>JASTWF010000042.1:0-512750 GCA_030390025.1 Squalus acanthias
TCGTCGTCTGCCATTGTAATTACACATGCATTGTTCTCTATCTATATATGCTTTGGCGATTCTGTATTTCTTTAATTCACCCGACGAATGAGCAGCAGCTCCGAAAGCTTGTGATTTCAAATAAAACTGTTGGACTATAACCTGGTGTTGTGCGACTTCTCATTAGTGTTTAATTCACCGCCGCTTCTTTCTCAGCAATGCCCGCCTTGAAGAGGTTCTGCTGGTCTCTCTGACGGGCGGGATTCCCCTTTGTCTCTTTGACCCTCTTCATCTCCATTGCTTTCTGTTTGCCTTCTGTTGTTTGACCAGGCATCTGCTAGACTGGCCCTCACATCCCCTTCTCCTTCCTCAGCAACTGTCTCCGGCTCCCACTTATTCCACCGGGATCCCCACTGAAATACCCCCATTCGTGTCCCGGATCCACCCGGGATTACAGATATCGCCCAGATATTCAGCATTCCTCGACCCACGGCTCTGGCCGCAGCCTGAGATCCGCGCTCTACGCCAGGCGCCGCTACATGCACGCTCTCCGCCTCTCCCTTCAGCAGCACCGACTCACTCTATCTCAGAGCTGGCCTGGTCCGCAGTCTCACTTCATCCTTCGTCTCATCTGCAGCTTTAACAAGAAAACATTTTATCTTTTATTTCAGGTGTCGAGGATCGCGAGCTTCAACAACTTTTATACACCAACGTCCCTCGGGATGCTTCGTCCCCTTCACTTTCCTCTGACCCCCATGCCTTCTTGCAATCTCACCCCCTGCCGTGTTTTCACGATCCCCTCTGACCTTACCCTCTCTGACCCTGAACGATCAGTCCTCAGCAAAGGTCTGAGCAGTGAATAGTGGGGTTCCGCAGGGATCGATCCTAGGACCCCAGCTATTCACTATATATATTAATGATCTAGACGAGGGAACTAGATCTAATATCTCCAAGTTTGCAGATGACACAAAGCTGGGTGGGCGTGTGTGCTGCGAGGAGGATGCCGAGAAACTTCAGTATGATTTGGAGAGGTTGGGTGATTGGGCAGAAGCATGGCTGATGCAGTATAATGTGGATAAATGCGAGGTTATCCACTTTGGTGGCAAAAACAGAAAGGCAGATTATTATCTGAACGGCAATATATTGGGAGAAGGGGAAGCGAAACGAGACCTGTGTGTCCTTGTGCACCAGTCGCTGAAGGTAAGCATGCAGGTACAGCAGGCGGTTAAGAAGGCAAATGGTATTTTGGCCTTCGTAGCGAGAGGGTTTGAGTACAGAATAAGGATGTCGTGCTGCAGCTGTACAGGGCCTTGGTTAGACCACACCTTGAGTATTGTGTGCAGTTTTGGTCGCCTTATCTGAGGAAGGATGTTCTTGCCATGGAGGGAGTGCAGCGAAGATTCACCAGACTGATATCTGGGATGGCAGGAATGACGTATGAGGAGAGAATGGGTTGATTGGGCATATACTCGCTGGAGTTTTGAAGAATGAGAGGAGATCTCATTGAAACTTCTAAAATTCTAACAGGGCTAGACAGACTGGATGCAGGAAGGATGCTCCCGATGGCGGGTGAGTCCAGAACAAGAGGTCACAGTCTAAAGATATGGGGTAAGCCATTTAGGACAGAGATGAGGAGGAATTTCTCCACCCAGAGAGTGGTGAACCTGTGGAATTCTCTACCACAGAAGGCAGTTGAGGTCAAGTCAGTAAATATATTCAAGATGGAGTTAGATATATTTATTAAGGCTAAAGGTATCAAGGGATATGGGGATAAGGCAGGGACAGGGTACTGAGTTTGGATGATCAGCCATGATCTCATCGAATGGTGGAGCAGCCTCGAGGGGCCGAATGGCAACTCCTGCTCCTATCTTCTATGTTTCTATGAGCTTCATCCCCTTACGCCCCCACCTCAATGAATTCCGTGCTCGGCACGACGCCGAGCTCTTTTTGCATCGCCTTCGTCTCCGTGCCCACTTCTTTGGCCAGGGATCTTCCCCCCATCACAGCAGACCCTTTCTCCCATTTTCAGATTTGTCGTTCTACCTCGACTCCTCCCTCTGGCCTCTTACCCTCTCTAGATCTTTTCATTGCAAATTGCCGGCGTGACATCGACCATCTCAATTTCTCTTAGCCCCTCAGTCACTTCAACCTACCTCCCTCTGAACTTGCAGCACTCCGTTCTCTCAGATCCTACCCCAACATTGGCATTAAACCTGCTGACAAGTGTCGTGCTTTTGTTGTTTGGCGAACCGACCTCTAACTTGCGGAGGCTGTACGCCAACTCTCTGACACATCCTCCTACTCCCCCCCCCCCCCCCCCCGGACCACCCACTACCGAACATCAAGCCACCATTTCCAAGACTGTCACTGACCTCATCTCCTCTGGAGATCTTCCCTCAACGGCCGCCAACCTTATACTTCCCCAACCTCGCACAACCCGCATCTACCTCTTCCCAAGATACACAAACGGGACTGCCCTGGTAGACCCATCGTTTCAGCCTTTTCTTGCCCCACAGAATTATCTCTTCCTATCTCGACTCTATTTGTTCTCCCCTTGTCCAAGCTCTTCCCACCTACATCCACAACTCTTCCTCCGCCCTCCGCCACTTTAACAGTTTCCAGTTTCCTGGCCCCAACCGTCTCCTTTTCACTATGGACGTCCAATCCCTCTACACCTCCATCCCCCACCAGGATGGCCTGAGGGCGCTCTGCTTCTTCCTTGAACTGAGGCCCAACGAGTCCCCTTCCACCACTACCCTCCTTCGCCTGACTGAACCTGTTCTCATCATTGAACAACTTCTCCTTTGAATCCACTCACTTCCTCCAAATTAAAGGTGTTGCTGTGGGAACCCTCATGGCTCCTAGCTATGCCTGCCTTTTCGTGGGAAATGTGGAACATTCTTGTTCCAGTCCTACTCCCTCACCTCTTTCTCCGGTACATTGATGACTGTATCGGTGCCGTTTCCTGCTCTCGCCCAGAACAAGAACATTTCATTCACTTTGCTTCCAATTTCCACCATTCCCTTACCTTCACATGGTCCATCTCTGACACTTCCCTTTTCTTCCTCGACTTCTCTGTCTCCATCTCTGGGGATAGGTTATTGATAAACATTCACTACAAGCCCACTGACTCCCACAGTTACCTGGACTACACTTCCTCCCACCCCGCTTCCTGTAAGGACTCTATTCCATTCTCCCAGTTTCTCCGTCTCCGTAGCATCTGCTCTGATGATGTCTCCTTCCATACTAGTGCTTCCGACATGTCTTCCTTTTTCCTCAACCGAGGATACCCCTCTACCGTGGTTGACACGGCCCTTGACCGTGTCCGTTCTATTGCCCGCACTTCTGCTCTCACCCATTGCCCTCCCTCCCGGAACCACGATAGGGATCCCCTTGTCCTCACCTTTCACCCCACCAGCCTCCACATTCAACGGATCATCCTCCGCCATTTCCACCACCTCCAGCTTGATGGCACCACCAAACACATCTTCCCCTCACCTCCCCTTTCTGCATTAGGAAGGGACCACTCCCTCCGCGATATCCAGGTCCACTCCTCTATCACCCCCAACATCCCTTCCCCTTCGCCCAACACCTTCATGTGCAGCACAGGAGATGCAACGCATGTCCTTTTACCTCCTCCCTTCCCACTGTCCAGGGCCCAAAACACTCCTTCCAGGTGAAACAGCGATTTACTTGTACTTCTTGCAATTTAGTATACTGTATTCGCTGCTCACGATGCGGTCTCCTCTACATTGTGGAGACCAAACACAGATTGGGTGACCGCTTTGCAGAACACCTCTGTTCAGTCCGTAAAGGTGACCCCGAGCTACCGGTCACCTGTCACTTTAATTCTTCGCTCCACTACCACTCTGACCTCTCCGTCCTCGGCTTCTTACACTGTTCCAATGAAGCTCAACGTAAGCTCGAGGAAGAGCACCTCATCTTTCGATGAGCCACTTTACAGCCTTCTGGACTCAGCATCGAGTTCAACAATTTCAGATCATAACCTCTGCCCCTATTTTTTTTCTCTCTCTCACATGGCAGCTGTCGATCATTCTGCCATTGCCATTTACACTTCATCTGGAGTCATTTTTTGTTTCTTAACTTGTCCCATTACCATCTCCTTTTGCCTTACACCATCATCCCTTTTGTCTCTTAATCTCTCCTGCCTTCCATCCTATCACAGACCTTCCCTTTTGTTCTTTCCTCCTCTCCCCTCTTTCCCTGCACCTGCACTTGCTTAAAAACCTGTTACATCTGCAACTTTTTCCAGTTCTGACGAATGGTCATCGACCTGAAACTTTAACTCTGTTTCTCTCTCCACCGATGCTGCCTGACCTGCTGAGTATTTCCAGCATTTTCTGTTTTTATTTCAGATTTCCAGCATCTGCAGTATTTTGCTTTTGAAGAAATAATGGGGGCTTGGAAGAAAGGTACTGCAATAATCGTGGGCGATTTTAATCTTCATATAGATTGGACAAATCAAATTGGCAAAAGCAGCCTTGAGGACGAGTTCATAGAGTTTATTCGGGACAGTGTCTTGGAACAATACATTGTGGAACTGACCAGGGAACAGGCTATTTTAGATCTGGTAGTGTGTAATGAAACAGGATTAACTAATGATCTCATAGTAAAGGATCCTCCAGGGAAGAGTGATCATATCATGATAGAATTCCACATTCAGTTTGAAGATAAGAAACTTGGGTCTGAAACTAGAGTACTAATCTTAAATAAAGGCAATTACAAATGTATGAGGAGAGAGTTGGCTAAAGTGGACTGGGAAAATAGATTAGAAGGTAAGATAGTAGAAAAGCAGTGGCAGATATTTAAAGAGATATTTCATGACTCTCAACAAAGATATATTTCAGTGAGAAAGAAAGACTCGAAGAAACGGATGAACCAACCATGGCTAACAAAGAAAGTTAAGGATAGTATCAAATTGAAAGAAAAGGCATACAATACTGCAAAGATTAGTGGTAGGCCAGAAGATTGGGAACATTTTAGAAACCAGCATAGGAACAGTAAATAAATAATAAAGCGGGAGAAAAAAGCTTATGAGAGTAAACTAGCAAGAAATAAATAAACTGACTGTAAGAGCTTCTACAAGTATATAAAAAGGATGAGAATAGCTAAAATAAACGTTGGTCGCTTAGAGGACGAGACTGGGGAAATAATAATGGGAAGCAAGGAAATGGCAGAGGTATTGAACAAATATTTTGTATCTGTCTTCACAGTAGAGGACACTAAAAACATACCAGCAACAGTAGAAAATCAAGGGGCAAAAGGGAGGGAGGAATTTAAAACAATCACTATCACTAGAGAAAATGTGCACGGCAAACTTTTGGGTCTAAAGGCTGACAAGTCCCCTGGACCTGTTGGCCTGCATCCTAGGATCTTAACAGAAGTGGCTACAGAGATAGCGGATGCATTGGTTGTAATCTACCAAAATTCCCTTGATATTGGAAATGCCGCAGCGAATTGGAAAACCGCAAATGTAACGCTCTTATTCAAAAAAGGCGGGAGACATAAAGCAGGAAACTATAGGGGAATTAGCCTAGCATCTGTCATTGGCAAAATGCTCGAATCCATTCTTAATGAAGTAGTAGCAGGGAATTTAGAAAATCGTAATACAATCAAACAGAGTCAACATGGTTTTAAGAAAGGGAAATCGTTTTTGACAAATCTGGTAGAGTTCTTTGAGGAGGTAACGAGCATGGTGGATAAAGGGGAACCAGTAGATGTAGTGTATTTGGATTTCCAAAAGGCATTCGATAAGGTGCCACATAAAAGGTCACTGCATAAGATAAGAGGTCATGGTGTTGGGGTTAATATATTAGATTGGACAGAGGATTTGCTAACTAACAGAAAACAGAGTCGGGATAAATGGGTCATTTTCAGGATGTCAATCAGTAACTAATGGGGTGCCACAGGGATCAGTGCAGGGGTCTCAACTATTTTCAATCTATATTAATGACTTGGATGAAGGAAGCGAGTGTATTGTAGCCAAATTTGCGGACGATACAAAGATAGGTGGGAAAGCAATTTTTGAGAAGGACATAATGAGTCTGCAAAGGGATCTAGATAGGTTAAGTGACTGGGCAAGAATTTGGCAGATGGACTGTAATGTGGGAAAATCTGAAGTTATCCACATTGGTAGGAAGAATAGAAAAGAAAAATATTATTTAAATGGAGAAAGACTACAGAATGCGATGGTACAGAGGGATTTGGGAGTCCTCGTACATGAAACACAAAAAGTTAACATGCAGGTGCAGCAATAATTAGGAAGGCAAATTGAATGTTGGCCTTTATTTCAAGGGGTATTGACTATAAAAGTAGGGAAGTCTTGCTATAACTGTAAAGGGCCCTGTTGAGACCACACCTAGAGTACTGTGTACAGTTTTCATCCGCTTACTTAAGGAGGGATATACTTGCATTGGAGACAGTTCAGAGAAGGTTCACTAAGTTGATTCCTGGGATGGAAGGGTTGTCTTATGAGGAAAGGTTGAGCAGGTTGGGCCTATACTCATTGGAGTTTAGAAGAATGATAGGTGAACTTATTGAAACATATAAGATTCTGAGGGGTTAGGACAGGGTAGATGCTGAGAGGATGTTTCCACTTGTCAGGGAATCTAGAACGAGGGGGCACAGTCCCAGAATAAGGGGTCGCCATTTAAGACGGAAATGAGGAGTAATTTCTTCTCAGAGGGTCGTGAATCTTTGGAATTCTTTACCCCACAGAGCTGTGGAAGCTGAGTCATTGAATATATTCAAGGCTTAGCTAGACAGATTTTTGAACAACAGGGGAGTCAAAGGTTATGGGGAGCGGACAGGAAAGTGGAGTTGAGGCCAAAATCGGATCATCCATCATCTCATTAAATGGCGGAGCAGGCTCGAGGGGCCGAATGGCCTGCTCCTGCTCCTTTTTCTTATGTTATTATGTTCTTACCCCAGAGGGCTATGGAAGCTCAGTCCTTGAGCATATTCAAGACAGAGATCGATAGATTGTTGAATATTAAGGGAATCAAAGTATATGGGGATAGTGCAGAAAGGTGGAGATGAGGTAGAAGATCAGCCATGATCCTATTAGATGGTGGAGCAGACTCGAAGAGCCAATTGGCCTATTCCTGCTCCTATTTCTTATGTTCTTATGAGGAGAAAGGCTCTTTGTCGGTGGCTCGTTGGTCTAGGGGTATGATTCTCGCTTTGGGATTTAAAAGTTAAAATGCGAGAGGTCCCGGGTTCAGGTCCCGGTTTCAAATCCCGGACAGAGCCCCATTTGTTATTAGTGATTATTCTTATAGCTTATCGACACTTTCGAAAATAAAATTCCTTCAAATAGAATAAAGCAGATTTCGCGATGTTTTCCCCACATTGTTCGAAATTCCCGAGCTTCACGGGAGCAACGTGAAAACCAACCAGCTGGGTAAATGAAAAGGCTTTGCGATGTCATCGGCTCTGTGGCGCAATGGAGATCTCATTGGATCTGTGAATCAAGATGCAGTATTGAGAGGTTGTGGGTTCGTAGTCCTGTTTCAGGTCAGGACTTGTTGATTCCGGGGCTCGACAGGGAAATTTGGCAGCAAAACTTCAACTGGTTGATGAATGTCCTTCAGGAAGAGAAATTGCCGCCCCAACACTTCCTGTTACCCAAGTGACTCCAGTCACAACCACTTTCCCTCGGAGCTGGATTGGCGACCCGCTCTCCAGAAGGAAACTCACCACCTGCTCAGGGCAACTCTTGGAAAACAAATTAAGAAGCTGGTCAAACTAAAGTCAGTCTGCTGGGCGCTCATACAGATTTCACACTGGACTCATGCAGCGAGGCAGTGACGGGCAGCACAGCACCGCCTCCCACAGCTGATCAGCCATCCTGTCAGACCGGTTCAGGAAGAGAGCTTGAAACAGCGGCGCTGGGAGCCGGATTCGCATCTGCGCAGAAACATCCGGCTTGATTTCATGTCCAACGCCTTAAACACTCGGTGATCGCGGCCGGCCCTGCGGCTGTAGATCAGACTGGGTCGGGTCATCACAGGAGCTCTGTCAGACTGCATATCCTTTCAGACAGGTTTCTTGCTAGCACTCTGTTTAGTGTTTTATACCCAACTTGCTATCTAATCTGCTACTTGCCCCCGTTTGGAATATGAGTTGAGGCGAATAGCATAGATGCATTTAAAGGGAAGCGAGATAAACAAATGAGGAAGAAAGGAACATAAGGATATTCTGATAGGGTAAGACGAAGTAGAATGCGAGGAGGCTCGTGTGGAGCATTACCACTGCCCTGAACCATTTGGGCCGAATGGCCTGTTTCTGTGTTGTAAATTCAATGTAACATTAAAATTAGAGCTAGGCCGTTCAGGTGTGATGTCAGGAAGCACTTCCTAACACAAAGGTTAGTGGAAATCTGGAACTCTCTCCCCAAAAAGATGTTGAGGTCAGGGGTCAATTGAAAATTTCAAATTAGAAATTTATATTTTGGTTAAGCAAAGCTAGTAACGGATATACAACAAATGCGGGTAAATGAAGTTCAGATACAGATCAGCCTTGAGCTCATTGAATGGCGGGACAGGCTCGAGGGGCTGAATGGCCTCCTCCTGATCCTCTGTTCTTTAGTTACCCGGAATTTTCTGGGCGGTCTGTTAGAATCGCAGTCCAGCCCTTCCCACTGTCGCGTCCTCTAAATCTCCACCGAAGATTTTCACTGGTGTTAAGTTTCATCAACTTGAGCTACTTTTTAGTTTCAAAAGCAAAGTCCTGCGGATCCTGGAAATGTGAAATAAATCAGGAAATGTTGGAAAAAATCAGCCGGTCAGGCAGCATCTGTGGAAAGATTTTGATGAAGGGCTTGTGATGAAATGTCACCGACCTGAAGCGTTAACTTTGTTTCTCTCTCCAAAGATGCCGTCTGACCGGCTGAGTGTTCGCAACATTTTCTGTTCCTCCTGTTTAATGAGTTCTCGGCATCAACTGAGCTGGTCCTTTACTCGACCCACCTCACGGCATCTGGTGGTTGAGATTCAGCGCTCTCACCTCCGCGGCGCAGGTTCGATGCCCGGTCGGGGAAATATTAAATTAAATTGAACCGTATTAAATTAATTACATGAAACTCTGTGAAAGATGAATAATTGTTGTAATCGCCATTCACAACTGATAACTTTCTGTTTCAGACTGAAGGAAATACTGGGGAACCGAGTGACAGTGAAACAGGCGCATGAATTCGCAGTGTCCCTGGGATCACGTGGGCCATGGGGAGCCAATCACAGAAGGGAATCTCCCTTCATACACTTGACAGGAAGACCTGATAAATATCTGAATGGAGATCACCCCAAAAACATAGTAAAACTTTAAATAATTTAACAAAAAATCACATTATTAAAATGACTTGAAATGAAAATAAATTAATTTTCTCAAACAAAAATTTAATTTTTTGAAAAAACTAATTAAAGTTTTTTACGGGGCTAAAAATAAACTTACCTTCTTAAAAAGTATTTTAAATGATAAATCAGTTAATTTTTTGTTTACTTTTTTGAACTCTTATCCTGGTAAAAGCGGGCTTTACTGCTTTTACCAGGCGTAAGAATTGTAAGGGTTTTCTGCGGGCGGAGGTTCTCCAAAAACCCGTGCTGCGGCTGCTCCGAATTCCAACCCCTGGCCCACCAGGGAACGCTCCACCCAGCAGCTGTGAGAGCTGTAAATATACTGGGTGCACCCCCGCCAGATACAAATTTATTCCTGACTTGTGTTCGATGTAAATGTTTTTTTTATCTCTGCAAGTTACAAGTGTATTGAGATATATCTGAATTAATTATTCATTTATTGGGGTGCCTCTGTCTTAATTGTGAATTGAGGCAGTGCATTCCAGATCCCAACAACTCGCGGTGTAAACAATGGTCCCTAATGTCGCCTCGGATCCTTCTGCCAATCACCTTCAATCTGTGTCCTCTGGTCACCGACTCTTTAGCCACTGGAAAAAAGTTTCTCCTCATTTACGAAATCAAACCCGTTCATGAATTTAAACACCTGTCAAAACCTCTGCTCTAAGGAGAACAACCCCAGCTTCTCCAGTCCCCCACATTCTGAAGTCCCTCATCCCTGGTACCATTCCAGTAAATCACCTCTGCTCATTTCTTCCTTCGAATAAGTAACTATACTGAAACGCTTATAAGAAAAAGCACGAACAGAATAAAAAAAGAGAGAGAAATAAATACTGAGCAAAATGGTTGTGAATGTTTTCAAAATGAAAATAACAGAAGATCTGAGTTTCATTATCGATCAGTGAGAGGAATCAATCGCTCTCTCGGGCTTGTGTGGGTCGATTTACTGATAGAGACAGACAAAAACAATTTCATATAGGCCCGGCTAGCTCAGTCGGTAGAGCATGAGATTCTTAATCTCAGGGTCGTGCGTTCGAGCCCCACGTTCGGCGGTTGATGTTTTAAATTTTACGGCTGATTTTACAAGCGATCCCCAGCTCTGAATTCCTGCAGAGAGTTCAAGAACTGTTTGATATAAATGAGATTCAACAACAATATCATAAAATCTCTCCCTCATTCGGGGCTCTTATCTCTCTCTCTGGTATCTCGCTGCTAAACATTGAAATTCATATAATTTCACCTGCAGCTCGGGGTCAGTGCACGTCAGTGTGACTTCGGGCCCGTCTCTCCCTTCACATCCATCAGTGCCGGGAAAACAACGGGGAATTTTATACACATGTCGTACTCTGTCACTTCTTACAAAAACTTCAGTATACTTCACTTCGTGTCCAACCCTGTGAGGTCTCCCCTGGCGTGTCCACTTTAGATGTTTATAAATACGTCAGCAGATCATTAACATAACCTGAGCTCCGAGATCTGGTCAGTTCCCATTGCCCCGAAGTGGCGAATGAGCGGGAGGAGCAATTCCACCCGGGGTTAGAATTTCTTCCAAAGAATGACACGAAGATCACTTTGAAGTGAGGCAGAAATAGTTCAGTTGGGTGAACGTTCGACTGAAGATCTAACAGGTCCTGGTTCAATCCCGGGTCTCGGCAGTGAATTGAACGATGATTTAAACTGACGTGTTTTATCCGCCACTGAAGGGTTGGAATAGAGAGATATCAAGGATGGGAATATTTCTATTGTCTGTATTTAGCTTTTATTACTCTATCTGCTGCTGCCCTTTTCTGTGGTTTTTCTCTCTCTCGGTGCCGGGTGAACAATTGATTTGATGCATTTGTCCTAAACTGATGCCGTTTGCACATCTCGGGGCGGTCAGACACGCCCTGTCTGTCTTTTACTGCTTGTGACCATTAACGGGAACAGGCCGCGAGTTAAACGTTTATCAGCAAACCGAAGAAAGACAAATAAACAGTAGATGTGTTACTCCGCCCAGTGCAAAGGTGCAATGGATGTTATTCCAAATAATTTCCCCCTGACAGTTTGTGTAGATATTTTTGTAATGTCTGGATTTTCAATGTCAGGAGAAACCGCAACAATAAGAAATAAACTGCTGATGACCCGTACAGGGGTCAAACCCTTACTCTTAGCGATATTAGCACCACGCTTTGAGCAACTGCGATTACCGGCCGGAATATAACTGTCTGCGGTTATTCGAGCCTCAGGCTGGGCGGTTTGTGCTTTACATCTCACACTGGGTCACAGAGTTATTGTACAGACAATTAACACATGACATCCCTTAAACATTGTTCCGATAAAATATAACTGTTCGATAAAAATCGAGTGTTTAAGTCGGAACTAACAGTAAAAGAGCACTTAATTGTGAAAATAATGCCTCCACCAAAGTGAAGGGGAATCTACCGGCCTCCGCCATTCTAATCCTGTAACTGTGAGAGTTTGGATCGGGCAGTGGTTTGACTGTGACGGTCCGAGCCCCCCACCACCATCCATGTTAAACCGGAAAAGTGTCTCACAAAGATTCGAAGCAGATGGGGAGGCTGTAACCCATCGGGGAGGTTTGTATTTCTGAATCCCAAACTCTTCTGGCTCTTTTAGACACGTCCCTTTTCAATGCAAAGACCCTCTCCTCAGTCTGCCACTCGAGACTTGTCACCTCATATTTCTCTCCAGCTAATTTCAAAACATGTTTTGCACACCCCTCCAGGATTGTCCTGGATTCTCCAATACCTTGTCATTTGTGGCACTTTCTGAAATTTTGCCCGTGCCGTGTGTTAGTCAAGAGAGACAGAGGGGAATTAGGCAGACCAAGCATGGCTGAGTCTTTGCTGCAGTGAAACAGGGGTTCGTTCCATGAAACAGTGCTACAGCTTTCGGAATAGAGGGTGCTTATCGAGACCTGCTGGGTTCCACCGAAACCAAAAGGTTGTGAGTTGTTGGCAGGCAGGACTGATAGAATGTGGGGCGTGTTTAAATGAGATGCGGGGGGTGTTGCAGTAGTTGTTCTATGCTTAGAAATGCCTTTAGTTTCCTCCTTTCAACGATTCAGAGGACAATCAACAAGAAAGGCAGCTTTCAATTAGCACTCAAGTGTTTCAAAACTGAACAGATCCTTAAAATGGTAGCGTGGCCGAGTGGTCTCAGGCGCTGGATTAAGGCTTTTGTGTTTGCGGGAGGGTGGGTTCGAATCACCCCGCTGTCAAGATTTGAAGATGCCCATTTTTTGAATGCTTCACCAATCTATTGTCACTTGCCTGCGCTATTTCCTAATCTAACATTCACTTTCACATTCTTCCGTCGTTTCGTTGGCTCTGCTGCCACTGCTGTTGCTGGGGTGACATGTCCCATTCCCACCAATGTGCATTGGTGCCTTGAAACCAGTCGATACCTTTAGATCTGTGTGACCGCTCGACAGACAAGCGCTGCGAAAGCAGGACTGGCCTCCAGAAGGACAGCGGCCCGAATATACACGAAATGTTCTTGAGGAAATTGTGATACGGGGGATGCTAACGGAAGAACTGCGTTTTATTTTCATGCCAGTTGTCGCTTTTCACTAATCAGTTGAGGTTCTTGTACAGTGCAGAGTGAGGCCCTGGGAAAGAGAGTAACTGCTGATTGAAATGTGCCTTTCTTTCTGATCGCCCTCTGAATCCAGGGCTTTGCATTGAAAGGAGGAAAGAAAAGGGCTTCCGAGCCCCGCTCATGTGACGAAGTTGCCCAGTGGTGAAATTGTTGAATTGCTGATCCATTGCGCTTCGTAAGGTACGAATCCCATCCTCGTCGTTACTGCGTCTCAGGCCTGATGTGTTTTATGTTTCGAGCGCTGCGAGCTTATCTCCGAACAAAGTGCACAACGCCGCCCTGGTGAAGCGAGTCTCTCCACAGATGCTGCCTGACCTGCTGAGTGTTGCCAGCAGTTTCTGTTTTTAATTTCGTGCTTTCACTGCAGCAGTTTTCCTGACAACACGCAACTTGTCTCAAGGGCGCAGCTCCGAGCACAACTTTCTTGTGCTCTTCTCACACACAAGGTCGCTCTTTTCTTTCCTACACACGCGCTTTAAAGTCTGCCGTTTCCGACCACAGCGTCCTGCGCCCCGGGCAATCATCAGACCTTTCGCTCCTGGACAACCTCCTGCAATCGCTGCTTTTCGGCAGTAGCGGTCTTTTCATTTATCATCTATTTGCTTACAACTGATCTATTAAGACGAGGGCGGAACACTTCTGATCTTACTGCACCGCCCCAGTTTGAAAAAAATACACATTCCAACCTCATTGACTGCTGTTTGGCGCTGCCCGTCGCTCACACACCTCAACTGTTTCGAAAAAAGCGCCAATTACCATGAAATCAAAACCCAGTTCTTCGGATAGCATCCCCTTGTATCACAAGATTCACCCAAAAAAATCCTGAACAATCGGACCGCAGTCTGTTGGAAGGCCGGCCCTGCTTTAGTAATGCTCGTCTGTCGATTGATTGTGGAAGGAAGTAAAAGCGGGTTTGAATTCTGGAGCAGCAACACAGGCATCTGAGAGCGCGGGGTTTTGAAGGAGCAACGGGGTTGTTGCTGCGAACAACAAAAGATATTCGTTGCCTGCAATAGAGTCTGCGTTCTATTAGCAGTTGCCGCAGATGACAGAAAATGCAAGATGAGCCGTGACTCGGATTTGAACCGAGTTTGCTGCGGCCACAACACCGAGCAGTAACCACTATTCGAGCACCGCGTCACACACCAGCTGCTGCAATTTTGTTGCTGGCCACAGCAAGTCACGCACGGCATTGCTCAGAAAAGCAGGCGTTTTATTGAAAAGACCAAAATAATCACCGCCCGATATTCTGGCAGCGGTGGGATTCGTGCTCACGGCCCGCAGAGCCTTAACCCAGCGCCTTTATAAAAAAATGGATTTAATGCACATTAAACACATTTTAACATCGTGATCATTCCTTTGTAGCAGATAATCATTCCTTTACCCTTTTTTAGCTGCAGAAATTAAATCATTCATTAAAGACATTAACATGGTTATTATTCTATTACACTCTGCAGTCTTTCCTTTACCATTGATTAGCTTCAGAAATTAAAGTTCAATTTCTCACCCATGACATGTATTAATCTATTGAACTTCAAATTTATATCTGAAATACTCTTTCCGAGTTACTCTTCTCAACCTTATAAAACAGAGTATTCCTTCTTTGAACCATTCGGAATCCAGCCACACTGGACATGACTTGACTCGCCGCTCGGGCAGACTCTCCTGCAATGGGGAACGGTAGCAGAGCGGTTGTATTAATGCACTAGTAATCCAGAGGCCTGGAGTAATGATCTGGAGGCAGCTGTGTAATTTAAATCCAGTTAATTAACTAAATCTGGAATAAGAAGCTAGTATCAGTAAAGGTGACCGTGAAACTACCGGATTGTGGGAAAAACCCATCTGGTTCACTAATGTCGTTCAGGAAGGAAATCTGCCGTCCTTACCTGGTCTGGCCTATATGTGACTCCAGACCCACAGCAATGTGGTTGACTCTTTACTGCCCTCTGAAATGGCCTAACAAGCCACTCAGTTGTAGCAAACTGCTACGAAAAACAATAATAAAAATAAAACCGGATGGAACACCCGGCGTCGACCTAGGCACCGAAGTCGGACACGGCCAAGGCACACCCAGCCCAGTCGACCCTGCAATGTCCTCCTCATGAACATCTGGAGAGTTGTGCCAAAAGTGGCAGAGCTTTATCACAGACTAGTCAAGCAACAGTCTTACATAGAGATACTCACAGAATCACAGCTTTAAAGCCAAAATCTCAAACTCTCCCATCACCATCCCTGGGTATATACTGTCCCGCCGCAGGACAGACCCACCAAAGGTGGCTGCACAGTGGAATACAGTCGTGAGGGAGTTCTCAACATTGACTCCGGGCTCCATGAAGTCTCATGGCTTCAGGTAAGGCATGGGCAAGGAAACCTCCTGCTGATTACCACCTACCGCCCTCCCTCAGCTGATCAATCAATGCTCCTCCATGTTGGACACCACTTGGAAGAGGCACTGAGGTTAGAAAGGACACAGAATGCACTCTGGGCTGGAGGCGCCAGTATCCATCACCAAGAGTGGCTCGATAGCACCACTTTCCGAGCTGGCCGTGTCTTGAAGGATATCGCTTCCAACCTGGGTGTGCAGCAGATGGTGAGAGACCCAACACCAGGGAAAACCCTACTTGACCTCGTGCTCATCAAGCTATCTATCGCAAATACATCTGTCCATAACAGTATTGGTAGGAGTGGCCACTGCACAGTCCTTGAGAAAACGAATTCCCGTCTTCACACTGAGGACACCCTCCATCGTGTTGTTTGGCTCTACCGCCGTGCTAAATCGGATAGATTCAGAACCACTCGAGCAGCTCAAAGTGGGGCGTCCATGAGGCGCTGTACGTCATCGGGAGCAGCAGAGTTGTATACCACCGTAATCTGTAATCTCAGAATGGGATTCGAACACAATGGGCTAGTCGTCTATTACCGAAACCTCTCGGCCACCTCGTCCCATGGCTACAACTGCCTCAGCCATTCCATTTCCTGCATCCAAACAGAAATATTCTGCAAGAAAGTCCCCTTTCACCGCTTGTCCAGCCCGTGCACCCAGATCAACAGTGTTGAAAATGTGCACTCAGCTTCTGTAGGCAAATGGCCTTCCGTTACGTCAGATGAGGGACTGTCAGAAATTGTCGGTTTGAAGACAGATTCAGAACAGAGAAGAAAACGTTTGCCGTCGTCAAAAAGTTGTTGTGGGGAGAATTGTGGGCAAATTCATAGCAATAGCTCATATAAAGGAGTGGATTCAGGAAAAGATGATCATATTTCCAATTAATGAACAGATGCGCAACGAGCTGGGTTCGCAGCAGCGCTGGCAACCCCAATGTAACTTCGAACACAACACCTTAACAAATCGGTAATCATAGCTGAAATCGCACTCCTTTAAAAAAGACTAACACACAGAATGATCCGGGACTGTGAGCACACCCGGTTTAAAGAGACACAAAATGACGGGGAATGACAACAACTCCGATTACGATTAGCAGCGAAGTTAGACGTCTTATCCATTAGGCCAAGGACATTCCGTGTGCAATCCGGCTATTTTGTTTCCGAAGGCCGGCCCTGCTTTCGCAGTGCTTGTCTGTCGAGCGGTCCCGCAGGTCTAAATGTATCGACTGGTTTCAAAGCACCAATTCAGATTGGTGTGAATGGGTCATGTGCCCGCAGGAACAGCGGTGGGAGCAGAGCAAACTTAACTGTGTAATTAGATGAAAGTGAATGTTAGATTAAGGTAATGCCGCAGGAAAGTGACAATGAAATGGAAGGAGGCAAGTAAAGGAGGGCTATTGATTGTGGAAGGAAGAAAAAGCTGGGAGAAGAGGCGTGTTTGAATTATGGAGCATCAAGCTCAGGCATGTGATAGCGGGAATTTTGAAGGAGTAAATAGGTTTTCACCACCACTAAAAACAAGCTGTTTCATGCTGTAAAAATTGATTTCTCGCTGCGTTCT
This sequence comes from Squalus acanthias, assembly GCA_030390025.1. Lineage (NCBI taxonomy): Eukaryota > Metazoa > Chordata > Chondrichthyes > Squaliformes > Squalidae > Squalus > Squalus acanthias. The sequence goes on from JASTWF010000042.1 coordinate 16,894, forward strand.
ATTAACAGGTGCAGCAAAGAACAGAAGATTGAAAGCGAACGGAGTCGTGGCGCGGATTTTAACCGAAGTTGCTACGGCCATAATGCAAGGTACTGACCACTATACTGCCAAGGCACCACACATCAGCTGCTGCAGCTTTGCTCTGACCACAGTAAAGTCACGCACGGCACTGCTTAGAAAAGATGGATTGTTGGTGAAGAGGCCAAAATCAGCACCGCCAGAAATTTTGTCAGCGGTGGAATTCGCCCCACGCCCCGCAACGACTGGAGCCTTAATCCAGAATGGGAACTAGTGCAGCCACAGTTAAATTCAAAAGGATTGTGGCCCTATCACACGAGAAGAAACTCACCCCTGGAGGGTCATGAAAGACAGTAGAATGGCCCCGTTCATGAGTCGAACCCAGGATCTCCTTGTTTACAAGAGAGGCGCTTTGACCAGCTAAGCCACGGTGCCAAATCTCACTGATATCTATCAGCTACCTGTCACTGCCTGTTGGATCGGAGGCCTTTTTGTATTGATCCGCCTCTCTTGTCTGTTCCGCCATGTGTCCCAATGCTGTCTATATCTCTCTGTGCGTCTATCTCAGTGTCAATCTGTGAGTTGATTCTGAATGAATACCTGTGTTTGTGTCTTACATTAAATAACTGAGGGGATCAGACAATTGTTCCTCTGACACTGGCGAACTAATGAGCCAAATATTTACAACAAGATATTGTTTATTTTGGTGCAGCAAATACAATATTCCACCTTGAAAGATTTATCTGCAATTCTGTGCAAAAGGAAACTGTGATCCCAAAGTTTTTCCAATACGACACCTTGTAATCTGACGTCACAAACGCCACCATTGCTCCACAAGGTGATTCATAACTAATAAACAGAGAAGTCAAGCAGTGAGACGGTATTTGTAGAAAGGCATGTGAGACTGTGGAATGCACTGGCCCAGAGCAGCAAATTTAAAATAAGGTTTAAAAACCGGCAGCGTGTGGGAGGAAGGGGAGAGAGAGGCAGGAGAGCCACAGGAAAGATCACCTTGGAAACCACTGGCCCCGAATCTGCGTTAAATCCCCCCACTGTATTCAAAGACTGTTAGAAATCAGAGGTGTCCAAAATGTATGTATTAATGTGGAAAAAATTGTGACGCGAATAACGCTGTGTTTACATGATGGTATTAGAACTGGAGACAAAAAGTCTCTTCAGACTGATATTAGAATAAGTCCAAAGTTAGATTTTGGCTTCGACTCCCAGTGTTGCCAAGCTGTAATTTACAATTTGTGAATTTCAGTACCAGAATAACATAGACTGGAATCTATATTTAATCAAGAGACAGCAAGCAAAATATTTCAGAATGGCTGTTCGAAATTTCACTCTCGAGTAAAATGTGTCTGCAACACATTAATGTGAGGGCACAATTTTATTCATGGTGCTTCAAAACGGATTTGAGGAAAGTGGCCCTGACACTGAGAAAATCTCCCTTATTGTCGCTACTTGAAGATCTGGGCGATATTCTATTCAAAAATTGAGGTTCACGACTTTATCGTCGAAATATTGGAAGAACAGGAAAATAGAACAGTAGAGAAACACAGGGTCAGCGATAGGATTAAAACTTCGCCGAGCAAAAATTCTAATTTCAATCGGGCCGCCTGGGTGTCAACGTAATGGCCATAAATTGCGGTCCGCATCGTAGCTCCGGAGTCGGCTGCAGACCTGCGGAAAGAATAGCTGATGGCGGCCCTCCTTGGTAAATGGCTCTCTGACGCTGCATGCTGGAGGGCAGCGCAATGGCTCACGGATCCTAGGGGCGGAGCCAGTGCGGCAGGGACCTGGGATCACGTGGGCCTCGTCCTCCAATCAGGAAACAAATTGCCTTTCATTCATTTAAATTACTACCTTACTTCATTGTTACATCCTTTAAAATAAAAGCAGGTTTAGTTTTTACAGTGGGAATCAAATTAATTACTGATAATTCCCACTTATAAACAAATACTGTACATTGTGCAGAAAGTTATGAATCGCAAGCGTTATTTTTTTTAAATCCTGCAGCTTTAACATACACTAGGATTGCTACTCGCAATTGCATTCGGCCTTGAACCAGGTCTGGACATTAATCTCACTGAAGCAGAGTGTGACCGCGGTGTGTCTGTCAGCGGGTAGGCGACGAGGTTGGGGCTGCTGTGGGTCACTTTCAATCGAGGCTGGGACACGATGCAAGGGGGAGGGTTGCAATGTGGTTTGGAATACATTGCCAGTCGGGAGCGGGACAAATCGAAAGGATTCAAAAGGAAAATCCAATCAGCAGATTTGAGAATCTGTCGATCCGCTTTGGGAAAGTGAATCAGAGCAGAATGAAGGACAAACTGTCCGACTGCCCAGAAGCGATCAAGGCACAGCTCGGTCGGTACGTTCCCCTGGTTTATGACGCTGGAACATTCTTCACACAGAAATTATTCAACCCAGTGTAAAAAATTCTAACAACCTATAATTTATTCTGCCGATTGAAGGAATTGCGAACGTGGTTACTGATTGACGGTAAAAAAGTTCATTTACTTTTGTTCCATTCAACCGAATTATGATGAAATTTAATCTTTTCTCATTTTATAGACTGTATTTGAAGGGTCTGGGTAAAAATGCTCAGTGTTTATGACAGCGGGGTGTGAGTGAGCAGCTGGTGAGTGTCACAGGCTCAGGGATGGATGCAGGAAACTCTCTGACAGTCTCTTTCTCTCTCTCTCTCTCTCTCTCTCTGTCTGATGGGGAGAGTTGATTGACAGCTGGAGGCTGTTGGCGGTTTGGCTAATGCAGGAAATTCCCTCGAAACCGTGTTATGATTGACAGCCGCAAACCACTTGTTTGTCCCAGGACACAAACCAGCGCAGTTATAATTGCCAAGTTTAAACACACAGCGTTAATAATTTGAGAATTTAACTTGTTGGAGAATACCTTTATGCAGCTGTGATGGCCGAGTGGTTAAGACGCTGGAATTAAAATTCAACGGGGTTTCACCGCGTACATTCGATCCCTGCTCGCAGCGGATTTGCACGCAATGCTTCCTATAGTTTGTTTCTTCAGAATCACAGAACACGACCATTCGGCCCATCGTGCTTGTGCCGGACGAAGTTGAGCGACCCGGATCCCAGCACCCTCTCCCCTTTGAAGCAGTTAAACATTTCAGTGCCGATTTTAAGGATAGTAAAGTATTGGCAAGAAAGCTGCACTAATTACCTGCTAAATGAGCTGAGCCTGATTAATATTATTATTTCAATAAAGGAACTAATAAACTAAATTTTCAGGATGCATGCTGGGAGGCTTGAAAAAATTCCGAAAGTGTTCTGCAGACTGTCACACACAACAGAGCATGGAACATATAAAAGTGTGAAGGGAATTGACAGGGTAGATACAGAATGATTGTTTCCCCTGGCTGGAGAATCTGGAGCTAGGGGGCATTTTCTCAGGATAAGGGGTCGGCCACTTAAGACTGAGATGAGGAGGAATTTCACCACCCAGAGGGTTGAGAATCTTTGGAATTATCTGTCCAAAGCACTGTGGGTGCTGAGTCGTTGAGTATATTCAAGGCTCAGAGGGCTAGATTTTTGGACTCATGGGGAATCAAGGGATATGGAGATCGGGTGGGAAAGTGGAGTTGAGGCCGATGATCAGCCATGATCTTATTGAAAAGCGGAGCAGGTTCGAGGGGCCGTATGGCCTTCTCCTGCTCCTAATTCGTACGTTCTTACGGAAAAAGCAATTCCAATAAAATTATCTGCAATACTTTGGATTGCTGCAAAGCCTCAGTCCTCAAGAGAGCTCATCGACCTGTAACGTTAATCCTTTGTTTCTCTCTCCACCGATGTTCCCCGACCTGCGGAGTTTTTCCAGCATTTTCTGAATAAATCCATTTTCACCGTCTGCAGTATTTTGCTTTATGCATTCGTGTGCTTCCCGTTGTTTGAACAAAAAGCGAAAAGTAATTGCGGGGTCTGGAAAGGTGAACCTACTGACATGTGAGCATTGGTGATTCAGGGGTCGAATTCTCGCCTGCCACGCTGGAGGCCCGGGTTCGATTCCCGGCTAATGCAAAGCTCCGCCTTTTACTAATACAAAACCAACATACTGCGGATGCTGGAAATCTGAAATAAAAACGGAATATGCTGGAAATGCTCAGCAGGTCAGACAGCATATGTGGGGATAGAAACAGAGTTAACGTCAGAACTGGAAAAAGCTGCAGATGGTTTTTAAGCTGGTGCAGGGGCAGGGAAAGGGGGAGGAACTAACAAAACGGAAGGTCTGTGAGTGGAAAAAAAAGATTGGGGCAGAGGTTATGGTCTCTCACTTTAATTCTCCGCTCCACTTCCACTCAGACCTCACCGTCCTCGGCCTCTTACACTGTTCCAATGAAGCTCGAGGAACAGCACCTCACTTTCGATTAGGCTCTTTGCAGCCTTGTGGACTCAACATCGGGTTCAACAATTTCAGACCATAAAATCTACCCCTATCTTTTTTTCCATTTTTTTTCTCTCAAATGCCCGCTGTCAATTGACATTGAGCACATTCCCACAATGTGTCGGATGGATTGGGCAAATGATAATCTTACGGGTGGGTGACCAGGCTGGCCCTCTGCAGGTGCAAATAATCACCCAATCCGTGTAATTTTAGATGCTCAGTTAAGAATTATTAATTTACATTTTATTCCCAATTCTTCCACGGTTGTTCAGTCGTACACAGAGTGCTCGGAAAATATTCAAAATGATGCGTCTTTTCAGAAGACGTGGTTCACCTCTTGGCAACAACAGAAAAATGGAATTGTTTGAACTATCTTGGAATCCATAGGGGTCGACACGGGGTTATTAAATTCGAAGGATGTTGAGGTTCTTAGACATCAATTACTGGCGATGACGCAGGCTGAACAAAGGGAGGGGCGCACGAGATTGTGATGACTGAGGACTGGAAGATTCTAATCAATACCTCAATTAATTTCAACCAGAAGACCCGCTCAGTCCTGGTGGCATTGGAGAATTTAACACTGCAGTGGGTAAACGAGGCAGCGTGGGCCAGCCTTTGCCAAAAGGTGTAATTGAGTCTGAATGAATTAATAAGGAATATCGTTCGAGCTTTATTCAACCAGAATTGACCGCTGGACTTGGCCCGCACAGCCCTGGGACCATTTCGGTCTGAATGGGTTTAGGCTCACTTGGGGAATTGTCAGTTTGACGATTGTTTGTTTGTGGCTCTGTACCCACGTAACGACAGCCAACAAGTTGCGTGTCCCATTGTAAATTGTGGTTATCTGAGTGACAAAGTCACGTTGAGAGCCACCGAGAGCCCGATGTACTTTCCATATAACGAAGCCACTCGGTCCACTCTGAAATTGATCTGAGATATTGTCGGAAGTTTGATGACAAGTATGTGTGTGATACTGTGCATCAGGCCAATGGTAATTTAACATCCTGTTTGGCCGATCTCGCTCCGGCAATGTTGAAGTTCGGCAGTTAAATGAATCTATAATTGTGGATATGGGGTTTGGGCGATTGTCTGTACGTCACCTGCGTCCTTGTAATTCTCAGCCACGTGTTCAGGTGAATCCTGTTTTGTGTTCAACATGATGTAGGAAACATGTACAGATAACCCGTGAGTTTACACATCTTCTCGTTTGTGACATTGGCTCAGTCACTGCGTTGAAATCGAATCTATTTCCTGCACATTATTCTTTGTCTGATAGTTGCTGGTTTAATACTTAAAACTGGCCCCACCTTCCCTCCTATCAATAAGTAACACAGAAGGACTCCTTTAAAACTCTCATTCGTTATTGCAACACGGTGGGCCTGAGGAACCTCAGTGCCCACGTGGAACAGATAGCAATTAGATAGTTGGCGGAAACACCAATTGTACCTTCTGCTCCGGCAAAAATGTCACACCGCAAAATCATCGGTTGCTCTAGGTGAGGTTCGAACTCACAACCTCGGCATTTCTCAAGCCTGTACTGTCATATAAGTACCGCGCGCTAACCGATTGCGCCACTAGAGCCGCGCAAGATCGGTGCGAGTTATCCGTGCACATTTACTTGCACATTTCCGGTTGTCTGATTGTGCGGGGGCGCAGGGGCACTGGTTAATGTTGTTTAATTGAGGAGCATTGGCTGGGGTTATATGACAGAGTGCAGCAGGAGTAACTCTCATGTGTTTGCGAACTGTTGAATTTACTAAAGACTGCACCAGATTCCTGGCGTCATAAGCACTGAACATTTTTACCCAACTCCTAAAATACAGGCTGCAAAATGAGAACGGATGAAAATGCATCACATGCAAAACACAAAAAGCTTTTTAAAGTTTTGCCTGTGACTTGTTAACCATGTGAGTATTTCGCTCAGTCCGAAACAGAACGTTATCGGTTGATTTATCGCCAATTACAACAAACTCTTACCACAGTTTATGAATTTTGCGCAATTAATAAAATAAACAGATTTGTAAAAGTTAACACCTCGGCGTGTACTGGAACCCGTGTCGCAGGTTAAGAGTATTTATAGATGACAGGTGCTATTCTGAGTTGTTCCGATAATTATTTAGGGAGCAGCGGTTTCCGAAGTGAAGCGGTTATCACTTCCGTCTAAAGTACAACAGGTCCCCGGTTCAATCATCTGTTGTTGGTAGAGATCAATAAAATACATCAACAGCCGCGCGGTATTCTCCTTTTCTCTATACAGTTCTGTACACACTCAATTTCTACAGAGATACCGACAGTGTGAGAGATGATTACAGGATCCTGCAGCGCTGCCTCGGTCAATAGCAACAGTTCGGAGCCGCATTTCAGATGCGGCAACAAACCCATGAGTTTGTTTGCTGTTCCCCAGCTCCCGGAGTGAGTGAGGCCGCGACAGCAGCAATGTTCAGGCCGTCTGTCCGACCCCGCTCTCTCCAAGCGACCGCTGGCGGCAGAAAGCAGCAACTGCAGCCTCAGAGAGCGTAATCTGCCCATCGCTAAAATATCACCGAAGCAGAGCAGCGCAGAGATTTGCATCTGTAGCGTGTAGGTGAGGATGTGGAGGTTGATATCGATCGACTCATTGATGTTGAAACCGCTGACATTGAATTTATCTCCGGCAGATGTTACAGGTTTACGTATGAAAAGTGCCCTCGAGGTGCAAGAGGCAAATTTGGAGATGCCGTGCAGTGGGACAAGTTAAAGGATCAGCACAGTTAATGCCGAGAACAAATTAAACAGTAGCTCAAGCTAATGAACCTTGCACTGGTGTAAATCCTGGGGATGATTTAGAGGAAGCGAAATTAGCAAGGGCTGTACTGCGATTCTAATACTTCTCCAAGCACATTCCGGGCAAGTCATCGACAGTAAAAAGAGGGCTTGCAACATAAGAACATAAGAAATAGGAGCAGGAGTAGGCCAATCGGCCCCTCGAGCCTGCTCCGCCATTCAATAAGATCATGGCTGATCTGATCCTAACCGCCAATCTACTATCTACTATCACGGAACCATCTCCTGCATCTAACAGAATTGCACACACGAAATAGGAGCAGAATCAGGCTACACGGTCCCTGGGCCCGCTCCACTACCCACAGGGCCATGACCGATCCGAACCTAGACTCATGTCCAAATTCCTGCCCGCTCCCCGTAACCCTTAATGCCCTTTACTTCTAGGAAACTGTCTATTTCTGTTTTAAATTTATTTAATGATGTAGCTTCTACAGCTTTTTGTGGCAGCATATTCCATGGACCTACCACCCTCTGAGTGAAGTAGTTCCTCCTCATCTCAGTTTTGAAAGAGCAGCCCCTTATTCTAAGACTATGTCCCCTAGTTCTAGTCTCACCCGTCATCGGGAACATCCTCCCCGCATCCACCCGATCCAACCCCTTCACAATCTTATATGTTTCAATAAGCTCGCCTCTCAATCTTCTGAACTCCAATGAGTAGAGTCCCAATCTACACAACCTCTCCTCATATGACCACCCCCTCATCCCCGGGATTAACCGAGTGAACCTTTTTTGCACTGCCTCGAGAGCAAGGATGTCTTTCCTTAAGTATGGACACCAAAACTGTATGCAGTATTCCAGGTGCGGTCTCACCAATACCTTGTACAACTGAAGCAATACCTCCCTATTTTTATATTCTATCCCCCTAGCAATGAAAGCCAACATTCCATTTGCCTTCTTAATCACTTGCTGCACCTGCATACTAACCTTTTGAGTTTCGTGCACCAGGACCCCCAGATCCCTTTGCACTTCAGTACTCTCCAGTTTCTTGCCATTAAGATAATAAATTGCTCTAGGATTTTTCCTGCCAAAGTGCATCACCTCACACTTTCCAGTGTTGTATTCCATCTGCCAAATCTCTGCCCACTTACTTAGCCTGTCTATGTCCCCTTGCAGGTTTTTTATGTCCTCCTCACTCACTACTTTCCCTCCCATCTTAGTATCATCTGCAAATTTTGATATGTTACACTTGGTCCCTTCCTCCAAATCGTTAATATAGATTGTAAAGAGTTGGGGACCCAGCACTGACCCCTGTGGAACACCACTAGTTACTGATTGCCAGTCTGAGAATGAACCATTTATCCCAACTCTTTGCTTTCTGTTAGATAGCCAATCCTCTATCCATGCCAGAATATTACCCCCAATCCCGTGATTTTTTACCTTAAGCAATAATCTTTTGTGTGGCACCTTGTCAAATGCCTTTTGGAAGTCTAAATACACTACGTCTACTGGTTCCCCTTTATCCACTCTATATGTTACTTCCTCAAAGAACTCCAGCAAATTTGTCAAACATGACTTCCCCTTCGTAAAACCATGCTGACTTTGTCCTATTAAATTATGATTATCCAAATGTCCTGTTACTGTTTCCTTAATAATGGACTCCAAAATTTTACCTACCACAGATGTTAGGCTAACCGGTCTATAGTTACCAGCCTTCTGTCTACTGCCCTTTTTAAATAAGGGTGTTACATTAGCAGTTTTCCAGTCTGCCGGGACCTTAGCGGAATCCAGGGAGTTTTGAAAAATTATTACCAATGCATCTACAATCCCTACCGCCACTTCCTTCAAGACTCTAGGATGAAAGCCATCCGGTCCAGGTGATTTATCCGCCTTGAGTCCCATTATTTTACCGAGTACCACTTCCTTAGTGATTTTGATCGTGTTTAGCTCCTCTCCCCCTATAGCCCCCTGTTTGTCCAGTGTTGGGATATTCTTAGTGTCCTCTACTGTAAAGACTGATATAAAATATTCATTCAGTGTTTTTGCCATCTCCATATTTCCCACCATTAATTTCCCGGTCTCATCCTCTAAGGGACCAACATTTACTTTAGCCACCCTTTTTCTTTTTATATAACTATAAAAACTCTTACTATCTGTTTTTATATTTTTTGCTAATTTACTTTCATAATCTATCTTCCCTTTCTTAATCAATCTTTTTGTTATTTTTTGCTGCCTTTTAAAGTTTTCCCAATCCTCTGTCCTCCCACTAGATTTCGCTACCTTATATGCCCTTGTATTTAGTCGAATACTATCCTTAATTTCTTTACTTAGCCACGGATGACTGTCCTTTCTTTTACACCCTTTTCTTTTCAGTGGAATATATATTTTTTGGAAGTTGTAAAATAACTCCTTGAATGTACACCACTGATCATGTGTCGTCTTACCCTTTAATCTATTTTCCCAATCCACTCTACTCAATTCTGCTCGCATACCTTCATAGTCTCCTTTATTCAAGCTTAGCACGCTTGTTTGAGATCCAACCTTCTCACCCTCTAATTGAATATGGAGTTCAACCATGTTATGGTCACTCATTCCAAGGGGATCCTTTACTAGGACATTTTTAATCAATCCTGTCTCGTTACACAGGACCAGATCTAAGGTTGCTTGCCCCCTGGTCGGTTCAGTTACATACTGCTCAAGAAACCCAACGGGAATGGAACTACGGGCACACGTGACAGAGCATTGGTATCGGGAATGTAAAACTGCTGTCTCCAATACTCTGCATACCTGAATCAGTCAAAATGGAATGGACAATACTTGATTAATCCATTTGATTTTACATGTGATAACCAGCTGATTGGGTCTATATTCTAGACAGAGTAACTCTTTACTCTAGGGGTATGAATCTCGCTTTGGGATTGCAGATTGAAATGAGCCTAAGGTCCTGCAGGAACCCCTTTTTTAACGTCGACTTTTGATATTGGACTTGCGCTCAAAACTTGTTCTATCCCGCCTAAGAAATTTCGGTCAGAACTCAATTCATTCTCCATCAATCTCCAGCGGCTTTGGAGGAAGAGCAATGCAAACTGCCATGTAAATATCATGGCTTTAAAGACAATCTATTAAAGCATATTTTTTAGCAATCAATCACCTGTGATGCTTGTAAGTATATTTGGGAGTGTCCATGTTGTCCACACAGGAATTTGTAAGATGCTAATGTGTTCGACGTAAATGCTTTTGCAACACTGTTCGTTATATATATATTTAGATGTAACTGTATTATTATTGGGTGGGTGAATCTGTGTCATTTATAAATGTATTTCTGTGCGCTGCAAATGTCCAGTCCGGCCCCATTCTACCTTCTCAATGTCTCCACTTGGGCCACGGCAGACCATCTGTTACATTCGGATTTACCTTTTGTTTTTATTGATATTTAGAAAATGTGAGGTTTAGAAAGTGATAACTCTGCATCCATTAGCCTCTCCGATACATCCTGAGCGCCCTTTACCCGCTCTGATAGGCCCTGAGAGGTCCTTACCCGCTCTGACACAATCGAAACCTCCCTTACACTGTCTGATACATCCGGAGCGTCCCTTACCCTGTCTGATACATCCGGAGCGTCCCTTACACTGTCTCGTATGTCCGGAGCGTCCCTTACCCTGTTTGGTACATCCGGAGTGTCCCTTACCCTGTCTGATACGTCCGGAGCGTCCCTTACCCTGTCTGGTACATCCGGAGCGCCCCTTACCCTGTCTGGTACATCCGAAGCGTCCCTTACCCTGTCTGATACGTCCGGAGCGTCGCTTACACTGTCTGGTACATCCCGGGCATCCCTTACACTGTCTGGTACGTCCGGAGCGTCCCTTACACTTTCCGGTACATCCGGAGCGTCCCTTGCACTGTCTGGTACATCATGAACGTCCCTTACACTGTCTGATACATCCGGAGCGTCCCCTACACTTTCCGGTACATCCGGAGCTCCCCTTGCACTGTCTGGTACATCAAGAACGTCCCTTACACTGTCTGATACACCCGGAGAGTCCCGTACACTGTCTGGTACGTCCGGAGCGTCCCTTACCCTGCCTGGTACATCCGGAGCGTCCCTTACCCTGCCTGGTACATCCGGAGCGTCCCTTACTCTGTCTGGTACATCCGGAGCGTCCCGTACCCTGTCTGGTGCATCCTGAGCGTCCCTTACACTGTCTGGTACATCCGGAGAGTCCCTTAAACTGTCCGGTACATCCTGAGCGTCCCTTAACCTGCCTGACACATCTGCAGCTTCGCTTACACTACCTGCTACATTAGGAGCGAACTTAACGGTTAAGTGGGCGAAAGCGAATTTTAGATTAAGGTAATTTCGCAGGAAAGCGACAATGAAATGAAAGGATGAAAGTAAAGGAGGGCTACTGATTGTGGAAGGACGAAAAAGCTGGGAGAAGAGACGGGTTTGAATTATGGAGCATCAAGCTCAGGTATGTGAGAGCGCGGGGTGTTTGAAGGAGTGAACAGGTTTTCACCGCCAACAAATAATATTTGTTTCGTGTCGTAAATGTTGATTTCTCGCTGCGGTTTATCAGCAGGTGCCGCAGAGAACAGGAGATATAAAATGAGCTGTGCTGTGACTCGGACTCGAAGTTGCTGCGGCCACAACGCATTGTACTAACTACTATATGATCACAGCGCCACACATTAACGATGACTACTCTGCTCTGACCACAGCAAAGTCACACACGGCACTGCTTAGAAAAGATGGATATTTAGTGAAGAGGCCAAAATGAGCACCGCCAGAAATTATGACAGCGGTGGAATTCGCCCCACGCCCCGCAGCGACTGGGGCCTTAATCCAGAATGGGAACTAGAGCAGCCGCAGGGAACCGCAAGAGCAAGGACCGCAGAAACAAGAAAGGTCCCGCTGAGATTCGAACCCAAGGATCTCCTAGTTTACTAAACAGGGGCTTTGACCAGCTAAACCACGGAACCAAATCACGACTGTGGAGCTCGCCCTCCCCTCACTGATACCTACCTGTCACTGCCTGTGGGAGTCTGAGGCCGTTTTGTATTTATCCATCTCTCTTGTCTATTCCGCCATGTGACCAGATGCTGTCTGAATCTCTCAGGGTTTATCTCAGTGTCAATCTGTGAGTTAATTCTGAATGAATAACTGTGTTTGATACTTACATGAAATAAATAATCAGACAATTATTCCTCTGACACTGGGGAAGTAATGAGCCAAAATTTATAACAAGATATCGTTTATTGTGATGCAGCAAATACAATATTCCATCTTGAATGATTTAGGTTCAATTCTGTGCAAAAATAAACTGTGACCACCAACGTGTTTCCAATAGGCCGCCTTTTAATCTGACGGCACAAAAGCCACCATTGCTCCTCAAGGTGATTCATAACTAATAAACAGAGAAGTCAAGCAGTGAGACTGTTTTTGTAGAAAGGGTTGTGCGACTGTGGAATGCACTGGCCCAGAGCAGCAGATTTCAAACAAGTTTTAAAAACCGGCAGCGTGTGAGCGGAAGGGGCGAGAGAGGCAGGAGAGGAACGGGAGAGCCACAGAGCAGCTTTGGGAGTTTTTCCCTGATCGCAGCATAGTTGCGCACGGCACGGATATTTTTGCTGTAAAATATGAATAAAGTGCAACGTATGTTTGCAGCTCTTTATATTTCTGTCCTGTTACCGTAATAGGAACATAGGAACAGGAGGACTCCTTTCAGCCCTTCAAGCCTGCTCCGACATTGTATTGGATCTTTGTCATAGAGTCATAGAGTCATAACAGCACAGAAGGAGGTCATTCGGCCCATCGAGTCCGTGCCGGCTCTCTGTTGAGCAATCCAGTCAGTCGCATTCTCCCGCTCTATCGCCGTAGTCCTGCAAGTTTATTTCCCTCAAGTGCCTATCCAGTCTCCCCTTGGAAACATTGAGTGTGTCCGCTTCCACCACTTCCGTCGGCAGCGAGTTCCAGGTCATCAGCAGTCGCTTCGTAAAAATGTTTTTCCTCACATTCCTCCATGGCTGATCTGTATCTTAACTCCATCTACCTGCGATGATACATGAATCTTTAAATCCTCGCCGAACACAAATCTATAAATCTCAATTTTGATACTGTCAATTGACCCCAGCTTCAACAGGTTTTTGGGGAGGGTGTTCCAGATTTGCACTGCCCTCTGTGTGAAGAACAATTTCCTCACATCATCCCTGAACGAGATAGCTCTAATTTTATGTTTATACCCCATTTTGCTGGACCCTCCCACCAGAGGAAATAGATTCTCTCTCTCTTACACCTATTTGTTTGCAGCTCTGACCGAAGTCCACACCCCAGAACATTAACTGTGACTCTGATCCTGTCCCTCTAATGTTGATTTTGAGCACATGCCTCTTTCCCTGATGATTCTTTGCGCCCGGTCTCTGTAATTGGATTTGTTGCAGATCACTGGCAGTAGGCGGCAGAAGCGAGCGGGATATGGGCGCTGACAGGGAATGCTGCTTCTCATGGCTGTCTCACCCCTCGCGGGAGCTGGCGGGGGTTTGAAAGCTTTCACGTGTCACACAGTTAGAATTGATGACGTGGTATCTCAAAGTACCACCCTATAATGGAAGAGCCTCTATATGGGGGTATTTGAGACGCAACAGGATTTCGGGAACCCGTTCTGACTGCAGATCATAAGACCGCCTGTCCGAATCACGCCCGGATCGCGGCTACTTTTATATCAGATGTGTGTCTGAATAAATCTAAACCGCTCACAATAAACACTGAAACCTTTCAATGTTTAGCGGAAGAGTTTCTCGGAGGGATGTGTGTGATCCTCTCATGTATGCGTTTGTCCAAACTTTGGGAAAAGACGGAGATGGAATTGAATTACAGGGAAATCATCTAAACATATCTTCAAGTCTCCCGCTCACCTACGATGAAGGACAAACTCACGGATTCAGACTAAAACGGTGTAATCAGCTCTGTGGTGCAATGGATAGCGCATTAGACTTCTAGTTAATGGTGGTAAAATTCATTCAAAGGTTGTGGGTTGGAGTCTCACCAGAGTCACTGTTGAGTCAGGTTTCGGTGATGATCTTTTGCAGCAAAACCACAACTCGTTCATTGATGTCCTTCAAGGACTGGGAATCGCCAATGAGGCCGCTTGAATTGTAATTTATTAACATGTCAGCTTCAATCTGCGCACCTCCTGGTAATATTTTCTTTACTCCACGTGTGTTGTGTCGACAAACCCTGCGCATTCTGTCCTGTGGAGCTCAAACATTCTCTGGAGAAAAGACAGTCCGACCTTCTGGAACGGGAAAAAGACATCATTTGAACCTGGGAACCTCTCCCATATCAATCAGTGAAACCCCCCGAGCGAGAATCAAACCCCGAGATCAACGAGCCGCTGGAAACGAAGCCGTAAGAATTCGCTGCCACCCACAGCCGATCAGCCATCCTTTCAGATCGCTTCTGTCCATCCAATCCCGCTTTCTTATACAATGTTCAACAATATCAAGTGGTTCAGGAAATATTTCAAGTCAACAATATGAGCCTCACTTCACCAGATTCGGTTTGAAAGTGCTAATTTTACTTTTCTGAATTACTTTCCCTGCCGTCTCAGTCATTATTTCTTTCTTTGCCCTTTTCTGCTGGTGTTGCAGGTTCGGGGTAATTCCATCCGGGGTGATATTTTCTTCCAAATGTATGACAAAAAGCGCAATCTGCTGTGAGACCGAAATAGCTCAGTTGGGAGATCGTTAGACTGAAGATCTAAAGGTTCACTCCCGGATTTCAGCAGTTTGATGTTATTTTGTGTCTCTTTGGTCCGATTCTCGAACGGGACGATTTATTCTGAAGTTCTTTATCCTCTGTATTTAGCTTTTATTTCTCGATCTCCTTCTGCACTTTTCTCTGGTTTTTGTCTCTCTCGGTGCCGGCTGAACATTTGATTTGATGCATTTGTCCGAAACTGATGCCTTTTGCTCATCTCGGGCAGTCAGACACGCTCTGTCTGTCTGTTACTGCTTGTGACCATTAACGGGAACTGGCCGCCAGTTAAATGTTTATCAGCAAACCGAAGAAAGAAAAATAAACAGAAAGATGTGCTGCTCCGCCCCAGAGCAAAGGTGCAATGGATGTTATTCAAAATAAAGTTCCCCCTGACATTGTGTGTATCTATTTGTGAGACGTTATTTGCACCACCTCTAAGCAACTGAGCTGACGGCCGCAAAGGCTCACCTTGAGTGGGTGCGAGCCCCAGGCTGGGCGGTTTGTGTTTCACTTCTCAGACTGGGTGACAGAGTTACTGTACAAACAATGAACACATCACATCCCCTAAACATTGTTCCGATATAAAATAAAAATTGCCAAATAAAAACTGAATGTGTAAATCGAGAGTAACAGAAAAAGAGCACTTAATTCTGAAAAGTATAATTGCACCAACAGTGAACAGCCCATCCTTCAAACACTGCCTTGAAGGAAGCTCAGGATCTGACATTGTGAAGTCTCTATGAGCCCGAACTGATTCGGACACGCTGCCTTCTGATCTACCGTTGCGCCACAGTGAGCGCGTGAAGCCGGATCCACAGGGGGCGAGATCGGTGCGGACCGCCGCCCGGGCTCTCAGAGTGCGAGAGGCGGAAGCAGCAGCAGCCAGACCGCCTCAACCACAGCGCAGGATCCCCGCTCTCTAATCCAGCCGCTGCCGGTCCGGGTCTGAGCCGTGTCTGGGAGCCGCCTGCCGGTCTCTCTTGATTGATCGGCTCCGATACCGGTGCAGCTCACCCACAGGCTTTGGAATCCCACACTGACAGAGTCACATCATTAAACCTTGTTCAGATTCAGTGAATTGGAATTTAATTCTGTTCTCATCTGACCTCCGTTCTGTCAGTTCAGTATTTTAGTAAAACCGATATTTGGAGCTCTGTATTTCTCAGTCCCACTTCTACCATTAATCACACTTTTTGCTGCTAACTGCTGCTTGATACAAAGTGCCCGGAATTAGGGAATTTCTCCTCGGAACTGGGGAACGGACTCGGTTTCGGCTCAACCCAACAATCCACAAAGTTATTGTCACTGCTGCTGTACAGGATTAAAGGAAGAGACCGAACCAGAAGTGGTTTAAATTATTACTGACAAATCAGGGTAAAAGGGAAAGGATACAGTCTGCTTCTCTGCGGGGCTGACTCACAGCCAGCTCCACTGTCTGTCTGTCTCTTTGTCTCCCGCTCTATGCGTCTGATTGACTGTCTGTCTTATTCTCCAGCTCTTCGTTTGCTAAGTGCAGACCTCCCGACCCGCCTGACTGACTAACTACTGTGACTCAGGGTCTGCCTATTTATGGGCCTGAATGGCCACATTTCTGAATTGCTGCCTTCGCTCTGTGTCACTGGCCTGTCGCTGTCTCTCAGGATGTCAATACACCCACACCCTCCACACACTGCCTTTGAGGACCGGACGCAGGTTTGGTCAGTCTGTCCTCGCAACTCCCCCGGGAATTTAATGATTGTGAAATGAAGCCGTTTCCCTGTGTGGCTTGTGTGGTTTTGATCAGTGAAATGTTTGTGAAAGAAAATGGAGGAGAAGGATTGAGAGCTTTTAGTGTGGGACAGAAATGATGTTGTTTAATGGAGAAGTAGTACAATCTCTGTCAGTGTAGAGAGAGGTAACTCAGCGATTCACCTTTTCCTTGAACACGTCCTCTGACTTGCGGTTGATTAGCAAAGCAGAGGTCTCCGTAGTGCCGTGATTATTACGTTCGCCTCACACGCGAAAGTTCCTCGGTTCGATCGCCGGGCGGAAACATTGTTTGGAACTTGCTCCAGGGCGATTTTTTTCTCCATTATGAAAAGGGGGCGACAATCGGCCGTTCCTGTGAAATTTAACAACAGCTGCACCAGATTCCTGGTGTAATAAACACTGAACATTTATTCATCAGAGTCTCAAAGTCTGCGAAATGGGAACAAATGAAATTCATCACAGGCAAAGCACACAAACGGATTCAAGTTTCACTGTCACTCGGTTACCCAGTAATTCCCTCACTCGCAAACAGAAAGTTATCAGTTGTGAATGGCGATTACAAAAATTATTCACCTTTCATAAATTATCATTACTTTCACCTCATTAATTTAATAAGGTTCAATTTAATTTAATATTTCCGCGACCGGGCATCGAACCTGCGCCGAGGAGCTTAGAGCCCTGAATCCGATCCACCAGATGCCGTGTGGTGGGTCGAGTGAAGGATCAGCACAGTTGATGCCGGGAACTCATTAAACAGGAGGAACAGAAAATGTTGCGAACACTCAGCCGGTCAGACGGCATCTGTGGAGAGAAAAACAGAGTTAACGCTTCAGGTCGGTGACATTTCATCACAAGCCCTTAATCAGAATCTTTGCACAGATGCTGCCTGACCGCCTGAGTCTATCCAACATTTCCTGATTTATTTCAGATTTCCAGGATCCGCAGGACTTTGCTTTTGAAACTAAAAAGTAGCTCAAGTTGATGAAACTTACACCAGTGAAAATCTTCGGTGCAGATTTAGAGGACGCGAGAGTGGGAAGGGCTGGACTGCGATTCTAACAGACCGCCGAGCAAATTCCGGGTAACATAAGAACAGAGGATCAGGAGGCGGCCATTCAGCCCCTCGAGCCTGTCCCGCCATTCAATGAGGTGAAGGCTGATCTGTATCTGAATTTAATTTACCTGCATTGGTTGCATATCCGTTACTAACTTTGCTTAACAAAAATATCAATTTGTAATTTGAAATTTTCAATTGACCCCTGACCTCAACATCTTTTTAAGGGAGAGAGTTCCAGATTTCCACTAACCTTTGTGTTAGGAAGTGCATCCTGGCGTTACTCCTGAACGGCCTGGCTCTAATTTTAATGTTAGATTGAATTTACAACACAGAAACAGGCCATTCGGCCCAAATGGTTCGCGGCAGTGGTAATGCTCCACACGAGCCTCCTCGCACTCTACTTCATCTCACCCTATCAGAATATCTTTATGTTCCTTTCTCCCTCATGCGTTTATCTAGCTTCCCTTTAAATGCATCTGTGCTATTCGCCTCAACTCATATTCCAAACGGGGGCAAGTAGCAGATTAGATAGCAAGCTTGCTACAAAACACGAAACAGAGTGCTAGCAAGAAACCTGTCTGAAAGGACATGCAGTTTGACAGAACTCCTGCGATGACCCGACCCAATCTGATCTACAGCCGCAACACGGGCCGCTTGCAGCTGCGATCACCGAGTGTTTAAGGCGTTGAACTTGAAATCGAGCGGGATGTTTCTGCGCAGATGCGAATCCTGCTCCCAGCGCCGCTGTTTCAAGCTCTCTTCCTGAACCGGTCTGAAAGGATGGCTGATCAGCTGCGGGAGGCGGTGCTGTGCTGCCCGTCACTCCTGTCAGTGACTCGTTATCTGTCAGCTGTCTGCATGTGTCCAGTGTGAAATCTGTCTGAGCGCCCAGATGACTGACTTTAGTTTGATAATCTTTTTAAGTTGTTTTCCAAGAGTTGCCCTGAGCAGGTGGTGAGTTTCCTTCTGGAGAGCGGAACGCCAATCCAGCTCCGAGGGAAAGTGGGCTGTGACTGGAGTCACTTGTGTAACAACAAGTGTCTGGGCGGCAGTTTCCCTTCCTGAAGGACATTCATCAAACAGTTGAAGTTTTGCTGCAAAATCTCCCTGTCGGAGCCCCGGAATTAACGAGCCCTGACCTGAAACAAGACTCCAAACCACAACCTCTCAATGTTAGATCTTGATTCGTTGTTCTTGACTCACAGATCCAATGAGATCTCCATTGCGTCCCAGAGCCGATTACATCGCAAAGCCTTTTCATTTACCCTTCTGGTTGGTTTTCACGTTGCTCCCGTGAAGCTCGGGAATTTCGGACAATGTGGGGAAAACGTCTTTATTCTATTTAAAGGAATGTTATTTTCGAAAGTGTCGATAAGCTAAATGAATACTCACTAATAATAAATGGGGCTCGTCTGGGATTGGAACCCAGATCTCTCACATTTCAACCCCCAAGCAAAAAATCAGACCCCTAGGCCAACGAGCCGCCAACAAAGAGTTACTCCCCTCAGAAGAACATAAGACATAGGAGCAGGAGTAGGCCATTTGGCTCTTCGAGCCTGCTCCGCCATTCAATAGGATCATGGCTGATCTTCAACCTCATCTCCACCTTCCTGCACTATCTGCATATCCCTTGATTCCCTTAATATTCAAAAATCTATCGATGTCTGTCTTGAATATACTCAAGGCCTGAGCCTCCATAGCCCTCTGGGGTAACAACATAAGAACATAAGAAATAAGTGCAGGAGCAGTCTATTCGGCCCCTCGAGCCTGCTCCGCTATTTAATGAGATCATGGCTGATCCGATTTTGGCCTCAACTCCACTCCACGCTCCCCATAACCCTTGACTCCCCTGTTGCTCAAAAATCTGTCTATCTAAGCCTTGAATATATTCAATGACTCAGCTTCCACAGCTCTCTGGGGTAAAGAATTCCAAAGATTCACGACCCTCTTAGAGAAGAAATTCCTCCTCAATTCCGTCTTAAATGGGCGACCCCTTATTCTGAGACTATACCCCCTCGTTCTAGATTCCCTGACAAGAGGAAACATCCGCTCAGCATCTACCCTGTCCAAACCCCTCAGAATCTTATATGTTTCCATTAGATCACCTCTCATTCTTCTAAAGTTCATTGAGTATAGGCCCAACCTGCTCAACCTTTCCTCATAAGACAACCTATTCCATCCCAGGAATCAACTTAGTGAACCTTCTCTGAACTGCCTCCAATGCAAGTATATCCCACCTTAACTAAGGGGACTGAAGTGGGGAAAGAGTTAAAATGACATCGCTGGCAGCTCACAGAATGGTGTAAGAGAGGCAGTTGCTGACATGAAAGACCACATCCATAAGGTGTGGTCAAGATAACCGACGTTTGAGACTGAAAACAATTCAGTTGAGGCATGATGTCTAGCACTTCAGCTGCCCTTATGATTTTGTTATCTGGGTCACAATGCTGCAAGTTATTTTTTAATCAACGTTCAGCAGTGTGGGCTAATAATTGAGTATGCAGCTTACAGATGTTTAGCTTCGGACAGTTAACCCAATCCGTGAAGGTGCATGTGGGCCAAAATCCAATCAGGTTGCGGGAATGAATTGTGCATGAGGCTGCCATGCTTATTTGAATGTATAAAAATGTAGTGCGTGCTGTAACAATTTGGAGAAGTCTGGCTAAGACAGAGCAGATTGTCTCCCCACCGGTGTAATAAAGACAACTTGACTATCGATCTGAAAACCTTGTGTCGAGTGCTGGTTTAAAATACTCCACAACAATTGGCATCACGAACAGGATTCCACATGGGCGAGTGAAGCAGAGCTAAAAAACGTGAGTACTTTCAAACTACCATGTACAGTTAGGGCAAGGAAACACTTTCTCGTGTCCACCGCCCCCTTTGGAATCAAAGAACTAAAAGGTTTGAATCGATAAGTCAAGTGGTCTCGGGGTTCGGGCGAAATGTGCGGATGTCTGGCGTGGTATGAGTTGCAAGTATTGTGTTAACTTTGGTGTAAAGTATAAGCTGTGATAATAATAACCGAAACAAAAATGGCGGCCGGGAAAAGGGAAGAGCTCGAGTGGCGACCGGTGGGGTCTCTGACACGCTATTAGCGGACAAAAATAAAATATTAATTGACAAAATGGTTAAAAACGATTGGCAACCAAACGAACCACCAGCCAAACAAAGCGAATGGTGGGCCAAAGAAACAAAATTAAAGGAAGGAAAGGCTATCATTTTAGTGGCTCGCGCAAATTATGAGTTGAGTAGACGTACTCGAATATGGAGCAAAAACGGGTACCAAAATTGTACCCGAGCAACAGTTCCTGTAACGGCGTCGGAGTAGACGTGGACAGGATAGACTGGGACGCGCTAGGCCGAAAAGCGGCTGAATATGTCCTCGACTATAATGACGGGTAAATCCCGCCCCCATATGACGACGTAAAAGCGGCACCTATTAAGGTGGAATTTATTCCGGGCACCCCCGCGGTGCCTGTACCGGCAGGGGCACCCCCAGGCGCCGTAGCCATCCCAGCAGTAGCAGCTCAGATAGAGAAATGAGAATATGTCACAACTTCCACAACCGGGATGTTGATGGACTAGTGAGGGCAAAAATGAGTGAAGATATGTGGGACCAATTACCTCAACAATACAGGGACGGGAGATGGTTTCAAAATGTAGCCCCTGCAAACCAGCAACGAGATGTGGATTATACAGCATTTAGGACCGCTGTTACACACGTCTTGGGAGTAGTACCAGTAAACTGGGGACTATACATGCGAATTAGTCAGGGGAAAGGGGACTCCGCCCATGATTATTGAGAACGGAAGTGGACTAGCTTCGTAGCCCACTCAGATATAATAGTACCACAACGAGACAATTTGGCATTCTTAAAAATGTACAAGGAAGGGCTGAGTGATGCCCATCAGGCCATACTAAAAACTGGACTGGTCACCAGGCAGACCTTTGATGAATTGATCAGATGGGTGAGCGAGGTGGACAACCAGCAGAAAGTTAAGGTTGCCGCCTTGGAGGAACAGGTAGCTGCAGCAAAAGAGATGGAAGTCTGTTTTAACTGCAATAAGCCTGGGCACAAACGTAACGAATGCACGTTGCCTAGGAAAGACACAATTAGGAGATGTAGAAACTGAAATAAACGTGGACACGAACAGCGAGACTGTTGGGCACAGGGAGGGGGTATGAGGCACTCCCGCAGGAACGAAAGGCAGCCATAAAAGACAGGCCAATGCCAGTGACCGTCGGGGAGTGAGGAAAGTGTTGGGACTATTTAATTACTGCAGGAATTTTATATCAGACTTTGCAGGGAAAGCAGAGCCGATTCAACGGTTAGTTAAAGGCGGGAGACCCGCCACAGACAAGATAGAATGGGAATCGGAGCAGGACGAGGCTTACGCAAAATTAAAAGTAGCCCTGACGTCCGCACCCGCACTAGGATTGCCAAATATAGTCAAACTATTCCATATGTACTATATAGACGGGAACTTATATAACGCCGTAGTAACCCAAGAGTACGGGGGAGATATGAGGCCAACTGCCTATTACTCCACCCAGCCAACACCCGTAGCTAAAGGAATGGCGAGATGCGTGGCGGCCATCGACTGTGCCGCATGGGCGGTGTGGATATGCGAGCCCATCACCATGTCAGGACAACTGATACTACACACGCAACACACAGTGGCGGACCTGCTAAACACAGGCAAAATGAAGGCTGTATCAGACAGAAGGAGGACGGCCAAGGAAGCAGTATTGATACCCAAGGATAGATCACTCCATATTATAAGAGAACATAGAGTCAAACCTGCCGAGGGAATGCTATCAGAGGGTGAGGCACACGAGTGTCAGTTAGTAATCGAAGAAGAGGTCAGAGGAACCGTATCAGAATCGCCCCTTGAAAATCCCGAAAACACCTTCTATGTAGACGGATCTCGCCGATATATAAATGGAGAGCCACACACTGGTTGGGCAGTAGTATCCGGGAACGGAGAAACAGTCGCAAAGGGAGGGCTTGAAGGAGGAACCTCAGCGCAAGTAGCAGAACCAGTGGCTCTCACGGAAGCACTGAAATTGGCAAAAGGAAAATGACTAAATATATACACAGACAGTAGGTATGCGTTTGTGGTAGTGCATGATTATATAACAGCGTGGAATAAGACAGGATACGTAACCTCTGGAGGAGGACAAATACGGCATGTGGAGGTAGTGAGAGACCTAGTAGAAGTGGTAAAAGGAGCAGAAGAGGTAGCAGTGATTAAAATAAAGGCACACTGCAAGATGGTGAGCGAGCAATAAAAGGGAATATGCTAGCTGATCAGGCAGCAAGAGCAGCGGCGGACACAGAAATACTTACACCAATAGCAGCAGGTAGAATAGGAGCAGAGGAAGTGAACATTCAGGGAATCCAAGAGGAGACCGAAATATAGGAGCAGCAGCAGTGGACAAAGAGAGGCACAGCCAGAGGTAGTGATGGAATATGGAAAAAGGACCTCAGGGTGTTAGTCCCTCGCTGTATTCAGGAGAATTTGTTGAAAATATACCATGAGCCAGACCATGGGGGGCGAAATGTCATGATAGGTAGGCTAATTATGGATTGGTGGTGAGGTGGAATGGGACAAGATGGGACAAGATGTGGCAAGATACTGCAGACGCTGCATCATCTGTGGACAGCACAACCCAGGTAGGCCCATAAAGGTTAAAATGGCCCACCAGCCACGACCCAAAGGCTCATGGGAAAACCTCCAGATAGACTTTACTGGACCCCTACCTAACAGCAGAGGGAAGAAATACTGCCTCGTGATCATAGATCAGTTTACAAGGTTGGTGGAAGCATTCCCCTCCAGAGACTGTAGAGCAGACTGTGGCACGGATATTTGCATACGACGTGATACCGAGATGGGGGGTCCCGTTGCAAATAGATTCAGATCAAGGCACCCACTTTACGGGAAAGGTAATGAAGGAAAATTGTAAGCTACTGGGAGTAAGACAGAAGTTCCAAATCTCCTATCATCCGCAAAGCTCAGACATGGTAGAGCGAATGAACAGAACCCTGAAAACAGCATTAAGCAAGGCCATAGCCGAAACCGGACAGGGATGGGTGGATATCCTCCCGTTTATCCTGATGAGACTGAGAGCCACCCCAAAAAGGGTGACCGGACTGACACCATATGAACTCATGACTGGACGAGCCATGTGTCTGCCGGAAGGAGTAGCATCTGGTAGCGAGGGACTGGGACCCTGAAAAGATAAAATTAGGAAATACGTACAAACATTGGATAATCAATTGAAGGAGCTCAAACAAGAAGTTAAACAGCAAGACATCAGAGATAAAAATATACAAAAGCAGGGGTCCTCGGAGCCCCTACCCAAGATGGGCGAGGAGGTATTTGTTAAAATATCGCCAGAGAGATCGGGATTCTCACCTAGATGGACCGGACCATTTGAGGTTATCATGACCAGCGATAGGTGCGCATGTATATATATGAGGGGAAAGGGTAGGTGGAAACATTGGACCCAACTAAATCGGTACAACAATAACCCATCTGACCTTAAATCCCACAGGAACAATGGAATAAACACCGGAGATAAACTAACATCTGGTGACGACCAGGCTTCGGCTTAATTTACAGGGAAACTTCACCATGAAGGTGGGATTACTGCTGGGAATCGCATGCATATTAATAGTTCACGAAATAAGCGAAGGGAAATCCCACATTAAACGACAAGTACATGATGAAGAAGCACCATATTTTAATGGAACAATCACAATCGGAGTCTCATTCCCGGTCCCATGTGGGAAAAAGAAGACTGGGAACGTGAACTATGGTAAAGAGAGTTATAGCTTTAATAGAAACATAGAAGGATGCGGATGGCTAGACTGTAGAAAATGTATCAATCTCTCGCCTGACGGTGGGACCCCGTTACCACAAAACGGCGAGAGACCCAGCAAGAAGGAACAATGTGGGAGTAATGGGTGGAAGGAGGTGGCATGGTATGAGATCTGTCCCCCTAAGCCCACATCCCCGCCGACTGCTGCTACAACTACGACCACACTACCAACGATGTTACAATGTCCAAATATGAAACCTGAGCCTATGAATGGACTAGTATTATTTACCGAGGGAGAATAATTGTACGATAACGTGAGACACGAAATTGTACCAGTACTAATGAACTTAACCATGTTACAATGGCCAGGATATTGTTAGAGGTTTAACAAAACTCGAGAATTGTATGCATATATGATAAAGAATGTAATTAACCAAGCTGCGGATGCGACAGTGGCCACTAGTTTCAGGGGACATGCTGCATTCCACCAAAGGATTAAGAGGAGCTTAGGAACCGAAATACTCACGGGAATAAACACAGGGACATCATTCATTAATGCCCTAGATATACAAGGAGTCCAGCGTAGCGTGGAACGACTGCAAAGGGTAATACAACAAATTTTAGAGAAGGAAACTAGTTTGGTTCGACAAGGATCAGAGTTAGGAGAACATAAGATAAGGAAATTACTCGAGGGAATCAAGGTTATAGAGGACCATGCTAGCATTATCAACAAACTGAACCATAGAAATGAGGAAGGCAAAAGACGGTGTAGGCCGAGGCTTATGTCACGCCTATGTCCAATGGATCACTGGACAGTTGAAACATAATCTGGCACAGATACAGCGAGGCGAGGTACCAGACTGGATTAACAGCACACAGCTCCATGGCCTGAGCCAGAACCCAGGCCCGCTGAGTGCTTGCACCCTCAAAGGGATGACCAGAGTATATCCGGTGATACAAAAATGTAAAGCAGAAGTGACAGCAATGATAGGCATGGTACTCCTGATATCAGTGGTGGGACTAAACTCTGCTCCATACCCACAGTACCAGGTAACAAACATAGGCATAGTGAGGGGTGAGACATACCTGCAATACTATCCGATTGATACCTATGCCATCAGGAAGAATGGTAGAATGGGAGGAGTCTCCCTAAACGGATGCCACGGGAAAGGCACGCTGACGATATGCCCACATCCGGTAGGAGAAGGCCCTAAGGATGAGTGCGGCTATAATAAGACAGAGAGGTGTGTGTTGGAATTATCACATATTGACCACCATCACACCGGCTCGGGATATAGAGGAGAAGGGCAGTATTGTATAGCCACCACGGAGAATGAATACCAATAAAGTAACTTTGTGTGTGCAATCACAATACCCAACTTCTGCTTTACGCTAAAGATCCCTCTGACAATTGGACTCACCAGATTGGTGTATGTACATTCAAGAGAGGAGATAAAACTAAATGTGACAGATGATCTAAGGGAAGATTTGGTCAATTATGAAGACACGGTAGGGGCCCCAATACCCCGCCTGCAAGAGGATCTGCAAGAAATTAAAGAGGATTTAAGTGAAACAATACATAGTGTTGCAAAGGAATCTCGGAATTAGAAAAAGACATAGAGGTAGGCTACAGGGAGTCCCGTGGTATGAGAAACTGTGGGATTGGGGAATTAATGTCAACATACACCCATGGATCCGCATCATTTCTCATATATTAGTGATAGTACTGTTAGTCATGGCGAGAGGATGGGGAATTCGCAGCACGCAACGCTTGTAAAAAGAAACGGACCAAACAAACAGCTAAAGCGAGTTGTAAAGAGCTGTAAAACACAAGATTGCTCTAAACATGATGGGTATGCACGGACTCCCAAACCAGTGACTGATCACTACATGGGGCAGGAGGCACAGCGATGCTTATACACGTGGTTTAACTTGGGCAGAGGCCAAGTACCAAAAGGGGGGATTGAAGTGGGGAAAAAGTTATAATGACATCGCTGGCAGTTTCACTGAATGGTGTAAGAAAGACAGGGGCTAACATGAAAGACCACATCTATAAAGATGCGGTCAAGATAGCGGACCTTTGAAGACTAAAACCAATTCAGTGGAGACAGGATGTCTAGCATTTCACCTGCCCTTAAGAACTTTATTATCTGGGTCGCAGTACAAGTTATGTTTTAATCAGCGTTCAGAAGTTTGAGTGAATGATTGAGGAGGCACCTTACACATGTTTACCTTAGGACATGTAACCAATCCATGAAGGTGCATGCGGGCTAAGATCCAATCAGGTTGCAGGAATGGATTGTGCATGAGCCTGTCATGTGTATTTTAATATATAAAAATGTAGTTTTGCTGTAACAATTTGGAGAAGTCTCCTGGCACGCCAGTAGAGATTGTCTCCCAACCGGTGTAATAAAGACAACTTGATTATCGATCTGAAAACCTTGTGTCAAGTGTTGGTTTAAAATACTCCACAACAAAGACGCTCCTTAAAACCTACCTCTTTGACCAAGCTTTTGACCATCTGTCCTAATATCTCCTTATGTTGCTCGGTGTCAATTTTGTTTGAAAACGCTCCTGTGTAGAGCCTTGGGAGATTTTACTCCGTTAAAGGCGCTAAATAAATGCAGGTTGTTGTTGTATTATTGTACGATTCTATGACGAGGCTCTGTGCGGTTTTTCTTTTAATCTCTTTACTCTTTAGGGTAATCCGAGTCAAGGTGAACCAAGGCTTTAAACCTTTCTAATAATTGGTTTGATGATTATTTTTACACAACTTTTACAGATAGAGATTCGGACAACATTTAAGTCAGTTTTGCAACTCGAAACTTAGAACGGACAATGATTCTCCTTCGGGAGACGGTGAGGTTAATTATTCATAAAAACTGAAAATACTGGAAATACTCAGCAGGTCAGGCAGCATCTGTGGTGAGAGAAACAGAGTTAACGATTTAGTTCCATGACCTTTCGTCAGAACACATTTCCTGAGCTGCTGAGAGTTTCCAGCATTTTCTGTTTTTATTTCCAATTTCCCGCATCCGCAGTATTTTGCTTTTGTCTGAGGTTAGTTATTTGTCAAACGTTTCAGCGGCTCAGGAAAGTGTCCCTGGAGCAGATTGAGCAGCATTCCCTGTATCTTCGTGTTTCAGAGACCGATTCTAATCTGCAATAAAAACAGAAAATGCTTGTAATCCTCAGCAGGTCTGTCCATTACAGGACTGATTGGAACTCGATTCCCGATACAATCAGTGAATCGTCTTTTAGATACATCGAGAGATAACAGGCACAGAGGAGGGAACAAACGGCGGACTGGATTCCAATTCCACTCCCGCTAGTTATTACTAAGAAAAAAACACCAGGAAATGGGAACAACAGACGGATTTCTCCGGATTTAAATGTTGGGGATTTAAATTAAGGATTTCTCCCCCGTTCCCAAATACTCCTCGAAGAATTGGGAAATTGTAAAATGCGGGAAATACAGGAGGGACAGGATTGCTGAAATCTGTGCGGCAGTTACTGATCCCTGGGTGGGATTATTTTCCAGCCCGGGAGATTGTTAACAGTGAAATAGATCGTGGGCTGGAAACAGGGCGGGAGCTCTTTTCTGTTCTTCCACATTAACTTTTATTTACAGAGCGAGCGGTGGAATTAACTTCAACAGTCAAAATGTACAGATTCGGTGCAAATCGGAAAACATCGAAACAGAGGAACAGGAGGAGGATATTGAACCCCTCGCGCCTGTTCAGTGACCCTAAACCCACAATGCCCAGAGTCAGTGACCCTAAACCCACAATACCCAGAGTCAGTGACCCTAAACTCACAATACCCAGAGTCAGTGACCCTAAACTCACAATGCCCAGGATCATGTGAGCCTGTACCCACAATGCTCAGGGTCAGTGACCTTACCCACAATGCCCAGGATCAGTAACTCTGCACCCACAATGCCCAGGGTCAGTGACCTTACCCACAATGCCAAGGTTCAGTGACCAAGTACCCACAATCCCCAGGGTCAGTGGCCTTGAACCCACAATCCTGTCTCCTTAGGAACTCCTTTGACCAATTGGCTTTGCTGTCAGCCTGCGATGTGTCTAGGGTCGGCTCAGTGACCAGAAACTCCTCAGCCCAGGTACCCGCCATCACCAGGCTGGACATAGCAGGAGCTGGGGGAGGAAAAGCAACAGAGGTTGGGGCCCAAATCAGTGCAGGGCACAATAATTAACACTCGGTCTCTCGCATCATGTGACTCTCATCCGGTGTGGTACTGAGCTCTATACACAGAGCAGGAAGAACCCAGGCTTCATTTCCGGCCTGTGCTGAGTGAGCTGCCCTCTCTCACCTGGTGTTGTACTGAGTCCCACACACACAGAGCACAGGTAGATCCCAGGCTCCATGCTCGACTTGTGCTGAATGAGCTGCCCTCTCTCACCTGGTGTGGTACTGAACACCACACAGAGAGAAGGAAGATCCCAGTCTCCGTCCCCAGCCCGTGGGGAGTGAGCAGCCCTCTCTCGCCTGGTGTGGCAATGAGCCCCACACGCAGAGCAGGAGAACCCAGGCTCCATGCCCCTCCACTGCTGAGTGAGCTGCTTTCACCCAGTGTGGTACTGAGCTACATACATAGCAGGAAGATCCCAGGCTCCATGCCCGGCCTGTACCCAGTGAGCTGGTTTCACCTAGTTTGGTACTAAACCACACTCACAGAGCAGGAAGATCCCAGTCACCAACCCCGGTCTGTGCTGTGTGAGCCGCTCTGACCTAGGGTGGTACTGTGCCCCAAACACAGAGTAGGAAAATCCCAGGCTCCATGCCCGGCGTGGGCCCAGTTAGCTGCCCTCACTCACCCGGTTTGGTACTGATCCCACACATAGAGCTGGAAGATCCCAGCTCCATCCTCAGCCGTGTCTGAGTGAGCTGCCCTCTCTTACCCGGCGTGTTACTGAGCCCCACACACACAGAGCACAGGAACATCTCAGACTCCATGCTCGACCTGTGCTGAGTGAGCTACCCTCTCTCACCGGTGTGGTACTGAGCCCCACACAAAGCAGGAAGATCCCAAGCTCCAACCTCAGCCTTTGCTGAGTGAGCTGCCCTCCTTCACTCGGTGTGAGGTACTGAGCCCCACACACAGAGCGGAAAGATCCCAGGCTCCATGACCGAACTGTGATGAGTGAGCTGCCCTCTCTCACTCGGTGTGGTACTGAGCCCCACACATAGAGCATGATGGTCACAGGCTCCATTCCCGCCCTGTGCGAAGCGAGCTGCTTTCACCCAGTGTGGAACTGAGCCACACACATAGCAGGAAGATCCCAGGCTCCATGCTCGGCCAGTACACAGTGAGCTGCTTTCACCCAGTGGGGTACTAAGCCACACACAAAGAGCTAAAAGATCCCAGTCTCCATCCCCTGTCTGTTCTGAGTGAGCTGCTCTGACCCGGGGTGGTACTGCGCCCCACACACAAAGCAGGAAGGATCCAGGCTCCAAACCCGACCTGTGACCAGTGGGCTGCCCTCTCTCACCCGGTGTGGAACTGATCCCCACACACAGAGGTGGAAGATCCCAGGCTCCATGCCCGGCCTGTGCCCAGTGAGCTGCCCTCTCTCACCTGGTGAATGGGGCCGGGCAGTCAGGCTGACACCAGGAGGTTTGACGAGTTGTTGCAGCGCCGCCACAGGCGGGAGCAGGGTACTGCAGCGTGAAATGTTTACATAGGAAACTCACATTGAAAAGCCTGTGTCGGGGATTTACACTCGGGCCTCGCGGGGATTCCCGGCCACAAACCCCTTCTCCGTTCCGGAGTTCTCCCGCTGGATTAGGAGCCGGGGCCACGAGCCGGGACATTGTCTGCCGCTGCCGCCCAACACTGATCCATCGCCCGCCGGCTCGCTGACAATCCCTGCCTTGCGGCCAATCGGAGAAGCCGCTTTGTGACAGACAGCTATCTTACTAAATCCGAGCGCAGCCTAAAACGCGATGGCCCAATCACAGCGGAACCACCCGCGGACTTTGTAACGGTCAGCTCACCGAACCAATTGCTGTGATAGGTGTCCGCGCTATGACCAATCGGAGCACAGACCTGTGGTTTATTTCCGCCCAGCGTCATAGCGTCATTCTCATCCCAGCGTCATTGCATCATTCCGCTGTGACGGACAGTCGAGCTGGAACCAATGAGAGAGCGGAGGCGGGCCAGCGCTCTAAAAGCGGAGCGGCACTCAGAATTACAGTGTGCAAATATATTTCACTGATAGAAACATAGAAACATAGAAGATAGGAGCAGGAGTAGGCCATTCGGCCACTCTAGCCTGCTCCGCCATTCAATACGATCATGGCTGATCATTCAAATTCAGAATCCTGTCCCTGCTTTCTCCCCATATCCCTTGATCCCTTTAGCCTTAAGAAATATATCCTTCTCCTTCTTGAATATATTTAATGCATTGGCCTCAACTGCCTTCTGTGGTAGAGAATTCCACAGGTTCACCACTCTCTGGGTGAAGAAATTCCTCCTCATTTCTGTCCTAAATGGCTTACCCCTTATCCTTAGACTGTGACCCCTGGTTCTGGACTCCCCGACCACCGGGAGCATCCTTTCTGCATCTAGTCTGTCCAGTCCTGTCAGAATTTCATAAGTTTCAATGAGATCCCCTCTCATTCTTCTAAACTCCAGCGAGTATAAGCCCAATCGACCCAATCTCTCCTCATCCGTCATTCCTGCCATCCAAGGTATCAGCCTGGTGAATCTTCGCTAAACTCCTTCCATGGCAAGAATCTCCTTCCTCAGATAAGGCGACAAAAACTGCACACAATACACACGATGTGGTCTCACCAAGGCCCTGTACAACTGCAGCAAGACATCCTTGTTCCTGTACTCAAACCCTCTCACTACGTAGGCCAACATGCCATTTGCCTTCTTAACCGCCTGCTGCACCTGGATGCTTACCTTCAGCGACTGGTGCACAAGGACACCCAGGTCTCTTTGCACTTCACCTTCTCCCAATCTATTGCCATTCAGATAATAAGCTGTCTTCCTGTTTTTGACACCAAAGTGGATAACCTCGCATTTATCCACGTTATATTTCATCTGCCATGCTTCTGCCCAATCACCCAACCTGTACAAATCATCCTGACGCTTCTCTGCATCCTGCTCACAAGCACACACGCCCACCCAACTTTGTGTCGTCTGCAAACTTGGAGATATTACATCTAGTTCCCTTGTCTAGATCATTAATATATATTGTTAATTGCTGGGGTCCAAGGACCGATCGCTGCGGTACCCCACTAGTCACTGCCTGCCACTCGGAAAAAGACCCATTTATTCCAACTCTTTGCTTTCTGTCTGCCAACCAGTTCTCTATCCTAGTCAATACCTTGCCCCCAATCCCATGTGCCTTAACTTTACACGCTATTCTCTTATGCGGGACCTTATCGAAAGCCTTTTGAAAGACCAAATACACAACATCCGCTGGTTCTCCATTATCTATTTTACAAGTTACATCCTCAAAAAATTACAGTAGGTTAGTCAAGCATGATTTACCTTTTGTTAATCCATGTTGACTTTGTCCAATCCTGTCACTGTTTTCCAAGTGCTCTGCTATTAGATCTTTTATAATGGACTCTGGAATTTTCCCCACTACCGATGTCAGGCTCACCGTTCTGTAATTCCCCGTTTTCTCTCTCCCACCTTTTTTGAATAGTGGGGTAACATTAGCTACCCTCCAATCCATGGGTATTGTTCCACATTCCATCGAATGTTGCAAGATGATCAGCAATGCATCTACTATTTCTGGGGCCACTTCCTTAAGTACCCTAGGATGTAGATTATCAGGCCCTGGGGATTTATCGGCTTTCAATACCTTCAATTTCCCTAACACCATTTCCCTACAAATACTGATTTCTTTCAGTTCCTCCCTTTCACCAGACCCTATGTTCCCTGACATCTCTGGGAGGTTATTTGTGTCCTCCTTTGTGAAGACAGAGCCAAAATATGTAGTTAATTGCTCTGCCATTTCTTTGTTCCCCTTTATAAGTTCCCCTGATTCTGACTGCAAGGGACCTACGCTTGACTTCACCAAACTTTTTCTCTTCACATATCTATAAAAGCTTTTACAGTCATTTTTTATGTTCCCAGCATGCTTCTTCTCATATTCTATTTTCCCCTTCTTAATTAATCCCTTTGCCCTCCTTTGTTGAATGCTAAATTGCTTCCAATCCTCAGGTTTACTGCTTTTTCTGGCCAATTTATATGTCCTTTCCTTGGATCTTATGCTATCCCTAATTTCCCTTGTTAGCCACGGTTGAGTCACGTTTTTTGTCTTATTCATATGCCAAACTGGGATGAACAAATTCTGTAGTTCATCCATGCGGTTTTGAATGTTTGCCATTGCCTATCCTTCGTCAAACCTTTGAGTGACATTCCCCAATCAATCCTACCCAACTGGCGCCTCATACCATCGTACTTTCCTTTATTTAAATTCAGGACCCTAGTCTCTGAGTCAACTACTTCACTCTCCATCTGAATGAAGAATTCTATCATATTATGATCGCTCCGACCCAAGGAGCTTCGTACAATAAGATTGCTAATTAATCCTTTCTCATTACATAATACCCAGTCTACGATGGCCTGATCTCTGGCTGGTTCCTCGACATATTGGTCCAGC
Source organism: Squalus acanthias (assembly GCA_030390025.1). Lineage (NCBI taxonomy): Eukaryota > Metazoa > Chordata > Chondrichthyes > Squaliformes > Squalidae > Squalus > Squalus acanthias. Next base: position 50,129 of record JASTWF010000042.1, read on the forward strand.
AAACCATCCCGTAAACACTCCAGGAATTCCTCCTCCATAGTATTGTTACTACTGATGAACATTAAAGCGGGAACCGGACTGCTGAAAGTCTCTGGGTGAGAGAGGAGAAACCCGGGGGAGAGGAACGGAGAAAGAAATGGGGGTGGGACGGGGAAATAAATGGCAAGGGGAACTAAATGTTGGGAAGGGAATGAAATACAAAATGTGGAGAAGTTTAGGGAGGGAATTCCAGAGCTCCGGGCCTCGGCAGCTGAAGGCACGGCCACGAATGGTGGAGCGATTAAACTCGAAGTTGCTCAAGAGGCCAGAGTTAGAGATGCGCAGAGATCTCGATGTATTGTAGGGCTGGAGGAGGTTAAACAGATAGGGAGGGGCGAGGCCATGAAGAGATTTGAAAAAAGGATGAGAATTTTAAAATAAAGGGATCTGGACCGGGAGCCAATATAAGTCAGCGAGCACAGGGATGATGCGTGAACGAGACTTGGTGCGAGTTAGGACACGGGCAGCAGAGTTTCGGATGAGCTAAAGTTTATGGAGGATGGAACTTGGTAGGCCGGCCAGGAGAGCACTGGAATGGTCGTGTCCAGAGGTGACAAAGGCATGGATGAGGGTTTCAGCAATGGATGAGGGTGTCAGCAACGGATGAGCTGAAGCAGGAGCAGAGTTGGGTGATGGTACATAGCTGGAAGTAGGCGGTCTTGGTGATGGAGCGGATATGTTGTCGGAAGATCATCTCAGTGTCAAATGGGATGCCATTGGTCTTGTTCAGTCTCAGACCATGTCCAGGGAGAGGGATGGATTTGGTGGCTATGGAACGGAGTTTGTGTTTGGGAGCGAAGACAATGTCCTCAATCTTCCCAATATTTTTTTTATTTGTTTGTGGGGTGATGAAGGATCGGCAATATACTTCTAAGTCAGGATGGTGTGTGACTTTAAGGGGAACTTGGAGGTGGTGGTGTTCCCATGCGCCTGCTGCCCTTGTCCTTCTAGGTGGAAGAGGTCGCGGGTTTGGGAGGTGCTGCCGAAGAAGCCTTGGCGAGTTGCTGCAGTGCATCTTGTAGATGGTACACACTGCAGCCACGGTACACCAGTGGTAGAGGGAGTGAATGTTTGAGGTGGTGGATGGCGTGTCAATCAAGCGGGCTGGTTTGTCCTGGATGGTGTCGAGCTTCTTGAGTGTTGTTGGAGCTGCACACATCCAGGCAAGTGGAGACTTTTCCATCACACTCCTTACTTGTCCCTTGTAGATGGTGGAAAGACTTTGGGGAGTCAGGAGGTGAGACACTCGCCGCAGAATACTTAGCCTCTGACCTGCTCTTGTTGCCACAGTATTTATGTGGCTGGTGCAGTTAAGTTTCTGGTCAATGCTGACCCCTAGGATGTTGATGGTTGGGGATTCGGCGATGATAATGCCGTTGAATATCAAGGGGAGGTGGTTAGACATCCGCTTGTGTTGGAAGAAATGTCTGCTTATCCAGTACTGGATGTCAGACAAGCAGTGTGACAATTTAGAGACAGTGAAGGGACAGAGGGAGGTGGTGATTTGGTAGAGCTGGGTGCCGTCAGTGTACATGTGTGAACTGCTGCTGTGTTTTCAGATGATGCTGCCGAGGGGCAGCATGAAGATGAAAAATCGGAGGGGGCCAAGAATGGATCCTAGGGGGACACCAGAGGTAACAGTGTGGGGGCAGGAAGAGAAGCAATTGCAGGCGATTTACTGGCTACAGTTAGATAGATAAGTATGGGACCAGGTGAGTGCAGTCCTACTAAGCTGGATGACATAGAAACATAGAAGATAGAAGCAGGAGTAGGCCATTTGGCCCCTCTAGCCTCTTCCGCCATTTAATGAGATCATGGCTGATCATCCAAATTTAGTCCCCTGTCCCTGCTTTCTCCCCATATCCCTTGATCCCTTTAGTCTTAAGAAATATATCTATCTCCTTCTTGAATATATTTAATGAATTGGCCTCAACTGCCTTCTGTGGTAGAGAATTCCACAGGATCACCACTCTCTGGGTGAAGAAATTCCTCCTCATCTCAGTCCTAAATGGTTTACCCCTTATCATTAGACTGTGACCCCTGGTTCTGGACTCCCCCGTCATCGGGAACATCCTTCCTGCATCTAGTCTGTCTCGTCCTGTTAGAATTTTATAAGTTTCAATGAGATCCCCTCTCATTCTTCTAAACTCTAGCGAATATAAGCTTAATCGACACAATCTCTCCTCATACGTCATTCCTGCCATCCCAGGTATCAGTCTGGCGAATCTTCGCTGCACTCTCTTCATGGCAAGAACATCCTTCCTCAGATAAGGCGACCAAAACTGCACACAATACTCAAGGTGTGGTCTCACAAAGGCCCTGTACAACTGCAGCAAGACATCCTTGCTACTGTACTCGAATCCTCTCGCTATGAAGGCCAACATACCATTGGCCTTCTTAACCGCCTGCTGCACCTGCATGCTTACCTTCAGCGACTGGTGCACAAGGACTCCCAGATCTCGTTGCACTTCCCCTTTACCCAATCTATTGCAATTCGGTTAATAATCTGTCTTCCTGTTTTTGACACCGAAGTGGATAACCTCGAATTTATCCACATTATACTGCATTTGCCATTCATCCACCCAATCACCCAACCTGTCCAAATCATACTGGAGTTTCTCTGCATGCTCGTCATAGCACCCATGCCCACCCAGCTTTGTGTCGTCTGCAAACTTGGAAATATTACATCTAGTCACCTAGTCTAGATCATTTATATATATTGTGAATAGCCGGGGTGCTAGCACCGATCCCTGCGGTACCCCACGAGTCACTGCCTGCCACTCGGTAAAAGACCCGTTTATTCCAACTCTTTGCTTCCTGTCTGCCAACCAGTTCTCGATCCAAGACAATACCTTACCCCCAATCCCATTTGTTTTAACTTTGCACGCTAATCTCTTATGCGGGCCTTATCGAAAGCCTTCTGAAAGTCCAAATTCACCACATCCACTGATTCTCCCTTATCTATTCTACCAGTTACATCCTCAAAAAATTCCAGTAGATTAGTCAAGCATGATTTAGCTTTTGTATATCCATGTTGACTTTGTCCGATCCTGTCACTGTTTTCCAAGTGCTCTGCTATTACATCTTTTACAATGAACTCTAGCATTTTCCCCACTACCGATGTCAGGCTTACCGGTCTATAATTCGCCATTTTCTCTCTACCAGCTTTTTTAAATAGTGGGGTTACATTAGCTACCCTCCAATCCATGGGAACGTTTCCAGAGTCTATAGAATTTGGAAGATGACCAGCAATGCATCTACTATTTCTAGGGCCCGTTCCTTAAGTACCCTAGGATGCAGATTATCAGGCCCCTAGGGATTTATCGGCCTTCAATCCCATCATTTTCCCTAACACCATTTCCCTACAAATACTGATTTCATTCAATTCCTCCCACTCATTAGACCCTATGTTCCCCGACATCTCTGGGAGGTTATTTGTGTCCTAATTTGAGAAGACAGAGCCAAAGTATATATTTAATTGGTCTGCCATTTCTTTGTTCCCCATTATAAATTCCCCTGATTTTGACTGCAAGGGACCTACGCTTGACTTCACCAATCTTTTTCTCTTCACATATCTATAGAAGCTTTTACAGTCAGTTTTTATGCTCCCCGCAAGCTTACACTCATAATCTTTTCCCCCCCTCTTAATTAATCCCTTTGTCCTCCTTTGCTGAATCCTAAACTGCTCCCAATCCTCAGGTTTGCTGCTTTTGCTGGCCAAATTATATGCCCTCTCCTTGGACCTTATGCTATCCCCAATTTCCCTTGTTAGCCACGTTTGAGTCACCTTTTTTGTTTTATTTTTTATGCCAGTGATGAACAAATTTTGTTGTTCATCCATGCGATCTTTAAATGTTTGCCATTGCCTATTCACCGTCAACCCTTTAAGTAACGTTCCCCAAACCATCCTAGCTAACTCGTGCCTCATACCATCGTAGTTTCCTTTATTTAAATTCAGGACCCTTGTATCTGAGTCAACTACTTCATTCTCCATCTTAATGAAGAATTCTATCATATTATAATCGCTCCTCCCCAAGGGGCCTTGCACAATAAGATTGCTAATTAATCCTTTCTCATTACAAAAGGGGTCCCTGATGGTGAGATTCCTTGTTTCAAAGGGGTCCCTGATTCTGATACACCCTCTTTAAAAGAGGTCTATGATGGTGAGATACCCCTTTAAAAGGGGTGCATAATGGGGAGACTCTCTCTTTAAAAGGGGTCCCTGATGGTGAGACTCCCTCTTTAAAAGGTATGCCTGATGGTGAGACTCTCTCTTTAAACGCGGTATCTGATGGTGAGACTTCCTCTTTAAAATGGATCCCTAATGGGGAGACTCTCTCTTCAAAAGGGATCACTGATGGGGAGACTCCCTCTGTAAAAGGGGTCCCTTTTGGTGAGATTTCCTTTTTAATAAACGGCCCCTTTTGCTGAGACTCCCTCTTTAAAAGGGGACCCTGACGGTGAGACTCCCTCTTTAAAAGGTTTCCCTGTTGCTGCAACACCCTCTTTAAAAGTGGTAACTGATGATGAGACTCCCTTCTTAAAAGGGGTCACTGAGTGTGAAACTCTCTCCTTAAAAGTGGTCCCTGATGTAGATACTCTCTCTTTAAAAGAATTCCCTGATGGTGAGACTCCATCTTTAAAAGGGATCCCTAAAGGGAGACTGACACTTTAAAAGGGGTCCCAGATGGTGCGACTCCCTCTTTAAAAGGGGTCCCTGAGTGTGAGACTATCTCTTTAAAAGTGATCCCTGAGGGTGAGACTCTCTCTTTAAACGCGGTATCTGATGGTGAGACTTCCTCTTTAAAATGGATCCCTAATGGGGAGGCCGTCTCTTTAAAAGGGATCACTGATGTGGAGACTCCCTCTGTAAAAGGGGTCCCTTTTGGTGAGACTTCCTCTATAAAAGGGTCCGTAATTGGGTGACTCTCTCTTTAAAAGGTGTCCCTGATAGAAAGAACTCTTTGTTCAAAATGATTCCCCTAGGATGAGACTCCCTCTTTAAAAGGGGTCCCTGAGTAAGGCTCTATCTTTAAAAGTGGACCCTGACGGTGATACTCATTTTAAAAGGGGTGCCTGATGGTGAGACTCCCTCTTTAAAAGGGGTCCCTGTTAGTTAGACTCACTAATTACAAGGAGTGCCTGCTGGGGAGACACCCTCTTTAAAAGGCGTCCCTGATGGTGAGACTCTCTCTTTAAAAGGGGCCTTGATAGAAAGACTCTCCCTTTCAAATGGGTCCCCGAGGGTGGGACTCCCTCTTTAAAATGGCGCATTGATAGAAAGTCTCCCGCTTTAAAAGGGTCACTGATTGTGAGACTCCCTCTTTAAAAGGGATCCCTAATGGGGAGACTCCCTCTTTAAAAGCGGTCCCTGATGCCAAGACTCCCAATTTAAAAGGGGTCCCTGATGGTGAGATTCCTTGTTTCAAAGGGGTCCCTGATTCTGATACACCCTCTTTAAAAGAGGTCTATGTTGGTGAGATACCCTTTAAAAGGGGTGCATAATGGGGAGACTCTCTCTTTAAAAGGGGTCCCTGATGGTGAGACTCCCTCTTTAAAAGGTGTCCCTGATGGTGAGACTCTCTCTTTAAACGCGGTATCTGATGGTGAGACTTCCTCTTTAAAATGGATCCCTAATGGGGAGACTCTCTCTTTAAAAGGGATCACTGATGGGGAGACTCCCTCTGTAAAAGGGGTCCCTTTTGGTGAGATTTCCTTTTTAATAAACGGCCCCTTTTGCTGAGACTCCCTCTTTAAAAGGGGACCCTGACGGTGAGACTCCCTCTTTAAAAGGTTTCCCTGTTGCTGCAACACCCTCTTTAAAAGTGGTAACTGATGATGAGACTCCCTTCTTAAAAGGGGTCACTGAGTGTGAAACTCTCTCCTTAAAAGTGGTCCCTGATGTAGATACTCTCTCTTTAAAAGGATTCCCTGATGGTGAGACTCCATCTTTAAAAGGGATCCCTAAAGGGAGACTGACACTTTAAAAGGGGTCCCAGATGGTGCGACGCCCTCTTTAAAAGGGGTCCCTGAAGGTTAGTCTCCCTCTTTAAAAGTGATCCCTGAGGGTGAGACTCTCTCTTTAAACGCGGTATCTGATGGTCAGACTTCCTCTTTAAAATGGATCCCTAATGGGGAGGCCCTCTCTTTAAAAGGGATCACTGATGTGGAGACTCCCTCTGTAAAAGGGGTCCCTTTTGGTGAGACTTCCTCTATAAAAGGGTCCGTAATTGGGTGACTCTCTCTTTAAAAGGTGTCCCTGATAGAAAGAACTCTTTGTTCAAAATGATTCCCCTAGGATGAGACTCCCTCTTTAAAAGGGGTCCCTGAGTAGGGCTCTACCTTTAAAAGTGGACCCTGACGTTGATACTCATTTTAAAAGGGGTGCCTGATGGTGAGACTCCCTCTTTAAAAGGGGTCCCTGTTAGTTAGACTCACTAATTACAAGGAGACACCCTCTTTAAAAGGCGTCCCTGATGGTGAGACTCTCTCTTTAATAGGGGCCTTGATAGAAAGACTCTCCCTTTCAAATGGGTCCCCGAGGGTGGGACTCCCTCTTTAAAATGGCGCATTGATAGAAAGTCTCCCGCTTTAAAAGGGTCACTGATTGTGAGACTCCCTCTTTAAAAGGGATCCCTAATGGGGAGACTCCCTCTTTAAAAGCGGTCCCTGATGCCAAGACTCCCATTTTAAAAGGGGTCCCTGATGGTGAGATTCCTTGTTTCAAAGGGTTCCCTGATTCTGATACACCCTCTTTAAAAGAGGTCTATGATGGTGAGATACCCCTTTAAAAGAGGTGCATAATGGGGAGACTCTCTCTTTAAAAGGGGTCCCTGATGGTGAGACTCCCTCTTTAAAAGGTATCCCTGATGGTGAGACTCTCTCTTTAAACGCGGTATCTGATGGTGAGACTTCCTCTTTAAAATGGATCCCTAATGGGGAGACTCTCTCTTTAAAAGGGATCACTGATGGGGAGACTCCCTCTGTAAAAGGGGTCCCTTTTGGTGAGATTTCCTTTTTAATAAACGGCCCCTTTTGCTGAGACTCCCTCTTTAAAAGGGGACCCTGACGGTGAGACTCCCTCTTTAAAAGGTTTCCCTGTTGCTGCAACACCCTCTTTAAAAGTGGTAACTGATGATGAGACTCCCTTCTTAAAAGGGGTCACTGAGTGTGAAACTCTCTCCTTAAAAGTGGTCCCTGATGTAGATACTCTCTCTTTAAAAGGATTCCCTGATGGTGAGACTCCATCTTTAAAAGGGATCCCTAAAGGGAGACTGACACTTTAAAAGGGGTCCCAGATGGTGCGACGCCCTCTTTAAAAGGGGTCCCTGAGTGTGAGACTATCTCTTTAAAAGTGATCCCTGAGGGTGAGACTCTCTCTTTAAATGCGGTATCTGATGGTGAGACTTCCTCTTTAAAATGGATCCCTAATGGGGAGGCCTTCTCTTTAAAAGGGATCACTGATGTGGAGACTCCCTCTGTAAAAGGGGTCCGTTTTGGTGAGACTTCCTCTATAAAAGTGTCCGTAATTGGGTGACTCCCTCTTTAAAGATGTCCCTGATAGAAAGAACTCTTTGTTCAAAATGATTCCCCTAGGATGAGACTCCCTCTTTAAAAGGGGTCCCTGAGTAAGGCTCTATCTCTAAAAGTGGACCCTGACGGTGATACTCATTTTAAAAGGGGTGCCTGATGGTGAGACTCCCTCTTTAAAAGGGGTCCCTGTTAGTTAGACTCACTAATTACAAGGAGTGCCTGCTGGGGAGACACCCTCTTTAAAAGGCGTCCCTGATGGTGAGACTCTCTCTTTAAAAGGGGCCTTGACAGAAAGACTCTCCCTTTCAAATGGGTCCCCGAGGGTGGGACTCCCCCTTTAAAATGGCGCATTGATAGAAAGACTCCCGCTTTAAAAGGGTCACTGATTGTGAGACTCCCTCTTTAAAAGGGATCCCTAATGGGGAGACTCCCTCTTTAAAAGCGGTCCCTGATGCCAAGACTCCCAATTTAAAAGGGGTCCCTGATGGTGAGATTCCTTGTTTCAAAGGGGTCCCTGATTCTGATACACCCTCTTTAAAAGAGGTCTATGATGGTGAGATACCCCTTTAAAAGGGGTGCATAATGGGGAGACTCTCTCTTTAAAAGGGGTCCCTGATGGTGAGACTCCCTCTTTAAAAGGTGTCCCTGATGGTGAGACTCTCTCTTTAAACGCGGTATCTGATGGTGAGACTTCCTCTTTAAAATGGATCCCTAATGGGGAGACTCTCTCTTTAAAAGGGATCACTGATGGGGAGACTCCCTCTGTAAAAGGGGTCCCTTTTGGTGAGATTTCCTTTTTAATAAACGGCCCCTTTTGCTGAGACTCCCTCTTTAAAAGGGGACCCTGACGGTGAGACTCCCTCTTTAAAAGGTTTCCCTGTTGCTGCAACACCCTCTTTAAAAGTGGTAACTGATGATGAGACTCCCTTCTTAAAAGGGGTCACTGAGTGTGAAACTCTCTCCTTAAAAGTGGTCCCTGATGTAGATACTCTCTCTTTAAAAAGATTCCCTGATGGTGAGTCTCCATCTTTAAAAGGGATCCCTAAAGGGAGACTGACACTTTAAAAGGGGTCCCTGAAAGTTAGTCTCACTCTTTAAAAGTGATCCCTGAGGGTGAGACTCTCTCTTTAAACGCGGTATCTGATGGTGAGACTTCCTCTTTAAAATGGATCCCTAATGGGGAGGCCCTCTCTTTAAAAGGGATCACTGATGTTGAGACTCCCTCTGTAAAAGGGGTCCCTTTTAGTGAGACTTCCTCTATAAAAGTGTCCGTAATTGGGTGACTCTCTCATTAAAAGGTGTCCCTGATAGAAAGAACTCTTTGTTCAAAATGATTCCCCTAGGATGAGACTCCCTCTTTAAAAGGGGTCCCTGAGTAAGGCTCTATCTTTAAAAGTGGACCCTGACGGTGATACTCATTTTAAAAGGGGTGCCTGATGGTGAGACTCCCTCTTTAAAAGGGGTCCCTGTTAGTTAGACTCACTAATTACAAGGAGTGCCTGCTGGGGAGACACCCTCTTTAAAAGGCGTCCCTGATGGTGAGACTCTCCCTTTAAAAGGGGCCTTGATAGAAAGACTCTCCCTTTCAAATGGGTCCCCGAGGGTGGGACTCCCTCTTTAAAATGGCGCATTGATAGAAAGTCTCCCGCTTTAAAAGGGTCACTGATTGTGAGACTCCCTCTTTAAAAGGGATCCCTAATGGGGAGACTCCCTCTTTAAAAGCGGTCCCTGATGCCAAGACTCCCAATTTAAAAGGGGTCCCTGATGGTGAGATTCCTTGTTTCAAAGGGGTCCCTGATTCTGATACACCCTCTTTAAAAGAGGTCTATGATGGTGAGATACCCCTTTAAAAGGGGTGCATAATGGGGAGACTCTCTCTTTAAAAGGGGTCCCTGATGGTGAGACTCCCTCTTTAAAAGGTGTCCCTGATGGTGAGACTCTCTCTTTAAACGCGGTATCTGATGGTGAGACTTCCTCTTTAAAATGGATCCCTAATGGGGAGACTCTCTCTTTAAAAGGGATCACTGATGGGGAGACTCCCTCTGTAAAAGGGGTCCCTTTTGGTGAGATTTCCTTTTTAATAAACGGCCCCTTTTGCTGAGACTCCCTCTTTAAAAGGGGACCCTGACGGTGAGACTCCCTCTTTAAAAGGTTTCCCTGTTGCTGCAACACCCTCTTTAAAAGTGGTAACTGATGATGAGACTCCCTTCTTAAAAGGGGTCACTGAGTGTGAAACTCTCTCCTTAAAAGTGGTCCCTGATGTAGATACTCTCTCTTTAAAAGGATTCCCTGATGGTGAGACTCCATCTTTAAAAGGGATCCCTAAAGGGAGACTGACACTTTAAAAGGGGTCCCAGATGGTGCGACGCCCTCTTTAAAAGGGGTCCCTGAGTGTGAGACTATCTCTTTAAAAGTGATCCCTGAGGGTGAGACTCTCTCTTTAAACGCGGTATCTGATGGTGAGACTTCCTCTTTAAAATGGATCCCTAATGGGGAGGCCCTCTCTTTAAAAGGGATCACTGATGTGGAGACTCCCTCTGTAAAAGGGGTCCCTTTTGGTGAGACTTCCTCTATAAAAGGGTCCGTAATTGAGTGACTCTCTCTTTAAAAGGTGTCCCTGATAGAAAGAACTCTTTGTTCAAAATGATTCCCCTAGGATGAGACTCCCTCTTTAAAAGGGGTCCCTGAGTAAGGCTCTATCTTTAAAAGTGGACCCTGACGGTGATACTCATTTTAAAAGGGGTGCCTGATGGTGAGACTCCCTCTTTAAAAGGGGTCCCTGTTAGTTAGACTCACTAATTACAAGGAGTGCCTGCTGGGGAGACACCCTCTTTAAAAGGCGTCCCTGATGGTGAGACTCTCTCTTTAAAAGGGGCCTTGATAGAAAGACTCTCCCTTTCAAATGGGTCCCCGAGGGTGGGACTCCCTCTTTAAAATGGCGCATTGATAGAAAGTCTCCCGCTTTAAAAGGGTCACTGATTGTGAGACTCCCTCTTTAAAAGGAATCCCTAATGGGGAGACTCCCTCTTTAAAAGCGGTCCCTGATGCCAAGACTCACAAATTAAAAGGGCTCCGTGATGGTGAGAATCCTTGTTTCAAAGGGGTCCCTGATTCTGATACACCCTCTTTAAAAGAGGTCTATGATGGTGAGATACCCCTTTAAAAGGGGTGCATAATGGGGAGACTCTCTCTTTAAAAGGGGTCCCTGATGGTGAGACTCCCTCTTTAAAGATGTCCCTGATAGAAAGAACTCTTTGTTCAAAATGATTCCCCTAGGATGAGACTCCCTCTTTAAAAGGGGTCCCTGAGTAAGGCTCTATCTCTAAAAGTGGACCCTGACGGTGATACTCATTTTAAAAGGGGTGCCTGATGGTGAGACTCCCTCTTTAAAAGGGGTCCCTGTTAGTTAGACTCACTAATTACAAGGAGTGCCTGCTGGGGAGACACCCTCTTTAAAAGGCGTCCCTGATGGTGAGACTCTCTCTTTAAAAGGGGCCTTGACAGAAAGACTCTCCCTTTCAAATGGGTCCCCGAGGGTGGGACTCCCTCTTTAAAATGGCGCATTGATAGAAGGTCTCCCGCTTTAAAAGGGTCACTGATTGTGAGACTCCCTCTTTAAAAGGGATCCCTAAAGGGGAGACTCCCTCTTTAAAAGCGGTCCATGATGCCAAGACTCCCAATTTAAAAGGGGTCCCTGATGGTGAGATTCCTTGTTTCAAAGGGGTCCCTGATTCTGACACACCCTCTTTAAAAGAGGTCTATGATGGTGAGATACCTCTTTAAAAGGGGTGCATAATGGGGAGACTCTCTCTTTAAAAGGGATCACTGATGTGGAGACTCCCTCTGTAAAAGGGGTCCCTTTTGGTGAGATTTCCTTTTTAATAAACGGCCCCTTTTGCTGAGACTCCCTCTTTAAAAGGGGACCCTGACGGTGAGACTCCCTCTTTAAAAGGTTTCCCTGTTGCTGCAACACCCTCTTTAAAAGTGGTAACTGATGATGAGACTCCCTTCTTAAAAGGGGTCACTGAGTGTGAAACTCTCTCCTTAAAAGTGGTCCCTGATGTAGATACTCTCTCTTTAAAAGGATTCCCTGATGGTGAGACTCCATCTTTAAAAGGGATCCCTAAAGGGAGACTGACACTTTAAAAGGGGTCCCAGATGGTGCGACGCCCTCTTTAAAAGGGGTCCCTGAAGGTTAGTCTCCCTCTTTAAAAGTGATCCCTGAGGGTGAGACTCTCTCTTTAAACGCGGTATCTGATGGTGAGACTTCCTCTTTAAAATGGATCCCTAATGGGGAGGCCCTCTCTTTAAAAGGGATCACTGATGTGGAGACTCCCTCTGTAAAAGGGGTCCCTTTTGGTGAGACTTCCTCTATAAAAGGGTCCGTAATTGAGTGACTCTCTCTTTAAAAGGTGTCCCTGATAGAAAGAACTCTTTGTTCAAAATGATTCCCCTAGGATGAGACTCCCTCTTTAAAAGGGGTCCCTGAGTAAGGCTCTATCTTTAAAAGTGGACCCTGACGGTGATACTCATTTTAAAAGGGGTGCCTGATGGTGAGACTCCCTCTTTAAAAGGGGTCCCTGTTAGTTAGACTCACTAATTACAAGGAGTGCCTGCTGGGGAGACACCCTCTTTAAAAGGCGTCCCTGATGGTGAGACTCTCTCTTTAAAAGGGGCCTTGATAGAAAGACTCTCCCTTTCAAATGGGTCCCCGAGGGTGGGACTCCCTCTTTAAAATGGCGCATTGATAGAAAGTCTCCCGCTTTAAAAGGGTCACTGACTGTGAGACTCCCTCTTTAAAAGGGATCCCTAATGGGGAGACTCCCTCTTTAAAAGCGGTCCCTGATGCCAAGACTCCCAATTTAAAAGGGGTCCCTGATGGTGAGATTCCTTGTTTCAAAGGGGTCCCTGATTCTGATACACCCTCTTTAAAAGAGGTCTATGATGGTGAGATACCCCTTTAAAAGGGGTGCATAATGGGGAGACTCTCTCTTTAAAAGGGGTCCCTGATGGTGAGACTCCCTCTTTAAAAGGTGTCCCTGATGGTGAGACTCTCTCTTTAAACGCGGTATCTGATGGTGAGACTTCCTCTTTAAAATGGATCCCTAATGGGGAGACTCTCTCTTTAAAAGGGATCACTGATGGGGAGACTCCCTCTGTAAAAGGGGTCCCTTTTGGTGAGATTTCCTTTTTAATAAACGGCCCCTTTTGCTGAGACTCCCTCTTTAAAAGGGGACCCTGACGGTGAGACTCCCTCTTTAAAAGGTTTCCCTGTTGCTGCAACACCCTCTTTAAAAGTGGTAACTGATGATGAGACTCCCTTCTTAAAAGGGGTCACTGAGTGTGAAACTCTCTCCTTAAAAGTGGTCCCTGATGTAGATACTCTCTCTTTAAAAGGATTCCCTGATGGTGAGACTCCATCTTTAAAAGGGATCCCTAAAGGGAGACTGACACTTTAAAAGGGGTCCCAGATGGTGCGACTCCCTCTTTAAAAGGGGTCCCTGATGGTGAGACTCCCTCTTTAAAAGTGATCCCTGAGGGTGAGACTCTCTCTTTAAACGCGGTATCTGATGGTGAGACTTCCTCTTTAAAATGGATCCCTAATGGGGAGGCCCTCTCTTTAAAAGGGATCACTGATGTGGAGACTCCCTCTGTAAAAGGGGTCCCTTTTGGTGAGACTTCCTCTATAAAAGGGTCCGTAATTGGGTGACTCTCTCTTTAAAAGGTGTCCCTGATAGAAAGAACTCTTTGTTCAAAATGATTCCCCTAGGATGAGACTCCCTCTTTAAAAGGGGTCCCTGAGTAAGGCTCTATCTTTAAAAGTGGACCCTGACGGTGATACTCATTTTAAAAGGGGTGCCTGATGGTGAGACTCCCTCTTTAAAAGGGGTCCCTGTTAGTTAGACTCACTAATTACAAGGAGTGCCTGCTGGGGAGACACCCTCTTTAAAAGGCGTCCCTGATGGTGAGACTCTCTCTTTAAAAGGGGCCTTGATAGAAAGACTCTCCCTTTCAAATGGGTCCCCGAGGGTGGGACTCCCTCTTTAAAATGGCGCATTGATAGAAAGTCTCCCGCTTTAAAAGGGTCACTGATTGTGAGACTCCCTCTTTAAAAGGGATCCCTAATGGGGAGACTCCCTCTTTAAAAGCGGTCCCTGATGCCAAGACTCCCAATTTAAAAGGGGTCCCTGATGGTGAGATTCCTTGTTTCAAAGGGGTCCCTGATTCTGATACACCCTCTTTAAAAGAGGTCTATGATGGTGAGATACCCCTTTAAAAGGGGTGCATAATGGGGAGACTCTCTCTTTAAAAGGGGTCCCTGATGGTGAGACTCCCTCTTTAAAAGGTGTCCCTGATGGTGAGACTCTCTCTTTAAACGCGGTATCTGATGGTGAGACTTCCTCTTTAAAATGGATCCCTAATGGGGAGACTCTCTCTTTAAAAGGGATCACTGATGGGGAGACTCCCTCTGTAAAAGGGGTCCCTTTTGTTGAGATTTCCTTTTTAATAAACGGCCCCTTTTGCTGAGACTCCCTCTTTAAAAGGGGACCCTGACGGTGAGACTCCCTCTTTAAAAGGTTTCCCTGTTGCTGCAACACCCTCTTTAAAAGTGGTAACTGATGATGAGACTCCCTTCTTAAAAGGGGTCACTGAGTGTGAAACTCTCTCCTTAAAAGTGGTCCCTGATGTAGATACTCTCTCTTTAAAAGGATTCCCTGATGGTGAGACTCCATCTTTAAAAGGGATCCCTAAAGGGAGACTGACACTTTAAAAGGGGTCCCAGATGGTGCGACGCCCTCTTTAAAAGGGGTCCCTGAGTGTGAGCCTATCTCTTTAAAAGTGATCCCTGAGGGTGAGACTCTCTCTTTAAACGCGGTATCTGATGGTGAGACTTCCTCTTTAAAATGGATCCCTAATGGGGAGGCCCTCTCTTTAAAAGGGATCACTGATGTGGAGACTCCCTCTGTAAAAGGGGTCCCTTTTGGTGAGACTTCCTCTATAAAAGGGTCCGTAATTGGTGACTCTCTCTTTAAAAGTTGTCCCTGATAGAAAGAACTCGTTGTTCAAAATGATTCCCCTAGGATGAGACTCCCTCTTTAAAAGTGGTCCCTGAGTAGGCTCTATCTTTAAAAGTGGACCCTGACGGTGATACTCATTTTAAAAGGGGTGCCTGATGGTGAGACTCCCTCTTTAAAAGGGGTCCCTGTTAGTTAGACTCACTAATTACAAGGAGTGCCTGCTGGGGAGACACCCTCTTTAAAAGGCGTCCCTGATGGTGAGACTCTCTCTTTAAAAGGGGCCTTGATAGAAAGACTCTCCCTTTCAAATGGGTCCCCGAGGGTGGGACTCCCTCTTTAAAATGGCGCATTGATAGAAAGTCTCCCGCTTTAAAAGGGTCACTGATTGTGAGACTCCCTCTTTAAAAGGGATCCCTAATGGGGAGACTCCCTCTTTAAAAGCGGTCCCTGATGCCAAGACTCCCAATTTAAAAGGGGTCCCTGATGGTGAGATTCCTTGTTTCAAAGGGGTCCCTGATTCTGATACACCCTCTTTAAAAGAGGTCTATGATGGTGAGATACCCCTTTAAAAGGGGTGCATAATGGGGAGACTCTCTCTTTAAAAGGGGTCCCTGATGGTGAGACTCCCTCTTTAAAAGGTGTCCCTGATGGTGAGACTCTCTCTTTAAACGCGGTATCTGATGGTGAGACTTCCTCTTTAAAATGGATCCCTAATGGGGAGACTCTCTCTTTAAAAGGGATCACTGATGGGGAGACTCCCTCTGTAAAAGGGGTCCCTTTTGGTGAGATTTCCTTTTTAATAAACGGCCCCTTTTGCTGAGACTCCCTCTTTAAAAGGGGACCCTGACGGTGAGACTCCCTCTTTAAAAGGTTTCCCTGTTGCTGCAACACCCTCTTTAAAAGTGGTAACTGATGATGAGACTCCCTTCTTAAAAGGGGTCACTGAGTGTGAAACTCTCTCCTTAAAAGTGGTCCCTGATGTAGATACTCTCTCTTTAAAAAGATTCCCTGATGGTGAGACTCCATCTTTAAAAGGGATCCCTAAAGGGAGACTGACACTTTAAAAGGGGTCCCAGATGGTGCGACGCCCTCTTTAAAAGGGGTCCCTGAGTGTGAGTCTCCCTCTTTAAAAGTGATCCCTGAGGGTGAGACTCTCTCTTTAAACGCGGTATCTGATGGTGAGACTTCCTCTTTAAAATGGATCCCTAATGGGGAGGCCCTCTCTTTAAAAGGGATCACTGATGTGGAGACTCCCTCTGTAAAAGGGGTCCCTTTTGGTGAGACTTCCTCTATAAAAGGGTCCGTAATTGGGTGACTCTCTCTTTAAAAGGTGTCCCTGATAGAAAGAACTCTTTGTTCAAAATGATTCCCCTAGGATGAGACTCCCTCTTTAAAAGGGGTCCCTGAGTAAGGCTCTATCTTTAAAAGTGGACCCTGACGGTGATACTCATTTAAAAGGGGTGCCTGATGGTGAGACTCCCTCTTTAAAAGGGGTCCCTGTTAGTTAGACTCACTAATTACAAGGAGTGCCTGCTGGGGAGACACCCTCTTTAAAAGGCGTCCCTGATGGTGAGACTCTCTCTTTAAAAGGGGCCTTGATAGAAAGACTCTCCCTTTCAAATGGGTCCCCGAGGGTGGGACTCCCTCTTTAAAATGGCGCATTGATAGAAAGTCTCCCGCTTTAAAAGGGTCACTGATTGTGAGACTCCCTCTTTAAAAGGGATCCCTAATGGGGAGACTCCCTCTTTAAAAGCGGTCCCTGATGCCAAGACTCCCAATTTAAAAGGGGTCCCTGATGGTGAGATTCCTTGTTTCAAAGGGGTCCCTGATTCTGATACACCCTCTTTAAAAGAGGTCTATGATGGTGAGATACCCCTTTAAAAGGGGTGCATAATGGGGAGACTCTCTCTTTAAAAGGGATCACTGATGGGGAGACTCCCTCTGTAAAAGGGGTCCCTTTTGGTGAGATTTCCTTTTTAATAAACGCGGCCCCTTTTGCTGAGACTCCCTCTTTAAAAGGGGACCCTGACGGTGAGACTCCCTCTTTAAAAGGTTTCCCTGTTGCTGCAACACCCTCTTTAAAAGTGGTAACTGATGATGAGACTCCCTTCTTAAAAGGGGTCACTGAGTGTGAAACTCTCTCCTTAAAAGTGGTCCCTGATGTAGATACTCTCTCTTTAAAAGGATTCCCTGATGGTGAGACTCCATCTTTAAAAGGGATCCCTAAAGGGAGACTGACACTTTAAAAGGGGTCCCAGATGGTGCGACGCCCTCTTTAAAAGGGGTCCCTGAAGGTTAGTCTCCCTCTTTAAAAGTGATCCCTGAGGGTGAGACTCTCTCTTTAAACGCGGTATCTGATGGTGAGACTTCCTCTTTAAAATGGATCCCTAATGGGGAGGCCCTCTCTTTAAAAGGGATCACTGATGTGGAGACTCCCTCTGTAAAAGGGGTCCCTTTTGGTGAGATTTCCTTTTTCAAAAACGGCCCCTTTTGCTGAGACTCCCTCTTTAAAAGGGGTGCCTGATGGTGAGACTCCCTCTTTAAAAGCGGTCCCTGTTAGTTAGACTCACTAATTACAAGGAGTGCCTGCTGGGGAGACACCCTCTTTAAAAGGCGTCCCTGATGGTGAGACTCTCTCTTTAAAAGGGGCCTTGATAGAAAGACTCTCCCTTTCAAATGGGTCCCCGAGGGTGGGACTCCCTCTTTAAAATGGCGCATTGATAGAAAGTCTCCCGCTTTAAAAGGGTCACTGATTGTGAGACTCCCTCTTTAAAAGGGATCCCTCATGGGGAGACTCCCTCTTTAAAAGCGGTCCCTGATGCCAAGACTCCCAATTTAAAAGGGGTCCCTGATGGTGAGATTCCTTGTTTCAAAGGGGTCCCTGATTCTGATACACCCTCTTTAAAAGAGGTCTATGATGGTGAGATACCCCTTTAAAAGGGGTGCATAATGGGGAGACTCTCTCTTTAAAAGGGATCACTGATGGTGAGACTCCCTCTGTAAAAGGGGTCCCTTTTGGTGAGATTTCCTTTTTAATAAACGGACCCTTTTGCTGAGACTCCCTCTTTAAAAGGGGACCCTGACGGTGAGACTCCCTCTTTAAAAGGTTTCCCTGTTGCTGCAACACCCTCTTTAAAAGTGGTAACTGATGATGAGACTCCCTTCTTAAAAGGGGTCACTGAGTGTGAAACTCTCTCCTTAAAAGTGGTCCCTGATGTAGATACTCTCTCTTTAAAAGGATTCCCTGATGGTGAGACTCCATCTTTAAAAGGGATCCCTAAAGGGAGACTGACACTTTAAAAGGGGTCCCAGATGGTGCGACGCCCTCTTTAAAAGGGGTCCCTGAAGGTTAGTCTCCCTCTTTAAAAGTGATCCCTGAGGGTGACAATCTCTCTTTAAACGCGGTATCTGATGGTGAGACTTCCTCTTTAAAATGGATCCCTAATGGGGAGGCCCTCTCTTTAAAATGGATCACTGATGGGGAGACTCCCTCTGTAAAAGGGGTCCCTTTTGGTGAGATTTCCTTTTTAATAAACGGCCCCTTTTGCTGAGACTCCCTCTTTAAAAGGGGTGCCTGATGGTGAGACTCCCTCTTTAAAAGCGGTCCCTGTTAGTTAGACTCATTAATTACAAGGAGTGCCTGCTGGGGAGACACCCTCTTTAAAAGGCGTCCCTGATGGTGAGACTCTCTCTTTAAAAGGGGCCTTGATAGAAAGACTCTCCCTTTCAAATGGGTCCCCGAGGGTGGGACTCCCTCTTTAAAATGGCGCATTGATAAAAAGTCTCCCGCTTTAAAAGGGTCACTGATTGTGAGACTCCGTCTTTATAAGGGATCCCTAATGGGGAGACTCCCTCTTTAAAAGCGGTCCCTGATGCCAAGACTCCCAATTTAAAGGAATCCCTGATGGTGAGATTCCTTGTTTCAAAGGGGTCCCTGATTATGATACACCCTCTTTAAAAGAGGTCTATGATGGTGAGATACCCCTTTAAAAGGGGTGCATAATGGGGAGACTCTCTTTTTAAAAGGGATCACTGATGGGGAGACTCCCTCTGTAAAAGGGGTCCCTTTTGGTGAGATTTCCTTTTTAATAAACGGCCCCTTTTGCTGAGACTCCCTCTTTAAAAGGGGTGCCTGATGGTGAGACTCCCTCTTTAAAAGCGGTCCCTGTTAGTTAGACTCACTAATTACAAGGAGTGCCTGCTGGGGAGACACCCTCTTTAAAAGGCGTCCCTGATGGTGAGACTCTCTCTTTAAAAGGGGCCTTGATAGAAAGACTCTCCCTTTCAAATGGGTCCCCGAGGGTGGGACTCCCTCTTTAAAATGGCGCATTGATAGAAAGTCTCCCGCTTTAAAAGGGTCACTGATTGTGAGACTCCCTCTTTAAAAGGGATCCCTCATGGGGAGACTCCCTCTTTAAAAGCGGTCCCTGATGCCAAGACTCCCAATTTAAAAGGGGTCCCTGATGGTGAGATTCCTTGTTTCAAAGGGGTCCCTGATTCTGATACACCCTCTTTAAAAGAGTTCTATGATGGTGAGATACCCCTTTAAAAGGGGTGCATAATGGGGAGACTCTCTCTTTAAAAGGGATCACTGATGGTGAGACTCCCTCTGTAAAAGGGGTCCCTTTTGGTGAGATTTCCTTTTTAATAAACGGCCCCTTTTGCTGAGACTCCCTCTTTAAAAGGGGACCCTGACGGTGAGACTCCCTCTTTAAAAGGTTTCCCTGTTGCTGCAACACCTCTTTAAAAGTGGTAACTGATATTGAGACTCACTTCTTAAAAGGGGTCACTGAGTGTGAAACTCTCTCCTTAAAAGTGGTCCCTGATGTAGATACTCTCTCTTTAAAAGGATTCCCTGCTGGTGAGACTCCATCATTAAAAAGGGATCCCTAAAGGCAGACTGACACTTTAAAAGGGGTCCCAGATGGTGCGACGCCCTCTTTAAAAGGGGTCCCTGAAGGTTAGTCTCCCTCTTTAAAAGTGATCCCTGAGGGTGAGACTGTCTTTTTAAACGCGGTATCTGAAGGTCAGACTTCCTCTTTAAAATGGATCCCTAATGGGGAGGCCCTCTCCTTAAAAGGGATCACTGATGGGGAGACTCCCTCTGTAAAAGGGGTCCCATTTGGTGAGATTTCCTTTTTAATAAACGGCCCCTTTTGCTGAGACTCCCTCTTTAAAAGGGGTGCCTGATGGTGAGACTCCCTCTTTAAAAGGGGTCCCTGTTAGTTAGACTCACTAATTACAAGGAGTGCCTGCTGGGGAGACACCCTCTTTAAAAGGCGTCCCTGATGGTGAGACTCCCTCTTTAAAAGGTGCCTTGATAGAAAGACTCTCCCTTTCAAATGGATCCCCGAGGGTGGGACTCCCTCTTTAAAATGGCGCATTGATAGAATGTCTCCCGCTTTAAAAGGGTCACTGATTGTGAGACTCCCTCTTTAAAAGGGATCCCTAATGGGGAAACTCCCTCTTTAAAAGCGGTCCCTGATGCCAAGACTCCCAATTTAAAAGGGGTCCCTGATGGTGAGATTCCTTGTTTCAAAGGGGTCCCTGATTCTGATACACCCTCTTTAAAAGAGGTCCATGATGGTGAGATACCCCTTTAAAAGGGGTGCATAATGGGGAGACTCTCTCTTTAAAAGGGATCACTGATGGGGAGACTCCCTCTGTAAAAGGGGTCCCCTTTGGTGAGATTTCCTTTTTAATAAACGGCCCCTTTTGCTGAGACTCCCTCTTTAAAAGGGGTGCCTGATGGTGAGACTCCCTCTTTAAAAGGGGTCCCTCTTAGTTAGACTCACTAATTACAAGGAGTGCCTGCTGGGGAGAGACCCTCTTTAAAAGGCGTCCCTGATGGTGAGACTCTCTCTTTAAAAGGGGCCTTGATAGAAAGACTCTCCCTTTCAAATGGGTCCCCGAGGGTGGGACTCCCTCTTTAAAATGGCGCATTGATAGAAAGTCTCCCGCTTTAAAAGGGTCACTGATTGTGAGACTCCCTCTTTAAAAGGGATCCCTAATGGGGAGACTCCCTCTTTAAAAGCGGTCCCTGATGCCAAGACTCCCAATTTAAAAGGGGTCCCTGATGGTGAGATTCCTTGTTTCAAAGGGGTCCCTGCTTCTGATACACCCTCTTTAAAAGAGGTCTATGATGGTGAGATACCCCTTTAAAAGGGGTGCATAATGGGGAGACTCTCTCTTTAAAACGGATCATTGATGGGGAGACACCCTCTGTAAAAGGGGTCCCTTTTGGTGAGATTTGCTTTTTAATAAACGGTCCGTTTTGCTGAGACTCCCTCTTTAAAAGGGGACCCTGACGGTGAGACTCCCTCTTTAAAAAGTTTCCCTGTTGCTGCAACACCCTCTTTAAAAGTGGTAACTGATGATGAGACTCCCTTCTTAAAAGGGGTCACTGAGTGTGAAACTCTCTCCTTAAAAGTGGTCCCTGATGTAGATACTCTCTCTTTAAAAGGATTCCCTGATGGTGAGACTCCATCTTTAAAAGGGATCCCTAAAGGGAGACTGACACTTTAAAAGGGGTCCCAGATGGTGCGACGCCCTCTTTAAAAGGGGTCCCTGAAGGTTAGTCTCCCTCTTTAAAAGTGATCCCTGAGGGTGAGACTCTCTCTTTAAACGCGGTATCTGATGGTGAGACTAACTCTTTAAAATGGATCCCTAATGGGGAGGCCCTCTCTTTAAAGGGGATCACTGATGGGGAGACTCCCTCTGTAAAAGGGGTCCCTTTTGGTGAGATTTCCTTTTTAATAAACGGCCCCTTTTGCTGAGACTCCCTCTTTAAAAGGGGTGCCTGATGGTGAGACTCCCTCTTTAAAAGGGGTCCCTGTTAGTTAGACTCACTAATTACAAGGAGTGCCAACTGGGGAGACACCCTCTTTAAAAGGCGTCCCTGATGGTGAGACTCTCTCTTTAAAGGGGGCCTTGATAGAAAGACTCTGCCTTTCAAATGGGTCCCCGAGGGTGGGACTCCCCCTTTAAAATGGCGCATTGATAGAAAGACTCCCGCTTTAAAAGGGTCACTGATTGTGAGACTCCCTCTTTAAAAGGGATCCCTAATGGGGAGACTCCCTCTTTAAAAGCGGTCCCTGATGCCAAGACTCCCAATTTAAAAGGGGTCCCTGATGGTGAGATTCCTTGTTTCAAAGGGGTCCCTGATTCTGATACACCCTCTTTAAAAGAGGTCTATGATGGTGAGATACCCCTTTAAAAGGGGTGCATAATGGGGAGACTCTCTCTTTAAAAGGGGTCCCTGATGGTGAGACTCCCTCTTTAAAAGGTGTCCCTGATGGTGAGACTCTCTCTTTAAACGCGGTATCTGATGGTGAGACTTCCTCTTTAAAATGGATCCCTAATGGGGAGACTCTCTCTTTAAAAGGGATCACTGATGGGGAGACTCCCTCTGTAAAAGGGGTCCCTTTTGGTGAGATTTCCTTTTTAATAAACGGCCCCTTTTGCTGAGACTCCCTCTTTAAAAGGGGACCCTGACGGTGAGACTCCCTCTTTAAAAGGTTTCCCTGTTGCTGCAACACCCTCTTTAAAAGTGGTAACTGATGATGAGACTCCCTTCTTAAAAGGGGTCACTGAGTGTGAAACTCTCTCCTTAAAAGTGGTCCCTGATGTAGATACTCTCTCTTTAAAAGGATTCCCTGATGGTGAGACTCCATCTTTAAAAGGGATCCCTAAAGGGAGACTGACACTTTAAAAGGGGTCCCAGATGGTGCGACGCCCTCTTTAAAAGGGGTCCCTGAAGGTTAGTCTCCCTCTTTAAAAGTGATCCCTGAGGGTGAGAATCTCTCTTTAAACGCGGTATCTGATGGTGAGACTTCCTCTTTAAAATGGATCCCTAATGGGGAGCCCTCTCTTTAAAATGGATCACTGATGGGGAGACTCCCTCTGTAAAAGGGGTCCCTTTTGGTGAGATTTCCTTTTTAATAAACGGCCCCTTTTGCTGAGACTCCCTCTTTAAAAGCGGTCCCTGTTAGTTAGACTCATTAATTACAAGGAGTGCCTGCTGGGGAGACACCCTCTTTAAAAGGCGTCCCTGATGGTGAGACTCTCTCTTTAAAAGGGAGCCCTGATAGAAAGACTCTCTCTTTAAAATGGGTCCCCGAGGGTGGGACTCCCCCTTTAAAATGGCGCATTGATAGAAAGACTCCCGCTTTAAAAGGGTCACTGATTGTGAGACTCCCTCTTTAAAAGGGATCCCTAATGGGGAGACTCCCTCTTTAAAAGCGGTCCCTGATGCCAAGACTCCCAATTTAAAAGGGGTCCCTGATGGTGAGATTCCTTGTTTCAAAGGGGTCCCTGATTCTGATACACCCTCTTTAAAAGAGGTCTATGATGGTGAGATACCCCTTTAAAAGGGGTGCATAATGGGGAGACTCTCTCTTTAAAAGGGGTCCCTGATGGTGAGACTCCCTCTTTAAAAGGTGTCCCTGATGGTGAGACTCTCTCTTTAAACGCGGTATCTGATGGTGAGACTTCCTCTTTAAAATGGATCCCTAATGGGGAGACTCTCTCTTTAAAAGGGATCACTGATGGGGAGACTCCCTCTGTAAAAGGGGTCCCTTTTGGTGAGATTTCCTTTTTAATAAACGGCCCCTTTTGCTGAGACTCCCTCTTTAAAAGGGGACCCTGACGGTGAGACTCCCTCTTTAAAAGGTTTCCCTGTTGCTGCAACACCCTCTTTAAAAGTGGTAACTGATGATGAGACTCCCTTCTTAAAAGGGGTCACTGAGTGTGAAACTCTCTCCTTAAAAGTGGTCCCTGATGTAGATACTCTCTCTTTAAAAGGATTCCCTGATGGTGAGACTCCATCTTTAAAAGGGATCCCTAAAGGTAGACTGACACTTTAAAAGGGGTCCCAGATGGTGCGACGCCCTCTTTAAAAGGGGTCCCTGAAGGTTAGTCTCCCTCTTTAAAAGTGATCCCTGAGGGTGACAATCTCTCTTTAAACGCGGTATCTGATGGTGAGACTTCCTCTTTAAAATGGATCCCTAATGGGGAGGCCCTCTCTTTAAAATGGATCACTGATGGGGAGACTCCCTCTGTAAAAGGGGTCCCTTTTGGTGAGATTTCCTTTTTAATAAACGGCCCCTTTTGCTGAGACTCCCTCTTTAAAAGGGGTGCCTGATGGTGAGACTCCCTCTTTAAAAGCGGTCCCTGTTAGTTAGACTCATTAATTACAAGGAGTGCCTGCTGGGGAGACACCCTCTTTAAAAGGCGTCCCTGATGGTGAGACTCTCTCTTTAAAAGGGGCCTTGATAGAAAGACTCTCCCTTTCAAATGGGTCCCCGAGGGTGGGACTCCCTCTTTAAAATGGCGCATTGATAAAAAGTCTCCCGCTTTAAAAGGGTCACTGATTGTGAGACTCCCTCTTTATAAGGGATCCCTAATGGGGAGACTCCCTCTTTAAAAGCGGTCCCTGATGCCAAGACTCCCAATTTAAAGGAATCCCTGATGGTGAGATTCCTTGTTTCAAAGGGGTCCCTGATTATGATACACCCTCTTTACAAGAGGTCTATGATGGTGAGATACCCCTTTAAAAGGGGTGCATAATGGGGAGACTCTCTTTTTAAAAGGGATCACTGATGGGGAGACTCCCTCTGTAAAAGGGGTCCCTTTTGGTGAGATTTCCTTTTTAATAAACGGCCCCTTTTGCTGAGACTCCCTCTTTAAAAGGGGTGCCTGATGGTGAGACTCCCTCTTTAAAAGCGGTCCCTGTTAGTTAGACTCACTAATTACAAGGAGTGCCTGCTGGGGAGACACCCTCTTTAAAAGGCGTCCCTGATGGTGAGACTCTCTCTTTAAAAGGGGCCTTGATAGAAAGACTCTCCCTTTCAAATGGGTCCCCGAGGGTGGGACTCCCTCTTTAAAATGGCGCATTGATAGAAAGTCTCCCGCTTTAAAAGGGTCACTGATTGTGAGACTCCCTCTTTAAAAGGGATCCCTCATGGGGAGACTCCCTCTTTAAAAGCGGTCCCTGATGCCAAGACTCCCAATTTAAAAGGGGTCCCTGATGGTGAGATTCCTTGTTTCAAAAGGGTCCCTGATTCTGATACACCCTCTTTAAAAGAGTTCTATGATGGTGAGATACCCCTTTAAAAGGGGTGCATAATGGGGAGACTCTCTCTTTAAAAGGGATCACTGATGGTGAGACTCCCTCTGTAAAAGGGGTCCCTTTTGGTGAGATTTCCTTTTTAATAAACGGCCCCTTTTGCTGAGACTCCCTCTTTAAAAGGGGACCCTGACGGTGAGACTCCCTCTTTAAAAGGTTTCCCTGTTGCTGCAACACCTCTTTAAAAGTGGTAACTGATATTGAGACTCACTTCTTAAAAGGGGTCACTGAGTGTGAAACTCTCTCCTTAAAAGTGGTCCCTGATGTAGATACTCTCTCTTTAAAAGGATTCCCTGCTGGTGAGACTCCATCATTAAAAAGGGATCCCTAAAGGCAGACTGACACTTTAAAAGGGGTCCCAGATGGTGCGACGCCCTCTTTAAAAGGGGTCCCTGAAGGTTAGTCTCCCTCTTTAAAAGTGATCCCTGAGGGTGAGACTGTCTTTTTAAACGCGGTATCTGAAGGTCAGACTTCCTCTTTAAAATGGATCCCTAATGGGGAGGCCCTCTCCTTAAAAGGGATCACTGATGGGGAGACTCCCTCTGTAAAAGGGGTCCCATTTGGTGAGATTTCCTTTTTAATAAACGGCCCCTTTTGCTGAGACTCCCTCTTTAAAAGGGGTGCCTGATGGTGAGACTCCCTCTTTAAAAGGGGTCCCTGTTAGTTAGACTCACTAATTACAAGGAGTGCCTGCTGGGGAGACACCCTCTTTAAAAGGCGTCCCTGATGCTGAGACTCCCTCTTTAAAAGGTGCCTTGATAGAAAGACTCTCCCTTTCAAATGGATCCCCGAGGGTGGGACTCCCTCTTTAAAATGGCGCATTGATAGAATGTCTCCCGCTTTAAAAGGGTCACTGATTGTGAGACTCCCTCTTTAAAAGGGATCCCTAATGGGGAACTCCCTCTTTAAAAGCGGTCCCTGATGCCAAGACTCCCAATTTAAAAGGGATCCCTGATGGTGAGATTCCTTGTTTCAAAGGGGTCCCTGATTCTGATACACCCTCTTTAAAAGAGGTCCATGATGGTGAGATACCCCTTTAAAAGGGGTGCATAATGGGGAGACTCTCTCTTTAAAAGGGATCACTGATGGGGAGACTCCCTCTGTAAAAGGGGTCCCCTTTGGTGAGATTTCCTTTTTAATAAACGGCCCCTTTTGCTGAGACTCCCTCTTTAAAAGGGGTGCCTGATGGTGAGACTCCCTCTTTAAAAGGGGTCCCTCTTAGTTAGACTCACTAATTAAAAGGAGTGCCTGCTGGGGAGAGACCCTCTTTAAAAGGCGTCCCTGATGGTGAGACTCTCTCTTTAAAAGGGGCCTTGATAGAAAGACTCTCCCTTTCAAATGGGTCCCCGAGGGTGGGACTCCCTCTTTAAAATGGCGCATTGATAGAAAGTCTCCCGCTTTAAAAGGGTCACTGATTGTGAGACTCCCTCTTTAAAAGGGATCCCTAATGGGGAGACTCCCTCTTTAAAAGCGGTCCCTGATGCCAAGACTCCCAATTTAAAAGGGGTCCCTGATGGTGAGATTCCTTGTTTCAAAGGGGTCCCTGCTTCTGATACACCCTCTTTAAAAGAGGTCTATGATGGTGAGATACCCCTTTAAAAGGGGTGCATAATGGGGAGACTCTCTCTTTAAAACGGATCATTGATGGGGAGACACCCTCTGTAAAAGGGGTCCCTTTTGGTGAGATTTGCTTTTTAATAAACGGTCCGTTTTGCTGAGACTCCCTCTTTAAAAGGGGACCCTGACGGTGAGACTCCCTCTTTAAAAGTTTCCCTGTTGCTGCAACACCCTCTTTAAAAGTGGTAACTGATGATGAGACTCCCTTCTTAAAAGGGGTCACTGAGTGTGAAACTCTCTCCTTAAAAGTGGTCCCTGATGTAGATACTCTCTCTTTAAAAGGATTCCCTGATGGTGAGACTCCATCTTTAAAAGGGATCCCTAAAGGGAGACTGACACTTTAAAAGGGGTCCCAGATGGTGCGACGCCCTCTTTAAAAGGGGTCCCTGAAGGTTAGTCTCCCTCTTTAAAAGTGATCCCTGAGGGTGAGACTCTCTCTTTAAACGCGGTATCTGATGGTGAGACTAACTCTTTAAAATGGATCCCTAATGGGGAGGCCCTCTCTTTAAAGGGGATCACTGATGGGGAGACTCCCTCTGTAAAAGGGGTCCCTTTTGGTGAGATTTCCTTTTTAATAAACGGCCCCTTTTGCTGAGACTCCCTCTTTAAAAGGGGTGCCTGATGGTGAGACTCCCTCTTTAAAAGGGGTCCCTGTTAGTTAGACTCAGTAATTACAAGGAGTGCCTGCTGGGGAGAAACCCTCTTTAAAATGGGCCTTGATAGAAAGACTCTCCCTTTCAAATGGGTCCCCGAGGGTGGGACTCCCTCTTTAAAATGGCGCATTGATAGAAAGTCTCCCGCTTTAAAAGGGTCACTGATTGTGAGACTCCCTCTTTAAAAGGGATCCCTAATGGGGAGACTCCCTCTTTAAAAGCGGTCCCTGATGCCAAGACTCACAATTTCAAAGGGGTCCCTGATGGTGAGATTCCTTGTTTCAAAGGGGTCCCTGATTCTGAAACACCCTCTTTAAAAGAGGTCTATGATGGTGAGATACCCCTTTAAAAGGGGTGCATAATGGGGAGATTCTCTCTTTAAAAGGGATCACTGATGGGGAGACTCCCTCTGTAAAAGGGGTCCCTTTTGGTGAGATTTCCTTTTTTAATAAACGGCCTCTTTTGCTGAGACTCCCTCTTTAAAAGGGGAACCTGACGGTGAGACTCCCTCTTTAAAAGGTTTCCCTGTTGCTGCAACACCCTCTTTAAAAGTGGTAACTGATGATGAGACTCCCTTCTTAAAAGGGGTCACTGAGTGTGAAACTCTCTCCTTAAAAGTGGTCCCTGATGTAGATACTCTCTCTTTAAAAGGATTCCCTGATGGTGAGACTCCATCTTTAAAAGTGATCCCTAAAGGGAGACTGACACTTTAAAAGGGGTCCCAGATGGTGCGACGCCCTCTTTAAAAGGGGTCCCTGAAGGTTAGTCTCCCTCTTTAAAAGTGATCCCTGAGGGTGAGACTCTCTCTTTAAACGCGGTATCTGATGGTGAGACTTCCTCTTTAAAATGGATCCCTAATGGGGAGGCCCTCTCTTTAAAAGGGATCACTGATGGGGAGACTCCCTCTGTAAAAGGGGTCCCTTTTGGTGAGATTTCCTTTTTAATAAACGGCCCCTTTTGCTGAGACTCCCTCTTTAAAAGGGGTGCCTGATGGTGAGACTCCCTCTTTAAAAGGGGTCCTGTAGAATTCGCAATATATCGCGATTTTATTAAGAAGGAGAAAAACACATAGTTTCGTTCAAACAGCTTTATTTCAGCGGAATGCTGTCAGGTTTTCAAAGTGGACACAAGCAGCTTGTAAAATGGCCGCCGCACCTCGTGACAGAACATTCTAGATTTTTCGACAGGCAGACAAGATGGCGTTCCAATAAACATTTGTGCAAGATCGATTAAGACTCAGCACATTGAAGATAATACACGAGACATCATGGGTTCACAGTATACACATAAATACTGAAATCGGTTTCCCAGGTACGAATAAAAGCTATTGTACCAAGCAATCAAGAACCCATCCAAAGACATTAATATGTAAAATCCCAACGACTCTACGATGAGAGAGCCGTTAGTGGGTAGTTACAGAAAACACTTGGAAGCCCCAAAACCCCTCCGGGGAGAACGCCGACCGATTAAACAATGGGAGAAATATTAGCAGGTACTCAGACATTTACGAGTAGCCCCGAAACCCATTAAAACGAAGATCACCCTATACAAAACTTTTGAGCGCCAAACCCTAACAAAAGAGAAGACATTAAGGTTGGGCGGGAAACGGAAGATTTTGCACTATAATTACAAGCTCCAACCGTCCATCTTTCTCTTATCATGCTGGTGTTTATCCTCGTGGCTGCCCTTGACTCGCCGTCTTGTTCCTGCTTGCCTCGTGTCTCTTTTCAAAAGACTGTAGAACTTTACGATCCGCTCGAATCTACCTCGTGTCGTGTCGCGAAAACCTGTGTAGAACTGGGCTCTGAAGCCTTGAATCGGGCGCACCATTCCAATAAGTCGGTAAACGGTGTTGGAACCGAAGGCCCGAGATGAGATGAGATGAGATGAGATGAGATGAGAAGAGAAGAAGACCATACTTATCGCCACGGTCAGTAAGCCCCGACCGCGCCTGTAGGTCGAATAGACATTTTCCTTGCCAGGAAGATTATTCTTCGAATTTTATCGCATCAGTGCGAGGGCACAGGAAGACTCTTTTTGAGTAGAGTCGGAACTCCGAGGACAACACAGATCTTCATGACAGCAGACGTTCCAGCCTGCTAGCCGGAGCAGAACGAGTAAACAAGTGGGGCCAGGAGACCCCATGATCGACACGTGGGCGCTGCGGTGAAAAACATCCGATCAGAGTTTTCGGAATTCTCCGAGTTATCATGAGTGGTGAGCATGAGTCTCGAATCCTACGAATCTAGCTTAGGACAGATATTGATAGGGGAGGGTTTCAAGTATTAAGGATAATTGTAATGTGCGCCCCCATTTAAAATGGCGACCGCGGCAGGACACTGGCAGCGAGAGGGTAGTGTGCTAGACTTTGGTTTGAATGTGCGAAATGTTATGCAGG
Source organism: Squalus acanthias (assembly GCA_030390025.1). NCBI lineage: Eukaryota > Metazoa > Chordata > Chondrichthyes > Squaliformes > Squalidae > Squalus > Squalus acanthias. Next base: position 79,514 of record JASTWF010000042.1, read on the forward strand.
AAAAGATAGCAGATTATGTGTTCGGAAAGGTAAATTTAACTAAGAAATGGATAAGTGACTTGTTGGCGGATAAGAGTCCACTAGAGGCAGCCGAGAGGTGGACAGATAGTAAGGAACATAAAAAGACAGTCGAGAAAGCAGTCTGGTTAATGTGTTACAAAAGGCAGGTCCAGATTTCAAACCAGGTCATTACAGCGCAAACAGCTCGGCTCAGGCATTTAGAGGAGGAAATGGATGAGAAAGTCTCTGGAGGGGAGTTGCTCATTAGGAATTTAAGTGCGCTGCACCGAGAACGCCAGGAAATCACTAGTCACCATAAAGCAAAAAGAGATTACCTCGAGTGTCAGGTCACTGAGGCAAAGTTAAGTGAGGGCAGACTAAAGGAACGATGTGCCCGCCAAGCTGCCCAGAATAGAGCCCAGGAAGAGAGCTTAACGGGGGTTAGGGCGGCATATAAGATGGCCCTTGAGGATAAATTTCAGGGGGCCGATCATAGCGCCTGCCAACAGGAGATAGAGCACCTTAAAAGGGCCGTGAACAAAGCGCACGGCATGGTGTGCCTTATCAGTCTGTCAGCACACCAGCCGCTAGTAAATGAGGAGTTTCAGAAATCCCCACCCAATAAAGCAAAGGAAGTATTAGCCACTACGCCCTCCGCGCCACCCAGCTATTCGGAAACCTGGGTAAGGGAGGAAGTAGTAGAAGAAACAGAAGAGCCCACTGAGGAAGAATTGGAAAAGGGACCGTTGTGTCCAGTTACGGGTATAAAAAGGGGCCCAAACAGAAACGATGGGGAGGAACCAGGGGTTCTCCTCAACCAGCTTGTGTTGCCTCACAGCTCACACCAGCTGAGAGTTATGATAAATCACGTACGGAAGCTGACCGAGTCAGACGACCCTTCCGTACACTTCAGAGAAGTTGAGCAAACCGCAGCCATTAACGGCTGCGATGATGGGGAAACAGCAAAAATGCTGTTATTTTCGTTAGGCAGTTCAATCCTTCAGTGTCTCTCGGACGAGAGCAAGAGGGGAACCAAGACATATGAGGCGTTAAAAAATGAGGTCCTAGAAGTGTTGGGGACGGACGATGAAGGTCCGTTTGCTAGAGTGGGACAGACAGTGCAGATGGAGGGAGAACCCCCGAAGGTTTTTGCCGACAGGCTGTGGCCAGTATATCAACGCAGCTGTCCAGGTGCGCCAGAGCGCGACGCTGTGGACGGCGTCGGTTTAACTCATTGGCTCAGGTGCATAGTAGCCAACAGTTTGCCAGCCGTCAGAGAGCAGGCAAAAGCGTGGTTTGATCCCACTGACCCCAACATTACGGAAGAGTCGGTCTTAAATCGACTCACGGTAGGATACCGCAACATAAGGGGTATGGGAACACGTCCCCTTAAGGGAAAAGTACATGAGGTACTACCCGCAGCCCCGGCTCAAAGGGAGTGGCATCAGGAGGGTAACCGCGCCCCGCAGGCAATTAATGCTTGTTACGGGTGTGGGAGGACAGGGCACTGGCGCAAGAACTGCAGGAACCCTTGGAAGGATGTAGAATTCGCAATATATCGCGATTTTATTAATAAGGAGAAAAACACATAGTTTCGTTCAAACAGCTTTTATTTCAGCAGAATGCTGTCAGGTTTTCAAACTGGACACAAGCAGCTTGTAAAATGGCCGCCGCACCTCGTGGCGGAACATTCTAGACTTTTCAACAGGCAGACAAGATGGCGTTCCAATAAACATTTGTGCAAGATCGATTAAGACTCAGCACATTGAAGATAATACACGAGACATCATGGGTTTACAGTATACACATAAATACTGAAATCGGTCTCCCAGGTACGAATGAAAGCTATTGTACCCAGTAATCAAGAACCCATCCAAAGACATTAATATGTAAAATCCCAACGACTCTACGATGAGAGAGCCGTTAGCGGGTAGTTACAGAAAACACTTGGAAGCCCCAAAACCCCTCCAGGGAGAACACCGACCGATTAAACAATGGGAGAAATATTAACAGGTACTCAGACAATTACGAGTAGCCCCGAAACCCATTAAAACGGAGATCACCCTATACAAGACATTTGAGCGCCAAACCCTAACAAAAGAAAAGACATTAAGGTTGGGCGGGAAACGGAAGATTTTGCACTATAATTACAAGCTCCAACCGTCCATCTTTCTCTTACCTTGCTGGTGTTCATCCTCGTGGCTGCTCCTGTGCTCTTGACTCGCCGTCTTGTTCCTGCTTGCCTCGTGTCTCTTTTCAAAAGACTGTTGAACTTTATGATCCGCTCGGATCTACCTCGTGTCGTGTCACGAAGACCTGTGTAGAACTGGGCTCTGAAGCCTTGAAGCGGGCGCACCATTCCGATAAGTCGGTAAACGGTGTTGGAACCGAAGGCCCGAGATGAGATGAGATGAGATGAGATGAGATGAGAAGAGAAGAAGACCATACTTATCGCCACGGTCAGTAAGCCCCGACCGCGCCTGTAGGTCGAATAGACATTTTCCTTGCCAGGAAGACTTCTTCGAATTTTACAGAACTGCCAGGAAGACTCTTCTTTGAATTTTATCGCATCAGTGCGAGGGCACAGGAAGACTCTTTTTTGAGTAGAGTCGGAACTCCGAGGACAACACAGATCTTCATGACAGCAGACGTTCCAGCATGCTAGCCGGAGCAGAACGAGTAAACAAGTGGGGCCAGGAGACCCCCTGATCGACACGTGGGCGCTGCGGTGAAAAACATCCGATCAGAGGTTTCGGAATTCTCCGAGTTATCACGAGTGGTGAGCATGAGTCTCGAATCCTACGAATCTAGCTAGCACAGATATTGATAGGGGAGGGTTTCAAGTATTAAGGATAATTGTAATGTGCGCCCCCATTTACAATGTGTCGTTCGTTCCTTGTTTCCCTGAAATTAATTACATAACTGCGTGCAAGTTTGTACTGTCATTAATCTGTGCTTATGACATGTATTTCGTAATCTTAAGTATTATGCAATAAAGATTTTCCATTTCGTACCATTCAACCGAGTCTACCTGAGTTTCATCTCCATTACTGCTCTCGCATCTAAGTCCAGCGTCTAGAACCGTAAGGGCGCGTGGGTCGAACCACTCACAGGGGTGTCTAGTGCTCCCAGACTGGCTGGACACCAGAACAGGCAACAAGGCCTAAACCCGCACTAGCACCTGGGCTGCACAGAGCCACACGAATCTCACAGGCTGAGAGACATCAAAACCCTTACAGAAAATGGCGACCGCGGCAGGACACAGGCAGCGAGAGGGTAGTGTGTTAGACTTTGGTGTGAATGTACGAAATGTTATGCAGGAAAAGATTGCAGATTATGTGTTCGGAAAGGTAAATCTAACTAAGAAATGGATAAGTGACCTGTTAGCGGATAAGAGTCCACTAGAGGCAGCCGAGAGGTGGACAGATAGTAAGGAACATAAAAAGACAGTCGAGAAAGCAGTCTGGTTAATGTGTTACAAAAGACAGGTCCAGATTTCAAACCAGGTCATTACAGCGCAAACAGCTCGGATCAGGCATTTAGAGGAGGAAATGGATGAGAAAGTCTCTGGAGGGGAGTTGCTCATTAGGAATTTAAGTGCGCTGCACCAAGAACGCCAGGAAATCACCAGTCACCATAAAACAAGGATAGATTACCTCGAGTGCCAGGTCACTGAGGCAATGTTAAGTGAGGGCAGACTAAAGGAACGATGTGCCCGCCAAGCTGCCCCGATAAGAACCCAGGAAGAGAGCTTAACGGGGCTTAGGGCGGCATATAAGTTGGCCCTTGAGGATAACTTTCAGGGGGCCGATCATAGCGCCTGCTAACAGGAGATAGAGCACCTCAAAAGGGCCGTGAACAAAGCGCACGGCATGGTGTGCCTTATAAGTCCGTCAGCACACCAGCCGCTAGTAAATGAGGAGTTTCAGAAATCCCCACCAAGTAAAGCAAAGGAAGTATTAGCCACTGCGCCCTCCGCGCCACCCAGCTATTCGGAAACCTGGGTAAGGAAGGAAGTAGTAGAAGAAACAGAAGAGCCCACTGAGGAAGAAGTGGAAAGGGGACCGTTGTGTCCAGTTACGGGTATAAAAAGGGGCCCAAACAGAAACGGTGGGGAGGAACCAGGGGATCTCCTCAACCAGCTTGTGTTGCCTCACAGCTCACACCAGCTGAGAGTTATGATAAATCACGTACGGAAGCTGACCGAGTCAGACGACCCTTCCGTACATTTCAGAGAAGTTGAGCAAACCGCAGCCATCAACGGATGCGATGATGGGGAAACAGCAAAAATGCTGTTATTTTCGTTAGGCAGTTCAATCCTTCAGTGTCTCTCGGACGAGAGCAAGAGGGGAACCAAGACTTATGAGGCATTAAAAAATGAGGTGCTAGAAGTGTTGGGGGCGGACGATGAAGGTCCGTTTGCTAGAGTGGGACAGACAGTGCAGATGGAGGGAGAACCCCCGAAGGTTTTTGCCGACAGGCTGTGGCCAGTATATCAGCGCAGCTGTCCAGGTGCGCCAGAGCGCGACGCTGTGGACGGCGTCGGTTTAGCTCATTGGATCAGGTGTATAGTAGCCAACAGCTTGCCAGCCGTCAGAGAGCAGGCAAAAGCGTGGTTTGATCCCAATGACTCCAACATTACCGAAGAGTCGGTCTTGAATCGACTCACGGTAGGATATCGCAATATAAGGGGTATGGGAACACGTCCCCTTAAGGGAAAAGTACATGAGGTACGACCCGCAGCCCCGGCTCAAAGGGAGTGGCATCAGGAGGGTAACCGCGCCCCGCAGGCAAGTAATGCTTGTTACGGGTGTGGGAGGACAGGGCACTGGCGCAAGAACTGCAGGAACCCTTGGAAGGATTCCAGGGATAAAAATCCCGCAGCCCGAGCCCAGATGCCTGTCTCTGTTAGGGAAGCTAGTGCACCCACCCCTCCCGACGACCTTGAAACAGTGTTGGGAGCCATGCGCAACTTCATGAGTGCACATGGAAAAGTGGCGGTTGCTACCGGCCCCGCAGGTGCCACAGGTCCGTCTAACCATACCCAATGACTACAGCCCGCGCAGCCCGTCGACCTGTGTCCGCTCAGCTATGATGCGTGGAAGCGACCCTTGGTGGAGATGGAGGTAGAGAAACAGAAGGGTAGTTATTTGTTGGACACGGGAGCTTCTTGCACCGTGATTCATACAGATAGCCCTTTTGACTCACCGCTATCTACCAAGGTCCCATTCACATTAGCGGGGTTCACGGGAAAAGAACAGACTGGCGCGTTCTCCTTTCCGCTATCCATTCGTTTGGGGGCACTTCACATCAAGTGGAAGTGCATATTGATGGAATGGCAGGAGGGGGGTGGAAGAGGTATCCTCGGGTCCGATCTCCTATCAGGACACGGGATCCTCGTGGACCTCAGAAATCATTGTCTCTGGGGGGCTAAGAGTGAAAAAGGCGAGGTAGTGGTAATTCCGGGGGAGGAAGAAACAGGGGTCCTGTGTACCATGCAGCCATCCGGAGGCTACGACCTCGGGCTTATGGTCGCAGATGTCCCAACGGCCATGCAAACGTACGTGTCAGATAATATGCACGCGTTTGCAACCCACAAGCACGATTGTGGGAGGGTTGCCGGGTTTGAGGTCAGCGTAGATGGGGACCCCATGACCCGGCCCCAAAAGCAGTATAACTTCCCCAAAGAAGCAGAACCCGACATGGAGACAGCAATGTCCTCCTTGGTGCAGCAGGGCGTGTTAAGGCCGATAGCCACACACGTGAACTCCCGATTATGGCCGGTTAGGAAGCCGGATAATTCGTGGAGGGCCACGGTGGACTACAGAGTCCTTAACAGTAACATTCCCGCCTGCGCGCCCACGGTAGCAGCAGTTGCTGACCTAATAGGCAGTATCCCAGCGTCTGCGACCACGTTCACGGTGCTGGATATCTCGAACGGTTTTTGGTCCATCCCGCTGCGGCGAGAGGACCAGTACAAGTTTGCCTTTACTTTCAAAGGACAACAGTACACATGGAACTGTCTGCCACAGGGTTTCCACAACAGCCCCAGTATTTTCCATCAGTGTATGGCAGGAAGTTTAAAGGAGTTTAGTCAGCCCAATCAGATAGTGCAGTGCGTGGATGATTTGCTCCTATTTACGGATTCAAGGGAGGAGCATGGACCACTGCTGGCCGAGTTATTGGAGCTGCTAGCGAGAAAGGGTTTTAAATTAAATCCTAAGAAAGCACGTATCGGTCAGCAGGAAGTAAAATTCCTGGGGCTGACCATTCGCGCTGGGGAAAGAGCCATAGATAAGGCTAGGAGGGAGTCGGTGCAAGAGTTACCGATTCCCAACACCATAAGGGGTGTGAGGTCCTTCTTGGGACTGACAGGTTACTGCAGGGATTTTATCGAAGACTATGCGGCCACAGCGGCGCCGCTCCTCCGACTCCTCCATAAGGGAGTGGAGTGGTCTTGGGACGAGGGCTGCCAAGCAGCCTTCGAGAAGTTAAAAAGTGATCTGCAGACCGCGCCAGCCTTAGGGGCCATAGATGGGGGGAAGGAGTTTTTCCTGGAGGTAGCTGCCAGCGGGGACAGCTTGAGCGCTGTGCTGCTCCAAGAGCGCCACGGCAAGCTGAGGCCGGTTGTCTATTCGTCCAGGGTGTTAACGGATGTGGAGAGAAGTTTCTCCAATTGCGAAAGGCACCTTTTAGCCACGCATTGGGCTGTGAAAAGATCAGCGATCTTCACAGGGCTCTCTCCCATCACTCTCCTCACCCATCACACACCAACTAAGATGCTTCTAGATGGGAGGATTAAAGATGGGAACGTAAGCAGCGTGCGCATTGCGCGCTGGACCCTTCTTCTTTCCCAGATGGATCTTAGAGTAAAAGGTCTTTGCGAGCCCAGGCTTGCGGCCAATTTGGTATACCCCGGTACAGCCCACCGATGTTCGGTGGAAGGGGTGTGGGACGTCAACACAGGTTTGCAGGCCGGGATACATCCCACTGGGCGCGAGATTTATGTTGATGTTTCTAGCACAGTATCTGCTGGCGAACGACTCACAGCGTGTGGAGTTTATGACCCTGCGGCAAACCTTGCCCTGGCGATCAAGCTCGCTAGCACCATGAGCGCGCAGCAGGCTGAGCTGTCTGCTGTGGTGTACGTCGTTACCCATCCAGACATTTTCCCAACCCCATACACGATTTGCTCGGACAGTATGTTCACATGCAATTCATGTGCAGAATACCTGGCCATTTGGTCCCGCCGTGGATACACCTCCGCGGACGGGCGACCTTTAACGGTGAAGCCCTTGCTGGAAAAGATCCTAGCAGCAGTAGGGGAGGAAGGAGAGGTTTTCATCCATAAGGTGAAAGCTCACTCCTCCACAGAGCCCCGTGGGGAGGGCAACCAGCAGGCGGATGCGCTAGCCAGGGAAGGTGCCCGGAACGGCATTTTCTGGGACCCCTATGGGACCAGACCCATGGCAGCGATCCAAGGCAGGGACGGGAATCCCGGGAACTCCAGGGTAGCATTGCCCCTAGACCTTAAGCCCGTCCAGAACCAGGATCCCGCCCTAAAAGCAGTCCTAAAAACCATTGCTGAGGGGAAGCAAGTAGAGGGTCCGTACAGTACGGCAACCCTCTCAGTTAAGGAAGGCATGCTGTTCCGCGATGAGCAGTGGGTTGTGCCGCAGCAGCACAGGAGGGAATTCCTCCAGTTGGCTCACGAGGGACCAGGGGCAGGGCACCCCGGGCCCGAGGTTACCTGGCAACGGGTAGAGCAAGCGGGATGGTGGCCGGGGCTCAGGGAACAGGTCCGCGAGTTCTGTGCAAGCTGTCTCGTGTGCGCTGCAAACAACCCAGACCCCCAGAAAAGGAAAGTGCCCATGGGGCACGTAAGAAGGGTAGAGGGACCATGGCATTCGATACAGATCGACTATATAGGGCCCCTGCCCACCACCCAGGGAGGCTATAAATACTGCCTCGTCTTGGTGGATGTGTTTTCCAAGTGGGTGGAAGCCTTCCCCTGTCGAACAGCTACAGCACTGGGTACTGCAAAAATCTTGGTCCGGGAAGTGTTCTCGCGGTGGGGACTTCCCCGTTTTGTGGAGTCAGACCAAGGGAGTCATTTCACCGGCCAGGTGATGCAGAACACCCTCATGCTTTTGGGCATTGAAGGGAAGTGGCACGTAGCACACAATCCCCAGTCATCCAGGATTGTTGAACGCATGAACCGGACCCTGAAGGAGAAATTGAGGAAAGAGACTAGGAACTCGCCCCAAAAATGGGCGGAGGTTCTGCCTTTAGTCCTCATGGGGGTCCGGGCCAGTCAGTCGAAAAGTACGGGGTATTCCCCGCACGAGGTGATGACTGGGAGGCTCATGCGAACCCCCACCCATGTGCTAGCGCCGGTGCTCACTGAGGGCCAGCTCCAAGAGATAAGCAGGGACAAGTTCGCCCAGACCCTCTTGGAGCGCCTGAAGCAGGTTTATGAGCAGGCGGCTGGGAACATGGGAAGGCAGCATCAGGGCAATCGCCTGTTGCTGGAACCCCGCAAAACACGGGAGTGGGAAGTAGGAGACCAGGTCATGGTCAGAAACTACGCCAGAGTAGGGAGTCTGGAACCACTGTATATGGGACCCTACAACATTGTAGATAAGGCAAGTCACATGGTATACGCCGTAAAGGTACCTCGGCGCACTAAGTGGTTCCATGTAAACCAGTGCAAACTGTACAAGCCAGGTGCGCAAGGGAAAACCACAGGGGCAAAACCTGCGAGTGGGGACTCGCAGCCCCAGGTAGGACCACAAGGCACACAGGCAGGCAAAGCAGCTTGCATCAGGGGAGGAGACATCCTGGAAAATTGTGAAACATTTTTGTGGGGTTGGGAGTCAGATGAGGGAGAGTTCCTGGAACTCGAGTCAGATGAGGATAGTGATGAGGACGAGTGGGGATCGGGGAACGCAAGGGTCGCCCCCGATTCAGGTATAGGGAGGACAGGGGATGCAGATAGAGATCCACACAGGGTGGACACCGAGGCTGCAGGTCTCGAACACAGGAGGGAGGAGCTAGGGGAGGCGGAGCCAGTCACTGTGAGATCACAGGGCGTGACGGTGAAAACCTCAGAGCCCGAGCCGCCCACCTTGAACGTCCTGCCCTCGGGGGAGGTAGGGATTGCGAGTGAAGGGCCGCCTGCTGGGCCGAGCAGGGCAGTGCCACAAGCTGCAAGTCCCGAGGTCAGGGAGGCGGAGTCAGGGGAGGCGGAGCCAGCGACTGTGGTGGGACCACAGGTCGTCCCGGCGAAAGTCTCGAAACCCGGTCCGTCGGTCCTGGGATTCCTGCCCCCGACAACTCCTCGTAGGTCAAGCAGAGAACCCCAGCCCAGGAAGATGTGGTCATGGCCCCAGACTGTCCCAAGGCGTAGACTCAAGGTTAAGGCAGCCCAGGTAGAACCCGGTCCCATCGCAGCAGCAACAGGCTGCGGCAGATCAGAGGAAGGGGTCAGAGACCTCCCACCGTCGGGAAGAGCTCGCAGCAGCCTTCGCAGAATTTAAAAGGGGCCGCCCTGGGAACGGGCGGCGCTGTACAGTAATAAGTTTAAGTTTCTAGGTTTATAGCTTAAGGTTAAGAATAAGTTTATAGTTTTAAATAAGGTTAAGTTTGTAGTTTAATTTTAACAGAAAATGATAAAATGATGGGAGCTTTAGAGATAGGTTTAGTTAAAGTTTATTCAGCGAACATTGAAGTTTACGTGAGGCGAGGTCAGGGGACCCGCTCACCCTTCACAAAAGCCAGAGACTCTTGCGAGGCTGGCTACCTCGTTCTATCTGATCACAGGAACCAAGGAAGGATGGAACGAATTCTAGTATTGCTCGCGGCAATCGGATGTGGATTGGCCTATCGAGGCCGCACCAAGGATGTCGTGGTGTTTGGATGCTCCGGGGACACGGCCCCCATCACGGTGGATGGGACTGGAAGGCAGGAGGAAGAGGAGACCACCACCTATTTCCACAAGGGAAGGTGGCCAGGATGGCTGGGAACGAACTCAACGGAGTATTCTAGCACATCGGGGTTTGCCTACCAAGAGACTTCTTTAATGTGCCCCAAAGTAAGGATCATCGCACCCAGAATCAGCGTCACCGTCGGCAAACGGATTTGTTTGACTTGTAATGGGAATGTCCCATTGAGCCGATGGTGGTGGCTGCGAAAGCTGAGCAAAAACATGAGGAACTCTTCGGTCGAGTGGGAACGACTGGGTAATAATACCCATCGGACAATTACGGGGACAAACGGACAAGTGAGAGTCTGTTGGGACAAATGGTGGGAACCGGATGAGGGAATTTATGTATGCATGTGGGGGTCAAAGTACGCTTGCCCCAAAGGCATCTCCATATTTTTCATTAACCAATGGCAGGATAACGGGCAGGGAATGAGGTGGGATGCGAGCACCAGGGGGTGCGGAGCCCCATACTCTTCGATCCCGGTAAATGCCACTGAGCTCATTACGCGCCCACGCAAAGCCCCGCCCACGATTACGGTGGTTCTAGCTGAAGAGGAAGGGTGCCCTAAAACTAGTAAGGGACCCGGGAATGGTTTGGTACTGGTCCCCACAGACCAGATACTATTTCAGGGGGTACATTACGCGGTGGCCTCGGTGATTTTAAATCTCACCGAGGTGCGGTTACCAGAGTGGTGCCCCAAAAAGACGGAACAGTTGTATCAGGTCCTGTTGACCAAGATGTTCAGACAATTTTACAAATTCGATTTCGCGGAAATTGATAAAACAAGTCTGTACACCGCACCACATGAAGTTTTGGATCAAGTAGGGAGGCAAAGAAGGGGTGTAGTGAACGACGTGTTCACTGCTTTTAACACGGGTACATCTGTGGTCAACGCTCTAGACAGTGTGGAGCTGCAGACCCAGATTAATGGTTTAAAGACGCAATTAAAAGACATTCTAACATATGAGAATAAAGTGGTTGGGTCGGGTTTACACGAGGACCAAGCCATGACTCTCCATTTAAAAGAAATTGTAGCAGAGTTAGAGAAACATGCAAAGACGGTGAATGCCCTGATTAGGGAAGATCGGAATGCATCCGATCAAGCTGCGCAGAACGAGGTGTGCGTGCTTTACGGGGCGTGGTTACTGGGCGAGGGCCGCAGTAATTTGGAGGATTTAAAACAAGGTTTGGTCCCGTCCTGGATAAGGAACAAACACCTGCGGGCGCTCCACCCTTTTCAGAATGCATTAAGCCCGTGCCAGCTCAGGCTAGCTTCAGAAGCTTACCCAGTCCCCGTGGACTGCGGACGATCAAACCATACTATCATGGGTATAGTATTACGTATGCCGGTTTTGGGCGACACAGCAAAGCCCGCCCCGGTGTATCGGGTAGAGAACATTGGTGTCATTCAGGGGGGAGCCCACATTCGCTATGCAGCGGTTCCACCTTACGTCATCCGCTGGGAGCAAACGATGACAGGTACAGATCTCTCTGGTTGTCGTGGCAGGGGAGCACACATAATACTGTGCCCCCAGCACTTGAATGCCTTTTTAACACCACAGTGCGGGTTCAGAACGGCTGGCGCCAAGTCCATGAATTGCACTATGGAGGCAATGGCACAAGATCATGTGCCTCCGCAGGTAGCATACATCGGGGGTGGAACATATTGTGTTACCACTGCAGCGCAACACTACCAGCATGGAAACCGTAGCCGGTGTCCGGTAAGTGACAGCAGTTTCTGTTTCAAACACAGGGCGGAAGTTCAAGTAGCACAACGGCGAATTGTCCCAATCCCTGAACCATCCACTGTTCATCTAACAGTAAAAGAGAATTTCACCGACTTGCAGCGATTCGTCGCGCATTTCGGATACCTCATTCCCCCTCTCCCGGAACACCTCACCAAGCTTTTAAAAGCCGTCGCGGTGTCACAGAAACATTTTTACACATTAGAGCAGAAAACTGTCGAAATAGGAACAGACATTCTGGATATAGTAATTCCACCGTGGTGGAATCTGTTCACCAATATTGAAGTACCTTCATGGATCAGAATAGCCTCCCACATTTTAGTCCTATGCCAAGTTTTTATTGTAGTCTACCTGTTGGTCGTACATTGTAAGAGAGGCAAACGCCTCACCAAGCATGAAAACACGGGAGAGTGGCGAGAACGTTACGTGCGCGTGCACGACGAAAGCACCGTGTGATCGGAAAATGGCGTCACTCCCGCTCGCCACGTGCGCCGCGGAAGTTCGTACTCGATCATGATTTTCAAAGACTGTAAATACGTTTGGAACTCGACATGTGTTAAGAGTTGGTGTTGATTATTTTGGTGATGGTGTTGTAGTTAAAAATGATTGTTTGATTTTGGTTTTGTTTTTCCTTTTCCCTAAATAAAAAGATGAATATACAGGTGATACGAGAGGCATCGGCCTGGTTACACCTGGAAGGAAAACAATTGGTGTAAGTTTAAAGGCAAATGATGCCTACGGTGATATAAAGTGTAATTTTCTTGGGAAATAAGGACGACACAAAGACCCGAGATAGTTTAAGTTATGAGATTAAATTTTCTGGATTCGGAGAAAATCGAGATAATATTGCTCACCACAATATTTTTGATACGATAAGCGGAGTTATTCGCATCAACAGGAGGGACTGTAGATTTCGCAATATATCGCGATTTTATTAAGAAGGAGAAAAACACATAGTTTCGTTCAAACAGCTTTATTTCAGCGGAATGCTGTCAGGTTTTCAAAGTGGACACAAGCAGCTTGTAAAATGGCCGCCGCACCTCGTGACAGAACATTCTAGATTTTTCGACAGGCAGACAAGATGGCGTTCCAATAAACATTTGTGCAAGATCGATTAAGACTCAGCACATTGAAGATAATACACGAGACATCATGGGTTCACAGTATACACATAAATACTGAAATCGGTTTCCCAGGTACGAATAAAAGCTATTGTACCAAACAATCAAGAACCCATCTAAAGACATTAATATGTAAAATCCCAACGACTCTACGATGAGAGAGCCGTTAGTGGGTAGTTACAGAAAACACTTGGAAGCCCCAAAACCCCTCCGGGGAGAACGCCGACCGATTAAACAATGGGAGAAATATTAGCAGGTACTCAGACATTTACGAGTAGCCCCGAAACCCATTAAAACGAAGATCACCCTATACAAAACTTTTGAGCGCCAAACCCTAACAAAAGAGAAGACATTAAGGTTGGGCGGGAAACGGAAGATTTTGCACTATAATTACAAGCTCCAACCGTCCATCTTTCTCTTATCATGCTGGTGTTTATCCTCGTGGCTGCCCTTGACTCGCCGTCTTGTTCCTGCTTGCCTCGTGTCTCTTTTCAAAAGACTGTTGAACTTTACGATCCGCTCGAATCTACCTCGTGTCGTGTCGCGAAGACCTGTGTAGAACTGGGCTCTGAAGCCTTGAAGCGGGCGCACCATTCCGATAAGTCGGTAAACGGTGTTGGAACCGAAGGCCCGAGATGAGATGAGATGAGATGAGATGAGATGAGAAGAGAAGAAGACCATACTTATCGCCACGGTCAGTAAGCCCCGACCGCGCCTGTAGGTCGAATAGACATTTTCCTTGCCAGGAAGATTATTCTTCGAATTTTATCGCATGAGTGCGAGGGCACAGGAAGACTCTTTTTTGAGTAGAGTCGGAACTCCGAGGACAACACAGATCTTCATGACAGCAGACGTTCCAGCCTGCTAGCCGGAGCAGAACGAGTAAACAAGTGGGGCCAGGAGACGCCCTGATCGACACGTGGGCACAGCGGTGAAAAACATCCGATCAGAGTTTTCGGAATTCTCCGAGTTATCACGAGTGGTGAGCATGAGTCTCGAATCCTACGAATCTAGCTTAGGACAGATATTGATAGGGGAGGGTTTCAAGTATTAAGGATAATTGTAATGTGTGCCCCCATTTACGATGTGTCGTTCGTTCCTCGTTTCCCTGAAATTAATTACATAACTGCGTGCAAGATTGTACTGTCATTAATCTGTGCTTATGACATGTATTTCGTAATCTTAAGTACTAGGCAATAAAGATTTTTCCATTTCGTACCATTCAACCGAGTCTACCTGAGTTTCATCTCCATTACTGCTCTCGCATCTAAGTCCAGTGTCTAGGACCGTAAGGGCGAGTGGGTCGAACCACTCACAGGTGTATTTAGTGCTCCCAGACTGGCTGGAGACCAGAACAGGCAACAAGGCCTAAACCCGCACTAGCACCTGGGCTGCACATAGCCACACGAATCTCACAGGCTGAGAGAAAAAAACCCTTACAGTCCCTGTTAGTTAGACTCACTAATTACAAGGAGTGCCTGCTGGGGAGACACCCTCTTTAAAAGGCGTCCCTGATGGTGAGACTCTCTTTTTAAAAGGGGCCTTGATAGAAAGACTCTCCCTTTCAAATGGGTCCCCGAGGGTGGGACTCCCTCTTAAAAATGGCGCATTGATAGAAAGTCTCCCGCTTTAAAAGGGTCACTGATTGTGAGACTCCCTCTTTAAAAGGGATCCCTAATGGGGAGACTCCCTCTTTAAAAGCGGTCCCTGATGCCAAGACTCCCAATTTAAAAGGGCATCCCTGATGGTGAGATTCCTTGTTTCAAAGGGGTTCCTGATTCTGATACACCCTCTTTAAAAGAGGTCTATGATGGTGAGATACCCCTTTAAAAGGGGTGCATAATGGGGAGACTCTCTCTTTAAAAGAGATCACTGATGGGGAGACTCCCTCTGTAAAAGGGGTCCCTTTTGGTGAGATTTCCTTTTTAATAAACGGCCCCTTTTGCTGAGACTCCCTCTTTAAAAGGGGACCCTGACGGTGAGACTCCCTCTTTAAAAGGTTTCCCTGTTGCTGCAACACCCTCTTTAAAAGTGGTAACTGATGATGAGACTCCCTTCTTAAAAGGGGTCACTGAGTGTGAAACTCTCTCCTTAAAAGTGGTCCCTGATGTAGATACTCTTTCTTTAAAAGGATTCCCTGATGGTGAGACTCCATCTTTAAAAGGGATCCCTAAAGGGAGACTGACACTTTAAAAGGGGTCCCAGATGGTGCGACGCCCTCTTTAAAAGGGGTCCCTGAAGGTTAGTCTCCCTCTTTAAAAGTGATCCCTGAGGGTGAGACTCTCTCTTTAAACGCGGTATCTGATGGTGAAACTTCCTCTTTAAAATGGATCCCTAATGGGGAGGCCCTCTCTTTAAAAGGGATCACTGATGGGGAGACTCCCTCTGTAAAAGGGGTCCCTTTTGGTGAGATTTCCTTTTTAATAAACGGCCCCTTTTGCTGAGACTCCCTCTTTAAAAGGGGTGCCTGATGGTGAGACTCCCTCTTTAAAAGCGGTCCCTGTTAGTTAGACTCACTAATTACAAGGAGTGCCTGCTGGGGAGACACCCTATTTAAAAGGCGTCCCTGATGGTGAGACTCTCTCTTTAAAAGGGGCCTTGATAGAAAGACTCTCCCTTTCAAATGGGTCCCCGAGGGTGGAACTCCCTCTTAAAAATGGCGCATTGATAGAAAGTCTCCCGCTTTAAAAGGGTCACTGATTGTGAGACTCCCTCTTTAAAAGGGATCCCTAATGGGGAGACTCCCTCTTTAAAAGCGGTCCCTGATGCCAAGACTCCCAATTTAAAAGGGCATCCCTGATGGTGAGATTCCTTGTTTCAAAGGGGTCCCTGATTCTGATACACCCTCTTTAAAAGAGGTCTATGATGGTGAGATACCCCTTTAAAAGGGGTGCATAATGGGGAGACTCTCTCTTTAAAAGGGATCACTGATGGGGAGACTCCCTCTGTAAAAGGGGTCCCTTTTGGTGAGATTTCCTTTTTAATAAACGGCCCCTTTTGCTGAGACTCCCTCTTTAAAAGGGGACCCTGACGGTGAGACTCCCTCTTTAAAAGGTTTCCCTGTTGCTGCAACACCCTCTTTAAAAGTGGTAACTGATGATGAGACTCCCTTCTTAAAAGGGGTCACTGAGTGTGAAACTCTCTCCTTAAAAGTGGTCCCTGATGTAGATACTCTCTCTTTAAAAGGATTCCCTGATGCTGAGACTCCATCTTTAAAAGGGATCCCTAAAGGGAGACTGACACTTTAAAAGGGGTCCCAGATGGTGCGACGCCCTCTTTAAAAGGGGTCCCTGAAGGTTAGTCTCCCTCTTTAAAAGTGATCCCTGAGGGTGAGACTCTCTCTTTAAACGCGGTATCTGATGGTGAGACTTCCTCTTTAAAATGGATCCCTAATGGGGAGGCCCTCTCTTTAAAAGGGATCACTGATGGGGAGACTCCCTCTTTAAAAGCGGTCCCTGATGCCAAGACTCCCAATTTAAAAGGGCATCCCTGAGGGTGAGATTCCTTGTTTCAAAGGGGTCCCTGATTCTGATACACCCTCTTTAAAAGAGGTCTATGATGGTGAGATACCCCTTTAAAAGGGGTGCATAATGGGGAGACTCTCTCTTTAAAAGGGATCACTGATGGGGAGACTCCCTCTGTAAAAGGGGTCCCTTTTGGTGAGATTTCCTTTTTAATAAACGGCCCCTTTTGCTGAGACTCCCTCTTTAAAAGGGGACCCTGACGGTGATTTCCGGCTCTTCACAGTTCTGACGAAAGGTCATCGACCTGAAACGTTAACTCTCTTTCTCTCTCCACGGATGCTGCCTGGCCTGCTGAGTTTTTCCAGCGTTTTCTGTTGTTATTTCTGACGGTGAGACTCCCTCTTTAAAAGGTTTCCCTGTTGCTGCAACACCCTCTTTAAAAGTGGTAACTGGTGATGAGACTCCCTTCTTAAAAGGGGTCACTGAGTGTGAAACTCTCTCCTTAAAAGTGGTCCCTGATGTAGATACTCTCTCTTTAAAAGGATTCCCTGATGGTGAGACTCCATCTTTAAAAGGGATCCCTAAAGGGAGACTGACACTTTAAAAGGGGTCCCAGATGGTGCGACGCCCTCTTTAAAAGGGGTCCCTGAAGGTTAGTCTCCCTCTTTAAAAGTGATCCCTGAGGGTGAGACTCTCTCTTTAAACGCGGTATCTGATGGTGAGACTTCCTCTTTAAAATGGATCCCTAATGGGGAGGCCCTCTCTTTAAAAGGGATCACTGATGGGGAGACTCCCTCTGTAAAAGGGGTCCCTTTTGGTGAGATTTCCTTTTTATAAACGACCCCTTTTGCTGAGACTCCCTCTTTAAAAGGGGTGCCTGATGGTGAGACTCCCTCTTTAAAAGCAGTCCCTGTTAGTTAGACTCACTAATTACAAGGAGTGCCTGCTGGGGAGACACCCTCTTTAAAAGGCGTCCCTGATGGTGAGACTCTCTCTTTAAAAGGGGCCTTGATAGAAAGACTCTCCCTTTCAAATGGGTCCCCGAGGGTGGGACTCCCTCTTAAAATGGCGCATTGATAGAAAGTCTCCCGCTTTAAAAGGGTCACTGATTGTGAGACTCCCTCTTTAAAAGGGATCCCTAATGGGGAGACTCCCTCTTTAAAAGCGGTCCCTGATGCCAAGACTCCCAATTTAAAAGGGCATCCCTGATGGTGAGATTCCTTGTTTCAAAGGGGTTCCTGATTCTGATACACCCTCTTTAAAAGAGGTCTATGATGGTGAGATACCCCTTTAAAAGGGGTGCATAATGGGGAGACTCTCTCTTTAAAAGAGATCACTGATGGGGAGACTCCCTCTGTAAAAGGGGTCCCTTTTGGTGAGATTTCCTTTTTAATAAACGGCCCCTTTTGCTGAGACTCCCTCTTTAAAAGGGGACCCTGACGGTGAGACTCCCTCTTTAAAAGGTTTCCCTGTTGCTGCAACACCCTCTTTAAAAGTGGTAACTGATGATGAGACTCCCTTCTTAAAAGGGGTCACTGAGTGTGAAACTCTCTCCTTAAAAGTGGTCCCTGATGTAGATACTCTTTCTTTAAAAGGATTCCCTGATGGTGAGACTCCATCTTTAAAAGGGATCCCTAAAGGGAGACTGACACTTTAAAAGGGGTCCCAGATGGTGCGACGCCCTCTTTAAAAGGGGTCCCTGAAGGTTAGTCTCCCTCTTTAAAAGTGATCCCTGAGGGTGAGACTCTCTCTTTAAACGCGGTATCTGATGGTGAAACTTCCTCTTTAAAATGGATCCCTAATGGGGAGGCCCTCTCTTTAAAAGGGATCACTGATGGGGAGACTCCCTCTGTAAAAGGGGTCCCTTTTGGTGAGATTTCCTTTTTAATAAACGGCCCCTTTTGCTGAGACTCCCTCTTTAAAAGGGGTGCCTGATGGTGAGACTCCCTCTTTAAAAGCGGTCCCTGTTAGTTAGACTCACTAATTACAAGGAGTGCCTGCTGGGGAGACACCCTATTTAAAAGGCGTCCCTGATGGTGAGACTCTCTCTTTAAAAGGGGCCTTGATAGAAAGACTCTCCCTTTCAAATGGGTCCCCGAGGGTGGAACTCCCTCTTAAAAATGGCGCATTGATAGAAAGTCTCCCGCTTTAAAAGGGTCACTGATTGTGAGACTCCCTCTTTAAAAGGGATCCCTAATGGGGAGACTCCCTCTTTAAAAGCGGTCCCTGATGCCAAGACTCCCAATTTAAAAGGGCATCCCTGATGGTGAGATTCCTTGTTTCAAAGGGGTCCCTGATTCTGATACACCCTCTTTAAAAGAGGTCTATGATGGTGAGATACCCCTTTAAAAGGGGTGCATAATGGGGAGACTCTCTCTTTAAAAGGGATCACTGATGGGGAGACTCCCTCTGTAAAAGGGGTCCCTTTTGGTGAGATTTCCTTTTTAATAAACGGCCCCTTTTGCTGAGACTCCCTCTTTAAAAGGGGACCCTGACGGTGAGACTCCCTCTTTAAAAGGTTTCCCTGTTGCTGCAACACCCTCTTTAAAAGTGGTAACTGATGATGAGACTCCCTTCTTAAAAGGGGTCACTGAGTGTGAAACTCTCTCCTTAAAAGTGGTCCCTGATGTAGATACTCTCTCTTTAAAAGGATTCCCTGATGGTGAGACTCCATCTTTAAAAGGGATCCCTAAAGGGAGACTGACACTTTAAAAGGGGTCCCAGATGGTGCGACGCCCTCTTTAAAAGGGGTCCCTGAAGGTTAGTCTCCCTCTTTAAAAGTGATCCCTGAGGGTGAGACTCTCTCTTTAAACGCGGTATCTGATGGTGAGACTTCCTCTTTAAAATGGATCCCTAATGGGGAGGCCCTCTCTTTAAAAGGGATCACTGATGGGGAGACTCCCTCTGTAAAAGGGGTCCCTTTTGGTGAGATTTCCTTTTTAATAAACGGCCCCTTTTGCTGAGACTCCCTCTTTAAATGGGGTGCCTGATGGTGAGACTCCCTCTTTAAAAGCGGTCCCTGTTAGTTAGACTCACTAATTACAAGGAGTGCCTGCTGGGGAGACACCCTCTTTAAAAGGCGTCCCTGATGGTGAGACTCTCTCTTTAAAAGGGGCCTTGATAGAAAGACTCTCTCTTTCAAATGGGTCCCCGAGGGTGGGACTCCCTCTTAAAATGGCGCATTGATAGAAAGTCTCCCGCTTTAAAAGGGTCACTGATTGTGAGACTCCCTCTTTAAAAGGGATCCCTAATGGGGAGACTCCCTCTTTAAAAGCGGTCCCTGATGCCAAGACTCCCAATTTAAAAGGGCTCCCTGATGGTGAGATTCCTTGTTTCAAAGGGGTCCCTGATTCTGATACACCCTCTTTAAAAGAGGTCTATGATGGTGAGATACCCCTTTAAAAGGGGTGCATAATGGGGAGACTCTCTCTTTAAAAGGGATCACTGATGGGGAGACTCCCTCTGTAAAAGGGGTCCCTTTTGGTGAGATTTCCTTTTTAATAAACGGCCCCTTTTGCTGAGACTCCCTCTTTAAAAGGGGACCCTGACGGTGAGACTCCCTCTTTAAAAGGTTTCCCTGTTGCTGCAACACCCTCTTTAAAAGTGGTAACTGATGATGAGACTCCCTTCTTAAAAGGGGTCACTGAGTGTGAAACTCTCTCCTTAAAAGTGGTCCCTGATGTAGATACTCTCTCTTTAAAAGGATTCCCTGATGGTGAGACTCCATCTTTAAAAGGGATCCCTAAAGGGAGACTGACACTTTAAAAGGGGTCCCAGATGGTGCGACGCCCTCTTTAAAAGGGGTCCCTGAAGGTTAGTCTCCCTCTTTAAAAGTGTTCCCTGAGGGTGAGACTCTCTCTTTAAACGCGGTATCTGATGGTGAGACTTCCTCTTTAAAATGGATCCCTAATGGGGAGGCCCTCTCTTTAAAAGGGAGCACTGATGGGGAGACTCCCTCTGTAAATGGGGTCCCTTTTGGTGAGATTCCCTTTTTAATAAACGGCCCCTTTTGCTGAGACTCCCTCTTTAAAAGGGGACCCTGACGGTGAGACTCCCTCTTTAAAAGCGGTCCCTGTTAGTTAGACTCACTAATTACAAGGAGTGCCTGCTGGGGAGACACCCTCTTTAAAAGGCGTCCCTGATGGTGAGACTCTCTCTTTAAAAGGGGCCTTGATAGAAAGACTCTCCCTTTCAAATGGGTCCCCGAGGGTGGGACTCCCTCTTAAAAATGGCGCATTGATAGAAAGTCTCCCGCTTTAAAAGGGTCACTGATTGTGAGACTCCCTCTTTAAAAGGGATCCCTAATAGGGAGACTCCCTCTTTAAAAGCGGTCCCTGATGCCAAGACTCCCAATTTAAAAGGGCATCCCTGATGGTGAGATTCCTTGTTTCAAAGGGGTCCCTGATTCTGATACACCCTCTTTAAAAGATGTCTATGATGGTGAGATACCCCTTTAAAAGGGGTGCATAATGGGGAGACTCTCTCTTTAAAAGGGGTCCCTGATGGAGACACTCCCTCTTTAAAAGGTGCTCCTGATGGTGAGATTCTCTCTTTAAATGATGTGCCTAGTAGGAAGATTCTCTTTAAAAGGAGTCTCTGATAAAAAAAAAACTATCTCCTAAAAAAGACCCTTGATAGAAAGAATCTCTCTTTAAAATGTGTCCTCCCTCGAGTGTGACTCACTCTTTAAAAGGGGTCCCTGATAGTAGGACACCATCTTTAAAAGGGGTCCCTGACAGAAAGACTCGATTTCAAAGGGGACCCTGATGTTGAGACTCTCTCTTTAAAAGGGAACCCTGATGGTGAGGCTCTCTATTTAAAAAGGGTTCTTGTTGGCGACACTTTCTTTAAAATGCCTCCCTGATAGAAAGACGCCCTCTTTAAGAGGGGTCCATGATAGAAAGACTCTCTTTAAAAGGGAACCCTGATTGAAACATAGAAACATAGAAGATAGGAGCAGGAGTAGGCCATTCAGCAAAACTAAAATTTAAACTTATTTATCTTAGGTCCAGGATTTAAGTCCCTGAAAACAAAATATAAAATCGAAACTACCTTTTAAATTCCCTCTACCCCTAAAGGTTAGAGAAGGTGGGAGTCACTACTGGTGCAGTGTCTCGGGTTCAGCAACCGCTCCACCTATATACGGGTACCAATGAATTGGCCCCGCCCCCTGCCTTTGAAAAAGCCCGCGAAGCTCTTACCCCGCTGGGGAAAAAGGCTCCTCCTCCCCCGCTGTCGACGCTGGTCTGAGGCCTACCTGAGCCTCGGGCCTCCCTTTATTGACTCACCTCAGGCCTCTGCCGCTCCAACCAGGTCCGCTCCTCCTTCCCGCTGCCGACCGCTCTGTGGGAGAGAGAAAGAAAGAAAGGCTCCTCCTCCCCCGCTGTCGACGCTGGAGAGACTATCTCTTCAAAAGCGGTCCCTGATTCTGAAACTCCCTCTTTAAAAGGGGTCCCTGGTGGAGAGACACTTTCATTAGAATGGGTCCCTGACAGGTAAAGTCCCTCTTAAAAGGTGCCCCTGTTGGTGAGAATCTCTCTTTAAAAGGGGTCTTTCATGGCGAGATTCTCTCTTTAAAAGAGCTCCCTGCAAGAAAGAACCCCTCTTTAAAAGGGGTCCATGATAGAAAGACTCCCTCTTTAAAAGGGGTCCCTGATTTAAAAACTCTCTTTAAAAGGGGACCCTAATTGAAAGACTCTCTCTTTAAAATTAGTCCTCGAGGGTGAGATTCCCTTTTTAAAGGGGGTCACTGATAGAAAGACTCCATCTTTAAAAGGGTTCACTGATGGTGAGACTCTCTCTTTATAAGGGTTCACTGATGGTGAGACTCTCTCTTTAAAAGGTGGCCCTGATGGTGAGACTCCATTTTTTAAATGGATCCCTGATGGTGACTCCATCTTTAAAAGGGGGCCCTAATGGTGAGACTCCCTCTTTAAAAGGGGTCCTTGATGGTGAGACTCCCTCTTTAAAAGGGTCCCTGATGCTGAAGACTCCCTCTTTAAAAGGGGTCCCTGATGGTGAGACTCTCTCATTAAAAGGGGTCCCTGATGGTGAGACTCCCTCTTTAAAAGGGGTCCTTGATGGTGAGACTCCCTCTTTAAAAGGGGTCCCTGATGGTGAGACACCTTTTTTAAAAGGAGCCCAGTTGGTGAGACTCCCTGTTTAAAAGGTGTCCCTGATGGAGACACTCCCTCTTTAAAAGGTGCTCCTGATGGTGAGATTCTCTCTTTAAATGATGTGCCTAATAGGAAGATTCTCTTTAAAAGGAGTCTCTGATAAAAAAAAACTATCTCCTAAAAAATACCCTTGATAGAAAGAATCTCTCTTTAAAATGTGTCCTCCCTCGAGAGTGACTCACTCTTTAAAAGGGCTCACTGATAGTAGGACACCATCTTTAAAAGGGGTCCCTGACAGAAAGACTCGATTTCAAAGGGGACCCTGATGTTGAGACTCTCTCTTTAAAATAGAACCCTGATGGTGAGGCTCTCTTTTTAAAAGGGAACCCTGATGATGTGACTCTCTCTTTAAAAGGGACCCCTGATGATGAGACACTCTCTTTAAAATGTGTCCCTGTTGCGTAAACACCATCTTTAAAAGGGGTCGCTGGTGGTGAGACTCCCTCTTTAAAATTGGTCTTTAAAAGGGAGAATCTCCCTTTTAAGGGATCCTGACAGAAATACTCCCTCTTTAAAAGGTTTACTTGATGGTGAGATTCTCTCTTTAAAAAGGGTCCCTGATGCTGAGACTCCCTCTTTAAAAGGGATCCCTGATGGCGAGATTCTCTCTTTAAAATTGGTCCCTGCTGGAGGCACACTCTCTTTAAAATATGTCCCTGTTGGTGAGACACCCTCTTTTAAAGCGAATTAGAGAAGCCACGCTTCTGCCCAATGACCCAACCTGTCCAAATCATCCTGGAGTTTCACGGCATCCTCCTTACAGCACACGCTCCCACCCAGCTTTGTGTCATCTTCAAACTTGGAGATATTAGATTTAGTTCCCTTATCTAGATCATTAATGTCTTTGTGAATATAGTGACAAGATCGTACAAAGTCAACATGGATTTACAAAAGGTAAATCGATTGGAGTGTAACTAATTTTACCCCACTATTTTAAAAAGGTGGCAGAGAGAAAACGGGGAATTAAAGACCGGTAAGCCTGACATCGGTAGTGGGGAAAATTCTAGAGTAATAGCTGAGCACTTGGAAAACAGTGACAGGATCGCACATAATCAACATGGATTTACAAAAGGTAAATCATGCTTGACGAAACTATTGGATTTTTTGAGGATGTAACTGATAAAATAGATAAGGGAGAACCAGTGGACGTGGTGTATTTGGACTTTGAGAAGGCTTTCGAAAAGGTCCCGCATAAGAGATTAGCGTGTAAAGTTAAGGCACATGGGATTGGGGTAAGGTACTGACTTGGATAGAGAACTGGTTGACAGACAGAAAGCAAAGAGTTGGAATAAAAGGGGTCTTTTCCAAGTGGCAGGCAGTGACTAGTGGGGTACCGCAGGGATCGGTCCTAGGACCCCAGCTATTCACAATATATATTAATGATCTAGACAAAGGAATTGGATGTAATATCTCCAAGTTTGCAGACGACACAAAGCTGGGTGGGAGCGTGTGCCGTAAGGAGGATGCCGAGAAACTCCAGTATGATTTGGACAGGTTGGTTGAGTAGGCAGAATCATGGCAGATGCAATATAATGCGGATAAATGCGAGGTTATCCACTTTGGTGTCAAAAACAGGAAGGCAGATTATTGTCTGAATGGCGATAGATTGGGAGAAGGGGAAGTCCAGCGAGACCTGGGAATCCTTGTGCACCAATCGCTGAAGGTAAGCATGCAGGGGCAGCAGGCGGTTTAGAAGGCAAATGTTATGTTGGCCTTCATAGCGAAAGGGTTCGAGCAGAGGAGCAATGATGTCTTGCTGCAGTTGTACAAGGCCTTGGTGAGACCACATCTTGAGTATTGTGTGCAGTTTTGTTCGACTTATCTGAGGAACGATGCTCTTGCCATGGAGGGATTGCAGTGAAGATTCACCAGGCTGATACTTGGGATGGCAGGAATGACGTATGAGGAGAGATTGGGTCTATTGGGCTTATACTCGCTGGTGTTTAGAAGAATGAGAGGGGATCTCATTGAAACTTATAAAATTCTAACAGGACTAGACAGACTAGATGCAGAAAGGATGTTCCCGATGGCCGGTGAGTCCAGAACCAGGGGTCACAGTCTAAGGATAAGGGGTAAGCCATTTAATACTAAGATGAGGAGGAATTTCTTCACCCAGCGAGTGGTGGACCTGTGGAATTCTCTACCACAGAAGGCAGTAGATGCCAATTCATTAAATATATTCAAGAAGGAGTTAGATATATTTTTCAATGCCAAAGAGATCAAGGGATATGGAGAGAAGGCAGGGACAGGGTACTGAATTTGAATGATCAGCCATGATCTCATTGAATGGCGGAGCAGGCTCGAGGGGCTGAATGGCCTACTCCTGCTCCTATCTTCTATGTTTCTATGTTTCAATCAGGGTCCCCTTTTAAAGAGAGTCTTTCTATCATGGACCCCTCTTAAAGAGGGCGTCTTTCTATCAGGGAGGCATTTTAAAGAAAGTGTCGCCAACAAGAACCCTTTTTAAATAGGGAGGCTCACCATCAGGAAGCCATTTTAAAGAAGGTGTTTCAGCATCAGGGACACTTTTTAAAGAGAGAGTCTCACAATCAGGGACCCCTTTTACAGATGGTGTCCTACTATCAGTGAGCCCTTTTAAAGAGTGAGTCACTCTCGAGGGAGGACACATTTTAAAGAGAGATTCTTTCTATCAAGGGTCTTTTTTAGGAGATAGTTTTTTTTTTATCACAGACTCCTTTTAAAGAGAATCTTCCTATTCGGCACATCATTTAAAGAGAGAATCTCACCATTAGGAGCAAATTTTAAAGAGGGAGTGTCGCCATCAGGGACACCTTTTAAACAGGGAGTCTCACCAACTGGGCTCCTTTTAAAAAAGGTGTCTCACCATCAGGGACCCCTTTTAAAGAGGGTGTCTCACCATCAAGGACCACTTTTAAAGAGGGAGTGTCACCATCAGCGACCCTTTTAAAGAGAGAGTCTCACCATCAGGGACCCCTTTTAAAGAGGGAGTCTCACCATCAGGGACCCCTTTTAAAGATGGAGTTTTCGCATCACGGAGCGCTTTTAAAGAGATAGTCTCTCCATCATGAATCCGTTTTAAGTGATAATCTCGCTATTAGGGATCGCTTTAAAAGAGGGTGTCTCACCATCAGGGACATATTTTAAAGAGAGTGTGCCTCCAGCAGGGACCAATTTTAAAGAGAGAATTTCACCATCAGGGATCCCTTTTAAAGAGGGAGTCTCAGCATCAGGGCCCCTTTTTAAAGAGAGAATCTCACCATCAAGTAACCCTTTTAAAGAGGGAGTATTTCTGTCAGGATCCCTTAAAAGGGAGATTCTCCCTTTTAAAGACCAATTTTAAAGAAGGAGTCTCACCAACAGCGACCCCTTTTAAAGATGGTGTTTACGCAACAGGGACACATTTTAAAGAGAGTGTCTCATCATCAGGGGTCCCTTTTAAAGAGAGA
Organism: Squalus acanthias; assembly: GCA_030390025.1. Taxonomy (NCBI): domain Eukaryota; kingdom Metazoa; phylum Chordata; class Chondrichthyes; order Squaliformes; family Squalidae; genus Squalus; species Squalus acanthias. Next base: position 105,434 of record JASTWF010000042.1, read on the forward strand.
GTCACATCATCAGGGTTCCCTTTTAAAAAGAGAGCCTCACCATCAGGGTTCTATTTTAAAGAGAGAGTCTCAACATCAGGGTCCCCTTTGAAATCGAGTCTTTCTGTCAGGGACCCCTTTTAAAGATGGTGTCCTACTATCAGTGAGCCCTTTTAAAGAGTGAGTCACTCTCGAGGGAGGACACATTTTAAAGAGAGATTCTTTCTATCAAGGTTCTTTTTTAGGAGATAGTTTTTTTTTATCAGAGACTCCTTTTAAAGAGAATCTTCCTATTAGGCACATCATTTAAAGAGAGAATCTCACCATTAGGAGCACCTTTTAAAGAGGGAGTGTCTCCATCAGGGACACCTTTTAAACAGGGAGTCTCACCAACTGGGCTCCTTTTAAAAAAGGTGTCTCACCATCAGGGACCCCTTTTAAAGAGGGAGTCTCACCATCAAGGACCCCTTTTAAAGAGGGAGTGTCACCATCAGGGACCCTTTTAAAGAGAGAGTCTCACCATCAGGGACCCCTTTTAAAGAGGGAGTCTCACCATCAGGGACCCTTTTAAAGAGAGAGTCTCACCATCAGGGACCCCTTTTAAAGAGGGAGTCTCACCATCAAGGACCCCTTTTAAAGAGGGAGTCTTCACCATCAGGGACTCCTTTTAAAGACGGGGCCATTCTATCAAGGTCCCTTTTAAAGAGAGAATCTCACCATTAGGGCCCCCTTTTAAAGAGTTTGACTCACCATCAGGGACCATTTTTAAAGAGGGTCTTTCTATCAGGAACCCTTTAAAAGTGAGAGTTTCCATAATAGGGAACCATTTTAAAGAGGGAGTCTTACCATCAGCGACCGCCTTTAAAGAGGGTGTTTCAGCATCAAGAACACATTTTAAGGAGATAGTCTCAACATCAGAAATCACTTTTAAAGAGAGAATCTGGCTATCAGGGACCCCTTTGAAAGAGGGTGTCTTACTATCAGGGACCCCTTTGAAAGAGAGAGTCACCATCAGGGACCCCTTTGAAAGAGGGTGTCTTACTATCAGGGTGCCCCTTTTAAAGAGAGAGTCTTTATATCAGGACCCCTCGAAGACACATTTTAAAGAGAGAGTCTTTCTATCAACGGCTATTTTTTAAGAGAGAATCTTTATATCAGGACACCTCGAGGGCAATTTTTAAAGAGAGAGTCTTTCTATCCAGGGTCATTTTTAAAGAGAGAGTCTTTATATCAGGACCCCTTTGAAAGAGAATATTCGTATTAGGCACACCATTTAAAAGAGAGAGTCTCACCAACAGGGGCCCCTTTTAAAGAGCGAGTGTCTCCAACACCTTTTAAACAGGGAGACTCAACATCAGGGACCGCAGTTAAAGACGGAGTCTCACCATCAGGGCTCCCTTTTAAGAGAGAGTCTCGCCATCAGGGTCACCTTTTAAACAGGGAGTCTTCGCCATCAGGGACCCCTATTTATAATGGGAGATTAAACATCAGGGACCCGTTTTAAAGTGTGTGTTTCATCATCAGGGACCACTTTTACAGAGAGAGTCTCACCATGAGGGACCCCTTTTAAAGTGGGAGTCTTTCTATCAGGGATCCCTTTAAAAGTGAGAGTCTCCCTGTTAGGGACCCCTTTTAAAGAGGGAAACAACATCAGCGACCCCGCTTAAAGAGAGAGTCCCACAATCAGGGACCACTTTTAAACAGGGAGCCTTAACATCAGGTACGCATTTGAAAAATGGAGTCTCAGCATCAGGGCCCCCTTTTAAAGAGAGAGTCTCACCATTAGGGCCCCCTTTTAAAGATGGTGTCACCATCAGGGATCCATTTAAAAAATGGAGTCTCACCATCAGGGCCACCTTTTAAAGAGAGAGTCTCACCATCAGTGAACCCTTATAAAGAGAGAGTCTCACCATCAGTGAACCCTTTTAAAGATGGAGTCTTTCTATCAGTGACCCCTTTTAAAAAGGGAATCTCACCCTCGAGGACTAATTTTAAAGAGAGAGTCTTTCAATTAGGGTCCCCTTTTAAAGAGAGTTTTTATATCAGGGACCGCTTTTAAACGGAGTCTTTCTATCATGGACCCCTTTTAAAGAGGGCGTCTTTCTAGCAGGGAGCTTTTTAAAGAGAGAATCTAGCCATGAAAGACCCCTTTTAAAGAGAGATTCTCACCAACGGGGGCACCTTTTAATAGGGACTTTACCTGTCAGGGACCCATTCTAATGAAAGTGTCTCTCCACCAGGGACTCCTTTTAAAGAGGGAGTTTCAGAATCAGGGACCGCTTTTAAAGAGATAGTCTCTCCAGCGTCGACAGCGGGGGAGGAGGAGCCTTGCTTTCTTTCTCTCTCCCACAGAGCGGTCGGCAGCGGGGAAGGAGGAGCGGACCTGGTTGGAGCGGCAGAGGCCTGAGGTGAGTCAATAAAGGGTGGCCCGAGGCTCAGGTAGGCCTCAGACCAGCGTCGACAGCGGGGGAGGAGGAACCTTTTTCCCGAGCGCGGTAAGAGCTTCGCGGGCTTTTTCAAAGGCAGGGGGCGGGGCCAATTCTTTGGTACCCGTATATAGGTGGAGCGGTTGCTAAACCCGAGACACTGCACTAGTAGTGACTCCCACCCTCCCACCTCCTCTAACCTTTAGGGGTAGAGGGAATTTAAAAGGTAGTTTCGATTTTATATTTTGTTTTCAGGGACTTAACTCCTGGACCTAAGATAAATAAGTTTAAATTTTAGTTTTGCTGAATGGCCTACTCCTGCTCCTATCTTCTATGTTTCTATGTTTCAATCAGGGTTCCCTTTTAAAGAGAGTCTTTCTATCATGGATCCCTCTTAAAGAGGGCGTCTTTCTATCAGGGAGGCATTTTAAAGAAAGTGTCGCCAACAAGAACCCTTTTTAAATAGAGAGCCTCACCATCAGGGCTCCCTTTTAAAGAGAGAGTCTCAACATCAGGGTCCCCTTTGAAATCGAGTCTTTCTGTCAGGGACCCCTTTTAAAGATGGTGTCCTACTATCAGGGAGCCCTTTTAAAGAGTGAGTCACACTCGAGGGAGGACACATTTTAAAGAGAGATTCTTTCTATCAAGTGTCTTTTTTAGGAGATAGTTTTTTTTTATCAGCGACTCCTTTTGAAGAGAATCTTCCTACTAGGCACATCATTTAAAGAGAGAATCACACCATTAGGAGCACCTTTTAAAGAGGGAGTGTCTCCATCAGGAACACCTTTTAAACAGGGAGTCTCACCAACTGGGCTCCTTTTAAAAAAGGTGTCTCACCATCAGGGACCCCTTTTAAAGAGGGAGTCTCACCATCAAGGACCCCTTTTAAAGAGGGAGTCTCAACATCAGGGACCCCTTTTAAAGAGGGAGTCTCACCATCAGGGACCCCTTTTAAAGAGGGAGTCTTCACCATCAGGGACTCGTTTTTAAGACGGTGCCATTCTATCAGGGTCCCTTTTAAAGAGAGAATCTCACCATTAGGGCCCCCTTTTAAAGAGTTTGACTCACCATCAGGGACCCCTTTTACAGAGGGTCTTTCTATCAGGAACCCTTTAAAAGTGAGAGTTTCCACAATAGGGAACCATTTTAAAGAGGGAGTCTTACCATCAGCGACCGCCTTTAAAGAGAGTGTTTCAGCATCAAGAACACATTTTAAGGAGATAGTCTCAACATCAGGAATCACTTTTAAAGAGAGAATCTGGCTATCAGGGACCCCTTTGAAAGAGGGAGTCTTACTATCAGGAACCCCTTTGAAAGAGAGATTCACCATCAGGGACCACTTTGAAAGAGGGAATCTTACTATCAGGGAGCCACTTTTAAAGAGAGAGTCTTTATATCAGGACCCCTCGAAGACACATTTTAAAGAGAGAGTCTTTCTATCAACGGCTATTTTTTAAGAGAGAATCTTTATATCAGGACCCCTCGAGGACACATTTTAAAGAGAGAGCCTTTCTATCAACGGCTATTTTTTAAGAGAGAATCTTTATATCAGGACCCCTCGAGGACACATTTTAAAGAGAGAGTCTTTCTATCAACGGTCATTTTTAAAGAGAGAGTCTTTATATCAGGACCCCTTTGAAAGAGAATCTTCCTATTAGGCACACCATTTAAAAGAGAGAGTCTCACCAACAGGGGCCCCTTTTAAAGAGCGAGTGTCTCCAACACCTTTTAAACAGGGAGACACAACATCAGGGACCGCAGTTAAAGACGGAGTCTCACCATCAGGGCTCCCTTTTAAGAGAGAGTCTCGCCATCAGGGTCACCTTTTAAACAGGGAGTCTTCGCCATCAGGGACCCCTATTTATAATGGGAGATTAAACGTCAGGGACCCGTTTTAAAGTGTGTGTTTCATCATCAGGGACCACTTTTAAAGAGAGAGTCTTTCTATCAGGGATCCCTTTAAAAGTGAGAGTCTCCCTGTTAGGGACCCCTTTTAAAGAATGAAACTCAACATCAGCGAACCCGTTTAAAGAGAGAGTCCCACAATCAGGTCCTTTTAAACAGGGAGCCTTACCTTCAGGTACGCATTTGAAAAATGGAGTCTCACCATCAGGGCCCCCTATTAAAGATGGAGTCACCATCAGGGATTCATTTAAAAAATGGTGTCTCAATATTTGGGCCACCTTTTAAAGAGAGAGTCTCACCATCATGGACCCCTTTTAAAGAGAGAGTCTCACCATCAGGTACCCCGTTTAAAGAAAGAGTCTCCATCATCAGGGACCCCTTTTAAAGAGAGAGTCCCACCATCAGAGACCCCTTTTAAAGAGAGATTCTCACCAACAGGGGCATCTTTTAAAAAGAACTTTACCTGTCAGGGACCCATTCTAATGAAAGTGTCTCTCCACCAGGGACCCCTTTTAAAGAGGGAGTTTCAGAATCAGGGACCGCTTTTAAAGAGATAGTCTCTCCAGCGTCGACAGCGGGGGAGGAGGAGCCGTTCTTTCTTTCTCTCTCCCACAGAGCGGTCGGCAGCGGGGAAGGAGGAGCGGACCTGGTTGGAGCGGCAGGGGCCTGAGGTGAGTCAATAAAGGGAGGCCCGAGGCTCAGGTAGGCCTCAGACCAGCGTCGACAGCGGGCGAGGAGGAGCCTTTCTTTCTTTCTCTCTCCCACAGAGCGGTCGGCAGCGGGGAAGGAGGAGCAGACTTGGTATGAGCGGCAGATACCTGAGGTGAGTCAATAAAGGGAGGCCCGAGGCTCAGGTAGGCCTCAGACCACCGTCGACAGTGGGGGAGGAGGAGCCTTTTTCCCCAGCGGGGTAAGAGCTTCGCGGGCTTTTTCAAAGGCAGGGGGCGGGGCCAATTCATTGGTACCCGTATATAGGTGGAGCGGTTGCTAAACTCGAGACACTACACTAGTAGTGACTCCCACCTCCTCTAACCTTTAGGGGTAGAGGGAATTTAAAAGGTAGTTTCGATTTTATATTTTGTTTTCAGGGACTTAACTCCTGGATCTAAGATAGATACGTTTAAATTTTAGTTTAGCTGAATGGCCTACTCCTGCTCCTATCTTCTATGTTTCTATGTTTCAATCAGGGTTCCCTTTTAAAGAGAGTCTTTCTATCATGGACCCCTCTTAAAGAGGGCGTCTTTCTATCAGGGAGGCATTTTAAAGAAAGTGTCGCCAACAAGAACCCTTTTTAAATAGGGAGGCTCACCATCAGGAAGCCATTTTAAAGAAGGTGTTTCAGCATCAGGGACACTTTTTAAAGAGAGAGTCTCACCATCAGGGACCCCTTTTACAGATGGAATTTTTCGCATCACGGAGCGCTTTTAAAGAGATAGTCTCTCCATCATGAATCCGTTTTAAGTGACAATCTCACTATTAGGGATCGCTTTAAAAGAGGGTGTCTCACCATCAGGGACATATTTTAAAGAGAGTGTGCCTCCAGCAGGGACCACTTTTAAAGAGAGAATCTCGCCATCAGGGATCCCTTTTAAAGAGGGAGTCTCAGCATCAGGGACCCTTTTTAAAGAGAGACTCTCACCATCAAGTACCCCTTTTAAAGAGGGAGTATTTCTGTCAGGATCCCTTAAAAGGGAGATTCTCCTACTTTAACGACCAATTTTAAAGAGGGAGTCTCACCAACAGCGACCTCTTTTAAAGAGGGTGTTTACGCACAGGGACACATTTTAAAGAGAGAGCCTCATCATCAGGGTTCCCTTTTAAAGAGACTGTCTCACCATCAGGGTTCCCTTTTAAATAGAGAGCCTCACCATCAGGGTTCCCTTTTAAAGAGAGAGTCTCAACATCAGGGTCCCCTTTGAAATCGAGTCTTTCTGTCAGGGACCCCTTTAAAGATGGTGTCCTACTATCAGGGAGCCCTTTTAAAGAGTGAGTCACTCTCGAGGGAGGACGCATTTTAAAGAGAGATTCGTTCTATCAAGGGTATTTTTTAGGAGATAGTTTTTTTTTATCAGAGACTCCTTTTAAAGGGAATCTTCCTATTAGGCACATCATTTAAAGAGAGAATCTCACCATCAGGAGCACCTTTTAAAGAGGGAGTGTCTCCATCAGGGACACCTTTTAAACAGGGAGTCTCACGAGCTGGGCTCCTTTTAAAAAAGGTGTCTCACCATCAGGGACCCCTATTAAAGAGGGAGTCTCACCATCAAGGACCCCTTTTAAAGTGGGAGTCTCAACATCAGGGACCCCTTTTAAAGAGGGAGTCTCACCATCAAGGACCACTTTTAAAGAGGGAGTCTTCACCATCAGGGAATCCTTTTAAAGACGGTGCCATTCTATCAGGGTCCCTTTTAAAGAGAGAATCTCACCATTAGGGCCCCCATTTAAAGAGTTTGACTCACCATCAGGGACCCCTTTTAAAGAGGGTCTTTCTATCAGGAACCCTTTAAAAGTGAGAGTTTCCATAATAGGGAACCATTTTAAAGAGGGAGTCTTACCATCAGCGACCGCCTTTAAAGAGGGTGTTTCAGCATCAAGAACACATTTTAAGGAGATAGTCTGAACATCAGGAATCACTTTTAAAGAGAGAATCTGGCTATCAGGGACCCCTTTGAAAGAGGGTGTCTTACTATCAAGGACCCCTTTGAAAGAGAGAGTCACCATCAGAGACCCCTTTGAAAGAGGGAATCTTACTATCAGGGTGCCCCTTTTAAAGAGAGAGTCTCACCATCAAGGTTCCCTTTTAAAGAGAGATTCTCACCAACAGGTGCACCTTTTAAGAGGGACTTTACCTGTCAGGGACCCATTTTCCTTCTTTAACGACCAATTTTAAAGAGGGAGTCTCACCAACAGCGACCTCTTTTAAAGAGGGTGTTTACGCAACAGGGACACATTTTAAAGAGAGAGCCTCATCATCAGGGTTCCCTTTTAAAGAGAGAGTCTCATCATCAGGGACCCCTTTTAAAGAGAGAGTCTCACCATCAGGGTTCCCTTTTAAATAGAGAGCCTCACCATCAGGGTTCCCTTTTAAAGAGAGAGTCTCAATATCAGGGTCCCCTTTGAAATCGAGTCTTTCTGTCAGGGACCCCTTATAAAGATGGTGTCCTACTATCAGGGAGCCCTTTTAAAGAGTGAGTCACACTCGAGGGTGGACACATTTTAAAGAGAGATTCTTTCTATCAAGTGTCTTTTTTAGGAGATAGTTTTTTTTAATCAGAGACTCCTTTTAAAGAGAATCTTCCTACTAGGCACATCATTTAAAGATAGAATCTCACCATCAGGAGCATCTTTTAAAGAGGGAGTGTCTCCATCAGGGACACCTTTTAAACAGGGAGTCTCACCAACTGGGGTCCTTTTAAAAAAGGTGTCTCACCAACAGGGACCCCTATTAAAGAGGGAGTCTCACCATCAAGGACCACTTTTAAAGAGGGAGTCTCAACATCAGGGACCCCTTTTAAAGAGGGAGTCTCACCATCAAGGACCACTTTTAAAGAGGGAGTCTCACCATCAGGGACTCCTTTCAAAGAGAGAGGTTGTCACCATCAGGGACTCCTTTCAAAGAGAGAGTCTCACCATCAGGGACTCCTTTCAAAGAGGGAGTCTCACCATCAGGGACTCCTTTCAAAGAGGGAGTCTCACCATCAGGGATGCCTTTTAAAGAGGGAGTCTCACCATCAGGGACGCCTTTTAAAGAGGGAGTCTCACCATCAGGGACTCCTTTCAAAGAGGTTGTCTTACCATCAGGGACTCCTTTCAAAGAGAGAGGTTGTCACCATCAGGGACTCCTTTCAAAGAGAGAGTCTCACCATCAGGGACTCCTTTCAAAGAGGGCGTCTCACCATCAGGGACGCCTTTTAAATAGGGAGTCTCACCATAAGGGACGCCTTTTAAAGAGGGAATCTCACCATCAGGGATTCCTTTCAAAGAGGTTGTCTAACCATCAGGGACTCCTTTCAAAGAGGTTGTCTTACCATCAGGGACTCCTTTCAAAGAGAGAGTCTCACCATCAGGGACTCCTTTCAAAGAGGGAGTCTCACCATCAGGGACGCCTTTTAAAGAGAGAGTCTTTATATCAGGACCCCTCGAAGACACATTTTAAAGAAAGAGTCTTTCTATCAACGGCTATTTTTTAAGAGAGAATCTTTATATCAGGACCCCTCGAGGGCAATTTTTAAAGAGAGAGTCTTTCTATCCGGGGTCATTTTTAAAGAGAGCGTCTTTATATCAGGACTCCTTTGAAAGAGAATCTTCCTATTAGGCACACCATTTAAAAGAGAGAGTCTCACCAACAGGGGCCCCTTTTAAAGAGCGAGTGTCTCCAACACCTTTTAAACAGGGAGACTCAACATCAGGGACCGCAGTTAAAGACGGAGTCTCACCATCAGGGCTCCCTTCTAAGGGAGAGTCGCCATCAGGGTCACCTTTTAAACAGGGAGTCTTCGCCATCAGGGACCCCTGTTTATAATGGGAGATTAAACATCAGGGACCCGTTTTAAAGTGTGTGTTACATCATCAGGGACCACTTTTAAAGAGAGAGTCTCACCATGAGGGACCCCTTTTAAAGTGGGAGTCTTTCTATCAGGGATCCCTTTAAAAGTGAGAGTCTCCCTGTTAGGGACCCCTTTTAAAGAGGGAAACTCAACCTCAGCGACCCCGCTTAAAGAGAGAGTCCCACAATCAGGGACCCCTTTTAAACAGGGAGCCTTACCATCAGGTACGCATTTGAAAAATGGAGTCTCAGCATCAGGGCCCCCTTTTAAACAGAGAGTCTCACCATTAGGGCCCCCTTTTAAAGATGGAGTCACCATCAGGGATCCATTTAAAAAATGGAGTCTCACCATCAGGGCCACCTTTTAAAGAGAGAGTCTCACCATCAGTGAACCCTTATAAAGAGAGAGTCTCACCATCAGTGAACCCTTTTAAAGATGGAGTCTTTCTATCAGTGACCCCTTTTAAAAAGGGAATCTCACCCTCGAGGACTAATTTTAAAGAGAGAGTCTTTCAATTAGGGTCCCCTTTTAAAGATAGTCTTTCTATCATGGACCCCTTTTAAAGAGGGCGTCTTTCTAGCAGGGAGCTCTTTTAAAGAGAGAATCTCGCCATGAAAGACCCCTTTTAAAGAGAGATTCTCACCAACAGGGGCACCTTTTAAGAGGGACTTTACCTGTCAGGGACCCATTCTAATGAAAGTGTCTCTCCACCAGGGACCCCTTTTAAAGAGGGAGTTTCAGAATCAGGGACCGCTTTTAAAGAGATAGTCTCTCCAGCGTCGACAGCGGGGGAGGAGGAGCCTTTCTTTCTTTCTCTCTCCCACAGAGCGGTCGGCAGCGGGGAGGGAGGAGCGGACCTGGTTGGAGCGGCAGAGCCCTGAGGTGAGTCAATAAAGGGAGGCCCGAGGCTCAGGTAGGCCTCAGACCAGCGTCGACAGCGGGGGAGGAGGAGCCTTTTTCCCCAGCGGGGTAAGAGCTTCGCGGGCTTTTTCAAAGGCAGGGGGCGGGGCCAATTCATTGGTACCCGTATATAGGTGGAGCTAAACCCGAGACACTACACTAGTAGTGACTCCCACCCTCCCACCTCCTCTAACCTTTAGGGGTAGAGGCAATTTAAAAGGTAGGTTCAATTTTATATTTTGTTTTCAGGGACTTAACTCCTGGACCTAAGATAAATAAGTTTAAATTTTAGTCTGATCAGCAGGGTCCCCTCTTACAGATGGAGTTTTCGCATCACGGAGCGCTTTTAAAGATATAGTCTCTCCATCATGAATCCGTTTTAAGTGACAATCTCACTATTAGGGATCGCTTTAAAAGAGGGTGTCTCACCATCAGGGACATATTTTAAAGAGAGTGTGCCTCCAGCAGGGACCACTTTTAAAGAGAGAATCTCGCCATTAGGGATCCCTTATAAAGAGGGAGTCTCAGCATCAGGGACCCTTTTTAAAGAGAGACTCTCACCATCAAGTACCCCTTTTAAAGAGGGAGTATTTCTGTCAGGATCCCTTAAAAGGGAGATTCTCCCTTTTAAGGACCAATTTTAAAGAGGGAGTCTCACCAACAGCGACCTCTTTTAAAGAGGGTGGTTACGCAACAGGGACACATTTTAAAGAGAGAGTCTCATCATCAGGGTTCCCTTTTAAAGAGAGAGTCTCATCATCAGGGACCCCTTTTAAAGAGAGAGTCTCACCATCAGGGTTCCCTTTTAAAGAGAGAGCCTCACCATCAGGGTTCCCTTTTAAAGAGAGAGTCTCAACATCAGGGTCCCCTTTGAAATCGAGTCTTTCTGTCAGGGATCCCTTTAAAGATGGTGTCCCACTATCAGGGAGCCCTTTTAAAGAGTGAGTCACTCTCGAGGGAGGACACATTTTAAAGAGAGATTCGTTCTATCAAGGGTCTTTTTTAGGAGATAGTTTTTTTTTTACCAGAGACTCCTTTTAAAGGAAATCTTCCTATTAGGCACATCATTTAAAGAGAGAATCTCACCATCAGGAGCACCTTTTAAAGAGGGAGTGTCTCCATCAGGGACACCTTTTAAACAGGGAGTCTCACCAACTGGGCTCCTTTTAAAAATGGTGTCTCACCATCAGGGACCCCTTTTCAAGAGGGAGTCTCACCATCAAGGACCACTTTTAAAGAGGGAGTCTTCACCATCAGGGACTCCTTTTTAAGACGGTGCCATTCTATCAGGGTCCCTTTTAAGGAGAGAATCTCACCATTAGGGCCCCCATTTAAACAGTTTGACTCACCATCAGGGACCCCTTTTAAAGAGGGTCTTTCTATCAGGAACCCTTTAAAAGTGAGAGTTTCCATAATAGGGAACCATTTTAAAGAGGGAGTCTTACCATCAGCGACCGCCTTTAAAGAGGGTGTTTCAGCATCAAGAACACATTTTAAGGAGATAGTCTCAACATCAGGAATCACATTTAAAGAGAGAATCTGGCTATCAGGGACCCCTTTGAAAGAGGGTGTCTTACTATCAGGGACCCCTTTGAAAGAGAGAGTCACCATCAGGGACCCCTTTGAAAGAGGGAATCTTACTATCAGGGTGCCCCTTTTAAAGAGAGAGTCTTTATATCAGGACCCCTCGAAGACACATTTTAAAGAGAGAGTCTTTCTATCAACGGCTATTTTTTAACAGAGAATCTTTATATCAGGATCCCTCGAGGGCAATTTTTAAAGAGAGAGTCTTTCTATCCGGGGTCATTTTTAAAGAGAGAGTCTTTATATCAGGACCCCTTTGAAAGAGAATCTTCCTATTAGGCACACCATTTAAAAGAAAGAGCGAGTGTCTCCAACACCTTTTAAGCAGGGAGACTCAACATCAGGGACCGCAGTTAAAGACGGAGTCTCACCATCAGGGCTCCCTTTTAAGAGAGAGTCGCCATCAGGGTCACCTTTTAAACATGAGAAGTCGCACAACACCAGGTTATAGTCCAACAGATTTATTTAATTTTACAAGCTTTCGGAGCAGTTCGCTCCTTCGTCAGGTAAGTTGAGCAGTGAGAGAATCTCCCAGAATTCACAATTTAGACACAGACAAAATATATTCAAATCTTTCCCACATCAAATAGCATAGCCAAGACAATGAGATGTGTCCCAGGGGGTCCAACGTGTCAAACCACCTGCTGGCTGCATATCATTAAAAGGTGTCTCACCATCAGGGACCCCTTTTAAAGTGGGAGTCTTTCTATCAGGGATCCCTTTAAAAGTGAGAGTCTCCCTGTTAGGGACCCCTTTTAAAGAGGGCAACTCAACATCAGCGACCCCGCTTAAAGAGAGAGTCCCACAATCAGGGACCCCTTTTGAACAGGGAGCCTTACCATCAGGTACGCATTTGAAAAATGGAGTCTCAGCATCAGGGCCCCCTTTTAAACAGAGAGTCTCACCATTAGGGCCCCCTTTTAAAGATGGAGTCACCATCAGGGATCCATTTAAAAAATGGAGTCTCACCATCAGGGCCACCTTTTAAAGAGAGAGTCTCACCATCAGTGAACCCTTATAAAGAGAGAGTCTCACCATCAGTGAACCCTTTTAAAGATGGAGTCTCATCATCAGGGACCCCTTTTAAAAAGGGAATCTCACCCTCGAGGACTAATTTTAAAGAGAGAGTCTTTCAATTAGGGTCCCCTTTTAAAGAGAGTTTTTCTATCAGGGACCCCTTTTAAAGAGGGAGTCTTTCTATCATGGACCCCTTTTAAAGAGGGCGTCTTTCTAGCAGGGAGCTCTTTTAAAGAGAGAATCTCGCCATGAAAGACCCCTTTTAAAGAGAGATTCTCACCAACAGGGGCACCTTTTAAGAGGGACTTTACCTGTCAGGGACCCATTCTAATGAAAGTGTCTCTCCACCAGGGACCCCTTTTAAAGAGGGAGTTTCAGAATCAGGGACCGCTTTTAAAGAGATAGTCTCTCCAGCGTCGACAGCGGGGGAGGAGGAGCCTTTCTTTCTTTCTCTCTCCCACAGAGCGGTCGGCAGCGGGGAGGGAGGAGCGGACCTGGTTGGAGCGGCAGAGGCCTGAGGTGAGTCAATAAAGGGAGGTCCGAGGCTCAGGTCGGCCTCAGACCAGCGTCGACAGCGGGGGAGGAGGAGCCTTTTTCCCCAGCGGGGTAAGAGCTTCGCAGGCTTTTTCAAAGGCAGGGGGCGGGGCCAATTCATTGGTACCCGTATGTAGGTGGAGCGGTTGCTGAACCCGAGGCACTACACTAGTAGTGACTCCCACCCTCCCACCTCCTCTAACCTTTAGGGGTAGAGGCAATTTCAAAGGTAGGTTCGATTTTAAATTTTGTTTTCAGGGACTTAACTCCTGGACCTAAGATAAATAAGTTTAAATTTTAGTCTCATCAGCAGGGTCCCCTTTTAAAGAGAGAGTCTCACCATCAAGGTTCCCTTTTAAAGAGAGATTCTCACCAACAGGTGCACCTTTTAAGAGGGAATTTACCTGTCAGGGACCCATTTTCCTTCTTTAACGACCAATTTTAAAGAGGGAGTCTCACCAACAGCGACCTCTTTTAAAGAGGGTGTTTATGCAACAGGGACACATTTTAAAGAGAGAGCCTCATCATCAGGGTTCCCTTTTAAAGAGAGAGTCTCATCATCAGGGACCCCTTTTAAAGAGAGAGTCTCACCATCAGGGTTCCCTTTTAAATAGAGAGCCTCACCATCAGGGTTCCCTTTTAAAGAGAGAGTCTCAATATCAGGGTCCCCTTTGAAATCGAGTCTTTCTGTCAGGGACCCCTTATAAAGATGGTGTCCTACTATCAGGGAGCCCTTTTAAAGAGTGAGTCACACTCGAGGGTGGACACATTTTAAAGAGAGATTCTTTCTATCAAGTGTCTTTTTTAGGAGATAGTTTTTTTTTATCAGAGACTCCTTTTAAAGAGAATCTTCCTACTAGGCACATCATTTAAAGATAGAATCTCACCATCAGGAGCATCTTTTAAAGAGGGAGTGTCTCCATCCGGGACACCTTTTAAACAGGGAGTCTCACCAACTGGGGTCCTTTTAAAAAAGGTGTCTCACCAACAGGGACCCCTATTAAAGAGGGAGTCTCACCATCAAGGACCACTTTTAAAGAGGGAGTCTCAACATCAGGGACCCCTTTTAAAGAGGGAGTCTCACCATCAAGGACCACTTTTAAAGAGGGAGTCTCAGCATCAGGGCCCCCTTTTAAACAGGGAGTCTCACCATCAGGGACTCCTTTCAAAGAGAGAGGTTGTCACCATCAGGGACTCCTTTCAAAGAGGGAGTCTCACCATCAAGGACCCCTTTTAAAGAGGGAGTCTCACCATCAGGGACTCCTTTCAAAGAGAGAGGTTGTCACCATCAGGGACTCCTTTCAAAGAGAGAGTCTCACCATCAGGGACTCCTTTCAAAGAGGGAGTCTCACCATCAGGGACTCCTTTCAAAGAGGTAGTCTCACCATCAGGGATGCCTTTTAAAGAGGGAGTCTCACCATCAGGGACGCCTTTTAAAGAGGGAGTCTCACGATCAGGGACTCTTTTCAAAGAGGTTGTCTTACCATCAGGGACTCCTTTCAAAGAGAGAGGTTGTCACCATCAGGGACTCCTTTCAAAGAGAGAGTCTCACCATCAGGGACTCCTTTCAAAGAGGGAGTCTCACAATCAGGGACGCCTTTTAAATAGGGAGTCTCACCATAAGGGACGCCTTTTAAAGAGGGAATCTCACCATCAGGGATTCCTTTCAAAGAGGTTGTCTTACCATCAGGGACTCCTTTCAAAGAGATTGTCTTACCATCAGGGACACCTTTCAAAGAGAGAGTCTCACCATCAGGGATTCTTTTCAATTCAAGAGTCTCACCATCAGGTACTCCTTTCAACGAGAGAGTCTCACCATCAGGGATTCCTTTCAATGAGAGAGTCTCACCATCAGGGACTCCTTTTTAAAAAGCTGTTTTAACATCAGGGACTCCTTTAAAAGAGAGAGTCTCACCATCAGGTACCCCTTTTAAAGAGGGTGTCTCACCATCAGTGACCAATTTTAAAGAGAGAGTCTCATCAAACAGTAATACGGAGATTGGGGATGGCATTTAAAGGGAAATTAGAGAAGCGTGCAATAAGAGCACAGCAGTTATCATGGGTGACTTTAATCTGCATATAGATTGGGCTAACCAAATTAGTAAGAATACTGTGGAGCAGGAATTCCTGGAGTGTATGCGGGATGGTTTACTGTGCCAATATGTCGAGGAACCAAATAAAGGTCAGGCCATCTTAGACTGGGTATTATGTAATGAGAAAGGATTAATTAGCAATCTTGTTGTGCGAAGCCCCTTGGGTCGGAGCGATCATAATATGATAGAAATCTTCATTAAGATGGAGAGTGAAGTAGTTCACTCAGAGACTAGGTCCTGAATTTAAATAAAGGAAAATACGATGGTATGAGGCGCGAGGTGGGTAGGATTGATTGGGGAATGTCACTCAAAGGGTTGACGGTGGATAGGCAATGGCCAACATTCAAAGATCGCATGAATGAACTACAGAATTTGTTCATCCCAGTGTGGCATAAAATTAAAACAAAAAGGTGACTCAACCGTGGCTAACAAGGGAAATTAGGGATAGCATAACATCCAAGGAGAGGACATATGATTTGGCCAGAAAAAGCAGTAAAAGCAGAATAGGATCCAGCAAAGAAGGACAGAGGGATAAATTAAGAGGGGGAAAATAGAGTATGTGAGTAAGCTTGCGAGGAACATAAAAACTGACTGTAAAAGCTTTTATAAATATGTGAAGAGAAAACGATTGGTGAAGTCAAGCGTCGGTCCCTTGCAGACAGAATCAGGGGAATTTATAATGGGGAACAAAGAAATGGCAGACCAATTAAATACATACTTTGGTTCTGTCTGCACAAAGTAGGACACAAATAACCTCCCAGAGAAGTCGGGGAACATAGGGTCTAATGAAAGGGAGGAACTGAAAGAAATCAGTATTTGTAGGGAAATGGTGTTAGCAAAATTGACGGGATTGAAGGCCAATAAATCCCCAGGGCCTGATAATCTACATCCTAGGGTAATTAAGCAAGTGGACCTAGAAATAATAGATGCATAGCTGGTCATCTTCCAAATTTCGATAGACTCTGGAACAGTACCCATGGATTACATAGAAACATAGCAGATAGGAGCAGGAGTAGGCCATTCGGCCCCTCGAGCCTGCTCCGCCATTCGTTGAGATCAAGGCTGATCATCCAAACTGAGTACCCTGTACGTGCCTTCTCCCCATATCCCTTGATACCTTTAGCTTTAAGAAATATAACTAACTCATTCTTCAATATATTTAATGACTTGGCCTCAACTACTTTCTGTGGTAGAGAATTCCACAGGTTCACCACTCTCTGGGTGAAGAAATTCTTCCTCATTTCTGTCCTAAATGGCTTACCCGTTATCCTTAGATTATGATCCCTGGTTCTGGAGTCTCCGAACATCGGGAACATTCTTCCTGCATCTAATTTGTCCAGACCTGTCAGAATTTTATATGTTTCGATGTGATCCCCTCTCATTCTTCTATACTCCAGCGAGTATAAGCCCAAGCGACCCAATCACTCCTCATATGTCATTCCTGCCATCCCATGTATCAGCCTTGTGTATCTTCGCTGAACACTTTCCATGGCAAGAACATCGTTCATCAGATAAGGCGACCAAAACTGCACACAGTACTCAAGGTGTGGTCTCACCAAGGCCCTGTACAACTGCAACAGGACATCCCTGTTCCTTTACTCAAACCCTTTCGCTATGAAGGCCAACATACCATTTGCCTTCTTCACCGCCTGCTGCACCTGCATGCTTACTTTCAGCGACTGGTGCACAAGGACACCCAGGTCTCGTTGCACTTCCACTTCTCCCAATCTATTGCCATTCAGATAATAGTCTGCCTTTCTGTTTTTGACACCAAAGTTGATAACCTCGCATTTATCCATTATATATTGCATCTGCCACGCTTCTGCCCAATGACCCAACCTGTCCAAATCATCCTGGAGTTTCACGGCATCCTCCTTACAGCACACGCTCCCACCCAGCTTTGTGTCATCTTCAAACTTGGAGATATTAGATTTAGTTCCCTTATCTAGATCATTAATGTCTTTGTGAATATAGTGACAAGATCGTACAAAGTCAACATGGATTTACAAAAGGTAAATCGATTGGAGTGTAACTAATGTTACCCCACTATTTTAAAAAGGTGGCAGAGAGAAAACGGGGAATTAAAGACCGGTAAGCCTGACATCGGTAGTGGGGAAAATTCTAGAGTAATAGCTGAGCACTTGGAAAACAGTGACAGGATCGCACATAATCAACATGGATTTACAAAAGGTAAATCATGCTTGACGAAACTATTGGATTTTTTGAGGATGTAACTGATAAAATAGATAAGGGAGAACCAGTGGACGTGGTGTATTTGGACTTTGAGAAGGCTTTCGAAAAGGTCCCGCATAAGAGATTAGCGTGTAAAGTTAAGGCACATGGGATTGGGGTAAGGTACTGACTTGGATAGAGAACTGGTTGACAGACAGAAAGCAAAGAGTTGGAATAAAAGGGGTCTTTTCCAAGTGGCAGGCAGTGACTAGTGGGGTACCGCAGGGATCGGTCCTAGGACCCCAGCTATTCACAATATATATTAATGATCTAGACAAAGGAATTGGATGTAATATCTCCAAGTTTGCAGACGACACAAAGCTGGGTGGGAGCGTGTGCCGTAAGGAGGATGCCGAGAAACTCCAGTATGATTTGGACAGGTTGGTTGAGTAGGCAGAATCATGGCAGATGCAATATAATGCGGATAAATGCGAGGTTATCCACTTTGGTGTCAAAAACAGGAAGGCAGATTATTGTCTGAATGGCAATAGATTGGGAGAAGGGGAAGTCCAACGAGACCTGGGAATCCTTGTGCACCAGTCGCTGAAGGTAAGCATGCAGGTGCAGCAGGCGGTTTAGAAGGCAAATGTTATGTTGGCCTTCATAGCGAAAGGGTTCGAGCAGAGGAGCAATGATGTCTTGCTGCAGTTGTACAAGGCCTTGGTGAGACCACATCTTGAGTATTGTGTGCAGTTTTGTTCGACTTATCTGAGGAACGATGCTCTTGCCATGGAGGGATTGCAGCGAAGATTCACCAGGCTGATACTTGGGATGGCAGGAATGACGTATGAGGAGAGATTGGGTCTATTGGGCTTATACTCGCTGGTGTTTAGAAGAATGAGAGGGGATCTCATTGAAACTTATAAAATTCTAACAGGACTAGACAGACTAGATGCAGAAAGGATGTTCCCGATGGCCGGTGAGTCCAGAACCAGGGGTCACAGTCTAAGGATAAGGGGTAAGCCATTTAATACTAAGATGAGGAGGAATTTCTTCACCCAGCGAGTGGTGGACCTGTGGAATTCTCTACCACAGAAGGCAGTAGATGCCAATTCATTAAATATATTCAAGAAGGAGTTAGATATATTTTTCAAAGCTAAAGAGATCAAGGAATAAGGAGAGAAGGCAGCTACAGGCTACTGAATTTGAATGATCAGCCATGATCTCATTGAATGGCGGAGCAGGCTCGAGGGGCTGAATGGCCTACTCCTGCTCCTATCTTCTATGTTTCTATGTTTCAATCAGGGTCCCCTTTTAAAGAGAGTCTTTCTATCATGGACCCCTCTTAAAGAGGGCGTCTTTCTATCAGGGAGGCATTTTAAAGAAAGTGTCGCCAACAAGAACCCTTTTTAAATAGGGAGGCTCACCATCAGGAATCCATTTTAAAGAAGGTGTTTCAGCATCAGGGACACTTTTTAAAGAGAGAGTCTCACCATCAGGGACCCCTTTTACAAATGGAGTTTTCGCATCACAGAGCGCTTTTAAAGAGATAGTCTCTCCATCATGAATCCGTTTTAAGTGATAATCTCACTATTAGGGATCGCTTTAAAAGAGGGTGTCTCACCATCAGGGACATATTTTAAAGAGAGTGTGCCTCCAGCAGGGACCGCTTTTAAAGAGAGAATCTCGCCATCAGGGATCCCTTTTAAAGAGGGAGTCTCAGCATCAGGGACCCTTTTTAAAGAGAGAATCTCACCATCAAGAAACCCTTTTAAAGAGGGAGTATTTCTGTCAGGATCCCTTAAAAGGGAGATTCTCCCTTTTAAAGACCAATTTTAAAGAAGGAGTCTCACCAACAGCGACCCCTTTTAACGATGGTGTTTACGCAACAGGGACACATTTTAAAGAGAGTGTCTCATCATCAGGGTCCCCTTTGAAATCGAGTCTTTCTGTCAGGGATCCCTTTTAAAGATGGTGTCCTACTATCCGTGAGCCCTTTTAAAGAGTGAGTCACTCTCGAGGGAGGACACATTTTAAAGAGAGATTCTTTCTATCAAGGGTCTTTTTTAGGAGATAGTTTTTTTTTTATCAGAGACTCCTTTTAAAGAGAATCTTCCTATTAGGCACATCATTTAAAGAGAGAATCTCGCCATTAGGAGCACCTTTTAAAGAGGGAGTGTCTCCATCAGGGACACCTTTTAAACTTGGAGTCTCACCAACTGGGCTCCTTTTAAAAAAGGTGTCTCACCATCAGGGACCCCTTTTAAAGAGGGAGTCTCACCATCAAGGACCCCTTTTAAAGAGGGAGTGTCACCATCAGGGACCCTTTTAAAGAGAGAATTTCGCCATCAGGGATCCCTTTTAAAGAGGGAGTCTCACCATCAGGAACCCCTTTTAAAGAGGGAGTCTTCACCATCAGGGACCCCTTTTAAAGAGGGAGTCTCTCCATCAAGGACCCCTTTTAAAGAGGGAGTCTCACCATCAGGGACCCCTTTTAAAGAGGGAGTGTCACCATCAAGGACCCCTTTTAAAGAGGGATTCTTCACCATCAGGGACTCCTTTTAAAGACGGTGCCATTCTATCAGGCTCCCTTTTAAAGAGAGAATCTCACCATTAGGGCCCCCTTTTAAAGAGTTTGACTCACCATCAGGGACCCCTTTTAAAGAGGGTCTTTCTATCAGGAACCCTTTAAAAGTGAGAGTTTCCATAATAGGGAACCATTTTAAAGAGGGAGTCTTACCATCAGCGACCGCCTTTAAAGAGGGTGTTTCAGCATCAAGAACACATTTTAAGGAGATAGTCTCAACATCAGAAATCACTTTTAAAGAGAGAATCTGGCTATCAGGGACCCCTTTGAAAGAGGGTGTCTTACTATCAGGGACCCCTTTGAAAGAGAGAGTCACCATCAGGGACCCCTTTGAAAGAGGGAATCTTACTATCAGGGTGCCCCTTTTAAAGAGAGAGTCTTTATATCAGGACCCCTCGAAGACACATTTTAAAGAGAGAGTCTTTCTATCAACGGCTATTTTTTAAGAGAGAATCTTTATATCAGGACCCCTCGAGGGCAATTTTTAAAGAGAGAGTCTTTCTATCCAGGGTCATTTTTAAAGAGAGAGTCTTTATATCAGGACCCCTTTGAAAGAGAATCTTCCTATTAGGCACACCATTTAAAAGAGAGAGTCTCACCAACAGGGGCCCCTTTTAAAGAGCGAGTGTCTCCAACACCTTTTAAACAGGGAGACTCAACATCAGGGACCGCAGTTAAAGACGGAGTCTCACCATCAGGACTCCCTTTTAAGAGAGAGTCTCGCCATCAGGGTCACCTTTTAAACAGGGAGTCTTCGCCATCAGGGACCCCTATTTATAATGGGAGATTAAACATCAGGGACCCGTTTTAAAGTGTGTGTTTCATCATCAGGGACCACTTTTAAAGAGAGAGTCTCACCATCAGGGACCCCTTTTAAAGTGGGAGTCTTTCTATCAGGGATCCCTTTAAAAGTGAGAGTCTCCCTGTTAGGGACCCCTTTTAAAGAGGGAAACTCAACATCAGCGACCCCGCTTAAAGAGAGAGTCCCACAATCAGGGACCCCTTTTAAACAGGGAGCCTTACCATCAGGTACGCATTTGAAAAATGGAGTCTCAGCATCAGGGCCCCCTTTTAAAGAGAGAGTCTCACCATTAGGGCCCCCTTTTAAAGATGGAGTCACCATCAGGGATCCATTTAAAAAATGGAGTCTCACCATCAGGGCCACCTTTTAAAGAGAGAGTCTCACCATCAGTGAACCCTTATAAAGAGAGAGTCTCACCATCAGTGAACCCTTTTAAAGATGGAGTCTTTCTATCAGTGACCCCTTTTAAAAAGGGAATCTCACCCTCGAGGACTAATTTTAAAGAGAGAGTCTTTCAATTAGGGTCCCCTTTTAAAGAGAGTTTTTATATCAGGGACCCCTTTTAAAGAGGGAGTCTTTCTATCATGGACCCCTTTTAAAGAGGGCGTCTTTCTAGCAGGGAGCTCTTTTAAAGAGAGAATCTCGCCATGAAAGACCCCTTTTAAAGAGAGATTCTCACCAACAGGGGCACCTTTTAAGAGGGACTTTACCTGTCAGGGACCCATTCTAATGAAAGTGTCTCTCCACCAGGGACCCCTTTTAAAGAGGGAGTTTCAGAATCAGGGACCGCTTTTAAAGAGATAGTCTCTCCAGCGTCGACAGCGGGGGAGGAGGAGCCTTTCTTTCTTTCTCTCTCCCACAGAGCGGTCGGCAGCGGGGAAGGAGGAGCGGACCTGGTTGGAGCGGCAGAGGCCTGAGGTGAGTCAATAAAGGGAGGCCCGAGGCTCAGGTAGGCCTCAGACCAGCGTCGACAGCGGGGGAGGAGGAGCCTTTTTCCCCAGCGGGGTAAGAGCTTCGCGGGCTTTTTCAAAGGCAGGGGGCGGGGCCAATTCATTGGTACCCGTATATAGGTGGAGCGGTTGCTAAACCCGAGACACTACACTAGTAGTGACTCCCACCCTCCCACCTCCTCTAACCTTTAGGGGTAGAGGGAATTTAAAAGGTAGTTTCGATTTTATATTTTGTTTTCAGGGACTTAACTCCTGGACCTAAGATAAATAAGTTTAAATTTTAGTTTTGCTGAATGGCCTACTCCTGCTCCTATCTTCTATGTTTCTATGTTTCAATCAGGGTTCCCTTTTAAAGAGAGTCTTTCTATCATGGACCCCTCTTAAAGAGGGCGTCTTTCTATCAGGGAGGCATTTTAAAGAAAGTGTCGCCAACAAGAACCCTTTTTAAATAGAGAGCCTCACCATCAGGGTTCCCTTTTAAAGAGAGAGTCTCAACATCAGGGTCCCCTTTGAAATCGAGTCTTTCTGTCAGGGACCCCTTTTAAAGATGGTGTCCTACTATCAGGGAGCCCTTTTAAAGAGTGAGTCACACTCGAGGGAGGACACATTTTAAAGAGAGATTCTTTCTATCAAGGGTCTTTTTTAGGAGATAGTTTTTTTTTATCAGAGACTCCTTTTAAAGAGAATCTTCCTACTAGGCACATCATTTAAAGATAGAATCTCACCATCAGGAGCACCTTTTAAAGAGGGAGTGTCTCCATCAGGGACACCTTTTACAGATGGAGTTTTCGCGTCACGGAGCGCTTTTAAAGAGATAGTCTCTCCATCATGAATCCGTTTTAAGTGATAATCTCACTATTAGGGATCGCTTTAAAAGAGGGTGTCTCACCATCAGGGACATATTTTAAAGAGAGTGTGCCTCCAGCAGGGACCACTTTTAAGAGAGAATCTCGCCATCAGGGATCCCTTTTAAAGAGGGAGTCTCAGCATCAGGGACCCTTTTTAAAGAGAGACTCTCACCATCAAGTACCCCTTTTAAAGAGGGAGTATTTCTGTCAGGATCCCTTAAAAGGGAGATTCTCCCTTTTAAGGACCAATTTTAAAGAGGGAGTCTCACCAACAGCGACCCCTTTTAAAGAGGGTTGTTTACGCAACAGGGACACATTTTAAAGAGAGAGTCTCATCATCAGGGTTCCCTTTTAAAGAGAGAGTCTCATCATCAGGGACCCCTTTTAAAGAGAGAGTCTCACCATCAGAGTTCCCTTTTAAAGAGAGAGCCTCACCATCAAGGTTCCCTTTTAAAGAGAGAGTCTCAACATCAGGGTCCCCTTTGAAATCGAGTCTTTCTGTCAGGGACCCCTTTTAAAGATGGTGTCCTACTATCAGGGAGCCCTTTTAAAGAGTGAGTCACTCTCGAGGGAGGACACATTTTAAAGAGAGATTCTTTCTATCAAGGGTCTTTTTTAGGAGATAGTTTTTTTTATCAGAGACTCCTTTTAAAGGGAATCTTCCTATTAGGCACATCATTTAAAGAGAGAATCTCACCATCAGGAGCAGCTTTTAAAGAGGGAGTGTCTCCATCAGGGACACCTTTTAAACAGGGAGTCTCACCAACTGGGCTCCTTTTAAAAAAGGTGTCTCAACATCAGGGACCCCTTTTAAAGAGGGAGTCTCACCATCAAGGACCACTTTTAAAGAGGGAGTCTCACCATCAGGGACCCCTTTTAAAGAGGGAGTCTCACCATCAGGGACCCCTTTTAAAGAGGGAGTCTTCACCATCAGGGACTCGTTTTAAAGACGGTGCCATTCTATCAGGGTCCCTTTTAAAGAGAGAATCTCACCATTAGGGCCCCCTTTTAAAGAGTTTGACTCACCATCAGGGACCCCTTTTACAGAGGGTCTTTCTATCAGGAACCCTTTAAAAGTGAGAGTTTCCACAATAGGGAACCATTTTAAAGAGGGAGTCTTACCATCAGCGACCGCCTTTAAAGAGGGTGTTTCAGCATCAAGAACACATTTTAAGGAGATAGTCTCAACATCAGGAATCACTTTTAAAGAGAGAATCTGGCTATCAGGGACCCCTTTGAAAGAGGGAGTCTTACTATCAGGGACCCCTTTGAAAGAGAGAGTCACCATCAGGGACCCCTTTGAAAGAGGGAATCTTACTATCAGGGAGCCACTTTTAAAGAGAGAGTCTTTATATCAGGACCCCTCGAAGACACATTTTAAAGAGAGAGTCTTTCTATCAACGGCTATTTTTTAAGAGAGAATCTTTATATCAGGACCCCTCGAGGACACATTTTAAAGAGAGAGCCTTTCTATCAAGGGCTATTTTTAAAGAGAGAATCTTTATATCAGGACCCCTCGAGGACACATTTTGAAGAGAGAGTCTTTCTATCCAGGGTCATTTTTAAAGAGAGAGTCTTTATATCAGGACACCTTTGAAAGAGAATCTTCCTATTAGGCACACCATTTAAAAGAGAGAGTCTCACCAACAGGGGCCCCTTTTAAAGAGCGAGTGTCTCCAACACCTTTTAAACAGGTAGACACAACATCAGGGACCGCAGTTAAAGACGGAGTCTCACCATCAGGGCTCCCTTTTAAGAGAGAGTCTCGCCATCAGGGTCACCTTTTAAACAGGGAGTCTTCGCCATCAGGTACCCCTATTTATAATGGGAGATTAAACATCAGGGACCCGTTTTAAAGTGTGTGTTTCATCATCAGGGACCACTTTTAAAGAGAGAGTCTTTCTATCAGGGATCCCTTTAAAAGTGAGAGTCTCCCTGTTAGGGACCCCTTTTAAAGAGGGAAACTCAACATCAGCGAACCCGTTTAAAGAGAGAGTCCCACAATCAGGGACCCCTTTTAAACAGGGAGCCTTACCTTCAGGTACGCATTTGAAAAATGGAGTCTCACCATCAGGGCCCCCTTTTAAAGATGGAGTCACCATCAGGGATCCATTTAAAAAATGGAGTCTCAATATTTGGGCCACCTTTTAAAGAGAGAGTCTCACCATCATGGACCCCTTTTAAAGAGAGAGTCTCACCATCAGGTACCCCGTTTAAAGAGAGAGTCTCCATCATCAGGGACCCCTTTTAAAGAGAGAGTCCCACCATCAGAGACCCCTTTTAAAGAGAGATTCTCACCAACAGGGGCATCTTTTAAAAGAACTTTACCTGTCAGGGACCCATTCTAATGAAAGTGTCTCTCCACCAGGGACCCCTTTTGAATAGGGAGTTTCAGAATCAGGGACCGCTTTTAAAGAGATAGTCTCTCCAGCGTCGACAGCGGGGGAGGAGGAGCCGTTCTTTCTTTCTCTCTCCCACAGAGCGGTCGGCAGCGGGGAAGGAGGAGCGGACCTGGTTGGAGCGGCAGAGGCCTGAGGTGAGTCAATAAAGGGAGGCCCGAGGCTCAGGTAGGCCTCAGACCAGCGTCGACAGCGGGGGAGGAGGAGCCTTTTTCCCCAGCGGGGTAAGAGCTTCGCGGGCTTTTTCAAAGGCAGGGGGCGGGGCCAATTCATTGGTACCCGTATATAGGTGGAGCGGTTGCTAAACCCGAGACACTACACTAGTAGTGACTCCCACCTCCTCTAACCTTTAGGGGTAGAGGGAATTTAAAAGGTAGTTTCGATTTTATATTTTGTTTTCAGGGACTTAACTCCTGGACCTAAGATAAATAAGTTTAAATTTTAGTTTAGCTGAATGGCCTACTCCTGCTCCTATCTTCTATGTTTCTATGTTTCAATCAGGTTCCCTTTTAAAGAGAGTCTTTCTATCATGGACCCCTCTTAAAGAGGGCGTCTTTCTATCAGGGAGGCATTTTAAAGAAAGTGTCGCCAACAAGAACCCTTTTTAAATAGGGAGGCTCACCATCAGGAAGCCATTTTAAAGAAGGTGTTTCAGCATCAGGGACACTTTTTAAAGAGAGAGTCTCACCATCAGGGACCCCTTTTACAGATGGAGTTTTCGCATCACGGAGCGCTTTTAAAGAGATAGTCTCTCCATCATGAATCCGTTTTAAGTGACAATCTCACTATTAGGGATCGCTTTAAAAGAGGGTGTCTCACCATCAGGGACATATTTTAAAGAGAGTGTGCCTCCAGCAGGGACCACTTTTAAAGAGAGAATCTCGCCATCAGGGTCCCTTTTAAAGAGGGAGTCTCAGCATCAGGGACCCTTTTTAAAGAGAGACTCTCACCATCAAGTACCCCTTTTAAAGAGGGAGTATTTCTGTCAGGATCCCTTAAAAGGGAGATTCTCCCTTTTAAGGACCAATTTTAAAGAGGGAGTCTCACCAACAGCGACCCCTTTTAAAGAGGGTGTTTACGCAACAGGGACACATTTTAAAGAGAGAGTCTCATCATCAGGGTTCCCTTTTAAAGAGAGAGTCTCATCATCAGGGACCCCTTTTAAAGAGAGAGTCTCACCATCAGGGTTCCCTTTTAAAGAGAGAGCCTCACCATCAGGGTTCCCTTTTAAAGAGAGAGTCTCAACATCAGGGTCCCCTTTGAAATCGAGTCTTTCTGTCAGGGACCCCTTTTAAGATGGTGTCCTACTATCAGGGAGCCCTTTTAAAGAGTGAGTCACTCTCGAGGGAGGACACATTTTAAAGAGAGATTCTTTCTATCAAGGGTCTTTTTTAGGAGATAGTTTTTTTTTATCAGAGACTCCTTTTAAAGGGAATCTTCCTATTAGGCACATCATTTAAAGAGAGAATCTCACCATCAGGAGCACCTTTTAAAGAGGGAGTGTCTCCATCAGGGACACCTTTTAAACAGGGAGTCTCACCAACTGGGCTCCTTTTAAAAAAGGTGTCTCACCATCAGGGACCTCTATTAAAGAGGGAGTCTCACCATCAAGGACCCCTTTTAAAGTGGGAGTCTCAACATCAGGGACTCCTTTCAAAGAGGGAGCCTCACCATCAGGGACTCTTTTCAAAGAGGGAGCCTCACCATCAGGGATTCCTTTCAATGAGAGAGTCTCACCATCAGAGGCTCCTTTCAATGAGAGAGTCTCACCATCAGGGACTCCTTTCAAAGAGGGAGCCTCACCATCAGGGACTCCTTTTAAAGAGGGAGTCACACCATCAGGGACCCCTTTTAAAGAGGGAGTCTCACCATCAAGGACCCCTTTAAAAGAGGGAGTCTTCACCATCAGGGACTCCTTTTAAAGACGGTGCCATTCTATCAGGGTCCCTTTTAAAGGGAGAATCTCACCATTAGGGCCCCCTTTTAAAGAGTTTGACTCACCATCAGGGACCATTTTTAAAGAGGGTCTTTCTATCAGGAACCCTTTAAAAGTGAGAGTTGCCATAATAGGGAACCATTTTAAAGAGGGAGTCTTACCATCAGCGACCGCCTTTAAAGAGGGTGTTTCAGCATCAAGAACACATTTTAAGGAGATAGTCTCAACATCAGGAATCACTTTTAAAGAGAGAATCTGGCTATCAGGGACCCCTTTGAAAGAGGGTGTCTTACTATCAGGGACCCCTTTGAAAGAGAGAGTCACCATCAGGGACCCCTTTGAAAGAGGGAATCTTACTATCAGGGTGCCCCTTTTAAAGAGAGAGTCTTTATATCAGGACCCCTCGAAGACACATTTTAAAGAGAGAGTCTTTCTATCAACGGCTATTTTTTAAGAGAGAATCTTTATATCAGGACCCCTCGAGGGCAATTTTTAAAGAGAGAGTCTTTCTATCCAGGGTCATTTTTAAAGAGAGAGTCTTTATATCAGGACCCCTTTGAAAGAGAATCTTCCTATTAGGCACACCATTTAAAAGAGAGAGTCTCACCAACAGGGGCCCCTTTTAAAGAGCGAGTGTCTCCAACACCTTTTAAACAGGGAGACTCAACATCAGGGACCGCAGTTAAAGACGGAGTCTCACCATCAGGGCTCCCTTTTAAGAGAGAGTCTCGCCATCAGGGTCACCTTTTAAACAGGGAGTCTTCGCCATCAGGGACCCCTATTTATAATGGGAGATTAAACATCAGGGACCCGTTTTAAAGTGTGTGTTTCATCATCAGGGACCACTTTTAAAGAGAGAGTCTCACCATCAGGGACCCCTTTTAAAGTGGGAGTCTTTCTATCAGGGATCCCTTTAAAAGTGAGAGTCTCCCTGTTAGGGACCCCTTTTAAAGAGGGAAACTCAACATCAGCGACCCCGCTTAAAGAGAGAGTCCCACAATCAGGGACCCCTTTTAAACAGGGAGCCTTACCATCAGGTACGCATTTGAAAAATGGAGTCTCAGCATCAGGGCCCCCTTTTAAAGAGAGAGTCTCACCATTAGGGCCCCCTTTTAAAGATGGAGTCACCATCAGGGATCCATTTAAAAAATGGAGTCTCACCATCAGGGCCACCTTTTAAAGAGAGAGTCTCACCATCAGTGAACCCTTATAAAGAGAGAGTCTCACCATCAGTGAACCCTTTTAAAGATGGAGTCTTTCTATCAGTGACCCCTTTTAAAAAGGGAATCTCACCCTCGAGGACTAATTTTAAAGAGAGAGTCTTTCAATTAGGGTCCCCTTTTAAAGAGAGTTTTTATATCAGGGACCCCTTTTAAAGAGGGAGTCTTTCTATCATGGACCCCTTTTAAAGAGGGCGTCTTTCTAGCAGGGAGCTCTTTTAAAGAGAGAATCTCGCCATGAAAGACCCCTTTTAAAGAGAGATTCTCACCAACAGGGGCACCTTTTAAGAGGGACTTTACCTGTCAGGGACCCATTCTAATGAAAGTGTCTCTCCACCAGGGACCCCTTTTAAAGAGGGAGTTTCAGAATCAGGGACCGCTTTTAAAGAGATAGTCTCTCCAGCGTCGACAGCGGGGGAGGAGGAGCCTTTCTTTCTTTCTCTCTCCCACAGAGCGGTCGGCAGCGGGGAAGGAGGAGCGGACCTGGTTGGAGCGGCAGAGGCCTGAGGTGAGTCAATAAAGGGAGGCCCGAGGCTCAGGTAGGCCTCAGACCAGCGTCGACAGCGGGGGAGGAGGAGCCTTTTTCCCCAGCGGGGTAAGAGCTTCGCGGGCTTTTTCAAAGGCAGGGGGCGGGGCCAATTCATTGGTACCCGTATATAGGTGGAGCGGTTGCTAAACCCGAGACACTACACTAGTAGTGACTCCCACCCTCCCACCTCCTCTAACCTTTAGGGGTAGAGGGAATTTAAAAGGTAGTTTCGATTTTATATTTTGTTTTCAGGGACTTAACTCCTGGACCTAAGATAAATAAGTTTAAATTTTAGTTTTGCTGAATGGCCTACTCCTGCTCCTATCTTCTATGTTTCTATGTTTCAATCAGGGTTCCCTTTTAAAGAGAGTCTTTCTATCATGGACCCCTCTTAAAGAGGGCGTCTTTCTATCAGGGAGGCATTTTAAAGAAAGTGTCGCCAACAAGAACCCTTTTTAAATAGAGAGCCTCACCATCAGGGTTCCCTTTTAAAGAGAGAGTCTCAACATCAGGGTCACCTTTGAAATCGAGTCTTTCTGTCAGGGACCCCTTTTAAAGATGGTGTCCTACTATCAGGGAGCCCTTTTAAAGAGTGAGTCACACTCGAGGGAGGACACGTTTTAAAGAGAGATTCTTTCTATCAAGGGTCTTTTTTAGGAGATAGTTTTTTTTTATCAGAGACTCCTTTTAAAGAGAATCTTCCTACTAGGCACATCATTTAAAGATAGAATCTCACCATCAGGAGCACCTTTTAAAGAGGGAGTGTCTCCATCAGGGACACCTTTTACAGATGGAGTTTTCGCGTCACGGAGCGCTTTTAAAGAGATAGTCTCTCCATCATGAATCCGTTTTAAGTGATAATCTCACTATTAGGGATCGCTTTAAAAGAGGGTGTCTCACCATCAGGGACATATTTTAAAGAGAGTGTGCCTCCAGCAGGGACCACTTTTTAAGAGAGAATCTCGCCATCAGGGATCCCTTTTAAAGAGGGAGTCTCAGCATCAGGGACCCTTTTTAAAGAGAGACTCTCACCATCAAGTACCCCTTTTAAAGAGGGAGTATTTCTGTCAGGATCCCTTAAAAGGGAGATTCTCCCTTTTAAGGACCACTTTTAAAGAGGGAGTCTCACCATCTTTAAAGAGGGAGTCTCACCATCAGGGACCCCTTTTACAGAGGGAGTCTTCACCATCAGGGACTCGTTTTAAAGACGGTGCCATTCTATCAGGGTCCCTTTTAAAGAGAGAATCTCACCATTAGGGCCCCCTTTTAAAGAGTTTGACTCACTATCAGGGACCCCTTTTACAGAGGGCCTTTCTATCAGGAACCCTTTAAAAGTGAGAGTTTCCACAATAGGGAACCATTTTAAAGAGGGAGTCTTTTCATCAGCGACCGCCTTTAAAGAGGGTGTTTCAGCATCAAGAACACATTTTAAGGAGATAGTCTCAACATCAGGAATCACTTTAAAAGAGAGAATCTGGCTATCAGGGACCCCTTTGAAAGAGAGATTCACCATCAGGGACCACTTTGAAAGAGGGAATCTTACTATCAGGGAGCCACTTTTAAAGAGAGAGTCTTTATATCAGGACCCCTCGAAGACACATTTTAAAGAGAGAGTCTTTCTATCAACGGCTATTTTTTAAGAGAGAATCTTTATATCAGGACCCCTCGAGGACACATTTTAAAGAGAGAGCCTTTCTATCAACGGCTATTTTTTAAGAGAGAATCTTTATATCAGGACCGCTCGAGGACACATTTTAAAGAGAGAGTCTTTCTATCCAGGGTAAATTTTAAAGAGAGAGTCTTTATATCAGGACCCCTTTGAAAGAGAATCTTCCTATTAGGCACACCATTTAAAAGAGAGAGTCTCACCAACAGGGGCCCCTTTTAAAGAGCGAGTATCTCCAACACCTTTTAAACAGGGAGACACAACATCAGGGACCGCAGTTAAAGACGGAGTCTCACCATCAGGGCTCCCTTTTAAGAGAGAGTCTCGCCATCAGGGTCACCTTTTAAACAGGGAGTCTTCGCCATCAGTGACCCCTATTTATAATGGGAGATTAAACATCAGGGACCCGTTTTAAAGTGTGTGTTTCATCATCAGGGACCACTTTTAAAGAGAGAGTCTTTCTATCAGGGATCCCTTTAAAAGTGAGAGTCTCCCTGTTCGGGACCACTTTTAAAGAGGGAAACTCAACATCAGCGAACCCGTTTAAAGAGAGAGTCCCACAATCAGGGACCCCTTTTAAACAGGGAGCCTTACCTTCAGGTACGCATTTGAAAAATGGAGTCTCACCATCAGGGCCCCCTTTTAAAGATGGAGTCACCCTCAGGGATCCATTTAAAAAATGAAGTCTCAATATTTGGGCCACCTTTTAAAGAGAGAGTCTCACCATCATGGACCCCTTTTAAAGAGAGAGTCTCACCATCAGGTACCCCGTTTAAAGAGAGAGTCTCCATCATCAGGGACCCCTTTTAAAGAGAGAGTCCCACCATCAGAGACCCCTTTTAAAGAGAGATTCTCACCAACAGGGGCATCTTTTAAAAAGAACTTTTCCTGTCAGGGACCCATTCTAATGAAAGTGTCTCTCCACCAGGGACCCCTTTTAAAGAGGGAGTTTCAGAATCAGGGACCGCTTTTAAAGAGATAGTCTCTCCAGCGTCGACAGCGGGGGAGGAGGAGCCTTTCTTTCTTTCTCTCTCCCACAGAGCGGTCGGCAGCGGGGAAGGAGGAGCGGACCTGGTTGCAGCAGCAGAGGCCTGAGGTGAGTCAATAAAGGGAGGCCCGAGGCTCAGGTAGGCCTCAGACCACCGTAGACAGTGGGGGAGGAGGAGCCTTTTTCCCCAGCGGGGTAAGAGCTTCGCGGGCTTTTTCAAAGGCAGGGGGCGGGGCCAATTCATTGGTACCCGTATATAGGTGGAGCGGTTGCGAAACTCGAGACACTACACTAGCAGTGACTCCCACCTCCTCTAACCTTTAGGGGTAGAGGGAATTTAAAAGGTAGTTTCGATTTTATATTTTGTTTTCAGGGACTTAACTCCTGGATCTAAGATAAATAAGTTTAAATTTTAGTTTAGCTGAATGGCCTACTCCTGCTCCTATCTTCTATGTTTCTATGTTTCAATCAGGGTTCCCTTTTAAAGAGAGTCTTTCTATCATGGACCCCTCTTAAAGAGGGCGTCTTTCTATCAGGGAGGCATTTTAAAGAAAGTGTCGCCAACAAGAACCCTTTTTAAATAGGGAGGCTCACCATCAGGAAGCCATTTTAAAGAAGGTGTTTCAGCATCAGGGACACTTTTTAAAGAGAGAGTCTCACCATCAGGGACCCCTTTTACAGATGGAGTTTTCGCATCACGGAGCGCTTTTAAAGAGATAGTCTCTCCATCATGAATCCGTTTTAAGTGACAATCTCACTATTAGGGATCGCTTTAAAAGAGGGTGTCTCACCATCAGGGACATATTTTAAAGAGAGTGTGCCTCCAGCAGGGACCACTTTTAAAGAGAGAATCTCGCCATCAGGGACCCTTTTTAAAGAGAGACTCTCACCATCAAGTACCCCTTTTAAAGAGGGAGTATTTCTGTCAGGATCCCTTAAAAGGGAGATTCTCCTTCTTTAACGACCAATTTTAAAGAGGGAGTCTCACCAACAGCGACCTCTTTTAAAGAGGGTTTTACGCAACAGGGACACATTTTAAAGAGAGAGCCTCATCATCAGGGTTCCCTTTTAAAGAGAGAGTCTCATCATCAGGGACCCCTTTTAAAGAGAGAGTCTCACCATCAGGGTTCCCTTTTAAATAGAGAGCCTCACCATCAGGGTTCCCTTTTAAAGAGAGAGTCTCAACATCAGGGTCCCCTTTGAAATCGAGTCTTTCTGTCAGGGACCCCTTTTAAAGATGGTGTCCTACTATCAGGGAGCCCTTTTAAAGAGTGAGTCACTCTCGAGGGAGGACACATTTTAAAGAGAGATTCTTTCTATCAAGGGTCTTTTTTAATAGATAGTTTTTTTTTTATCAGAGACTCCTTTTAAAGAGAATCTTCTTACTAGGCACATCATTTAAAGATAGAATCTCACCATCAGGAGCATCTTTTAAAGAGGGAGTGTCTCCATCAAGGACCCCTTTTAAAGAGGGAGTCTCAACATCAGGGACCCCTTTTAAAGAGAGTGTCTCACCATCAGTGACCAATTATAAAGAGAGAGACTCATCAAACAGTAATACGGAGATTGGGGATGGCATTTAAAGGGAAATTAGAGAAGCGTGCAATGAGAGCACAGCAGTTATCATGGGTGACATTAATCTGCATATAGATTGGACTAACCAAATTAGTAAGAATACTGTGGAGCAGGAATTCCTGGAGTGTATACGGGATGGTTACCTGTACCAATATGTCGAGGAACCAAATAAAGGTCAGGCCATCTTAGACTGGGTATTATATAATGAGAAACGATTAATTAGCAATCTTGTTGTGCGAAGCCCCTTGGGTCGGAGCGATCATAATATGATAGAAATCTTCATTAAGATGGAGAGTGAAGTAGTTCACTCAGAGACTAGGTCCTGAATTTAAATAAAGGAAAATAGGATGGTATGAGGCGCGAGGTGGGTAGGATTGATTGGGGAATGTCACTCAAAGGGTTGACGGTGGATAGGCAATGGCCAACATTCAAAGATCGCATGAATGAACTACAGAATTTGTTCATCCCAGTGTGGCATAAAATTAAAACAAAAAGGTGACTCAACCGTGGCTAACAAGGGAAATTAGGGATAGCATAACATCCAAGGAGAGGACATATGATTTGGCCAGAAAAAGCAGTAAAAGCAGAATAGGATCCAGCAAAGAAGGACAGAGGGATAAATTAAGAGGGGGAAAATAGAGTATGTGAGTAAGCTTGCGAGGAACATAAAAACTGACTGTAAAAGCTTTTATAAATATGTGAAGAGAAAACGATTGGTGAAGTCAAGCGTCGGTCCCTTGCAGACAGAATCAGGGGAATTTATAATGGGGAACAAAGAAATGGCAGACCAATTAAATACATACTTTGGTTCTGTCTGCACAAAGTAGGACACAAATAACCTCCCAGAGAAGTCGGGGAACATAGGGTCTAATGAAAGGGAGGAACTGAAAGAAATCAGTATTTGTAGGGAAATGGTGTTAGCAAAATTGACGGGATTGAAGGCCAATAAATCCCCAGGGCCTGATAATCTACATCCTAGGGTAATTAAGCAAGTGGACCTAGAAATAATAGATGCATAGCTGGTCATCTTCCAAATTTCGATAGACTCTGGAACAGTACCCATGGATTACATAGAAACATAGCAGATAGGAGCAGGAGTAGGCCATTCGGCCCCTCGAGCCTGCTCCGCCATTCGTTGAGATCAAGGCTGATCATCCAAACTGAGTACCCTGTACGTGCCTTCTCCCCATATCCCTTGATACCTTTAGCTTTAAGAAATATAACTAACTCATTCTTCAATATATTTAATGACTTGGCCTCAACTACTTTCTGTGGTAGAGAATTCCACAGGTTCACCACTCTCTGGGTGAAGAAATTCTTCCTCATTTCTGTCCTAAATGGCTTACCCGTTATCCTTAGATTATGATCCCTGGTTCTGGAGTCTCCGAACATCGGGAACATTCTTCCTGCATCTAATTTGTCCAGACCTGTCAGAATTTTATATGTTTCGATGTGATCCCCTCTCATTCTTCTATACTCCAGCGAGTATAAGCCCAAGCGACCCAATCACTCCTCATATGTCATTCCTGCCATCCCATGTATCAGCCTTGTGTATCTTCGCTGAACACTTTCCATGGCAAGAACATCGTTCATCAGATAAGGCGACCAAAACTGCACACAGTACTCAAGGTGTGGTCTCACCAAGGCCCTGTACAACTGCAACAGGACATCCCTGTTCCTTTACTCAAACCCTTTCGCTATGAAGGCCAACATACCATTTGCCTTCTTCACCGCCTGCTGCACCTGCATGCTTACTTTCAGCGACTGGTGCACAAGGACACCCAGGTCTCGTTGCACTTCCACTTCTCCCAATCTATTGCCATTCAGATAATAGTCTGCCTTTCTGTTTTTGACACCAAAGTTGATAACCTCGCATTTATCCATTATATATTGCATCTGCCACGCTTCTGCCCAATGACCCAACCTGTCCAAATCATCCTGGAGTTTCACGGCATCCTCCTTACAGCACACGCTCCCACCCAGCTTTGTGTCATCTTCAAACTTGGAGATATTAGATTTAGTTCCCTTATCTAGATCATTAATGTCTTTGTGAATATAGTGACAAGATCGTACAAAGTCAACATGGATTTACAAAAGGTAAATCGATTGGAGTGTAACTAATGTTACCCCACTATTTTAAAAAGGTGGCAGAGAGAAAACGGGGAATTAAAGACCGGTAAGCCTGACATCGGTAGTGGGGAAAATTCTAGAGTAATAGCTGAGCACTTGGAAAACAGTGACAGGATCGCACATAATCAACATGGATTTACAAAAGGTAAATCATGCTTGACGAAACTATTGGATTTTTTGAGGATGTAACTGATAAAATAGATAAGGGAGAACCAGTGGACGTGGTGTATTTGGACTTTGAGAAGGCTTTCGAAAAGGTCCCGCATAAGAGATTAGCGTGTAAAGTTAAGGCACATGGGATTGGGGTAAGGTACTGACTTGGATAGAGAACTGGTTGACAGACAGAAAGCAAAGAGTTGGAATAAAAGGGGTCTTTTCCAAGTGGCAGGCAGTGACTAGTGGGGTACCGCAGGGATCGGTCCTAGGACCCCAGCTATTCACAATATATATTAATGATCTAGACAAGGAATTGGATGTAATATCTCCAAGTTTGCAGACGACACAAAGCTGGGTGGGAGCGTGTGCCGTAAGGAGGATGCCGAGAAACTCCAGTATGATTTGGACAGGTTGGTTGAGTAGGCAGAATCATGGCAGATGCAATATAATGCGGATAAATGCGAGGTTATCCACTTTGGTGTCAAAAACAGGAAGGCAGATTATTGTCTGAATGGCAATAGATTGGGAGAAGGGGAAGTCCAACGAGACCTGGGAATCCTTGTGCACCAGTCGCTGAAGGTAAGCATGCAGGTGCAGCAGGCGGTTTAGAAGGCAAATGTTATGTTGGCCTTCATAGCGAAAGGGTTCGAGCAGAGGAGCAATGATGTCTTGCTGCAGTTGTACAAGGCCTTGGTGAGACCACATCTTGAGTATTGTGTGCAGTTTTGTTCGACTTATCTGAGGAACGATGCTCTTGCCATGGAGGGATTGCAGCGAAGATTCACCAGGCTGATACTTGGGATGGCAGGAATGACGTATGAGGAGAGATTGGGTCTATTGGGCTTATACTCGCTGGTGTTTAGAAGAATGAGAGGGGATCTCATTGAAACTTATAAAATTCTAACAGGACTAGACAGACTAGATGCAGAAAGGATGTTCCCGATGGCCGGTGAGTCCAGAACCAGGGGTCACAGTCTAAGGATAAGGGGTAAGCCATTTAATACTAAGATGAGGAGGAATTTCTTCACCCAGCGAGTGGTGGACCTGTGGAATTCTCTACCACAGAAGGCAGTAGATGCCAATTCATTAAATATATTCAAGAAGGAGTTAGATATATTTTTCAAAGCTAAAGAGATCAAGGGATAAGGAGAGAAGGCAGGGACAGGGTACTGAATTTGAATGATCAGCCATGATCTCATTGAATGGCGGAGCAGGCTCGAGGGGCTGAATGGCCTACTCCTGCTCCTATCTTCTATGTTTCTATGTTTCAATCAGGGTCCCCTTTTAAAGAGAGTCTTTCTATCATGGACCCCTCTTAAAGAGGGCGTCTTTCTATCAGGGAGGCATTTTAAAGAAAGTGTCGCCAACAAGAACCCTTTTTAAATAGGGAGGCTCACCATCAGGAAGCCATTTTAAAGAAGGTGTTTCAGCATCAGGGACACTTTTTAAAGAGAGAGTCTCACCATCAGGGACCCCTTTTACAGATGGAGTTTTCGCATCACGGAGCGCTTTTAAAGAGATAGTCTCTCCATCATGAATCCGTTTTAAGTGATAATCTCACTATTAGGGATCGCTTTAAAAGAGGGTGTCTCACCATCAGGGACATATTTTAAAGAGAGTGTGCCTCCAGCAGGGACCAATTTTAAAGAGAGAATCTCGCCATCAGGGATCCCTTTTAAAGAGGGAGTCTCAGCATCAGGGACCCTTTTTAAAGAGAGAATCTCACCATCAAGTAACCCTTTTAAAGAGGGAGTATTTCTGTCAGGATCCCTTAAAAGGGAGATTCTCCCTTTTAAAGACCAATTTTAAAGAGGGAGTCTCACCAACAGCGACCCCTTTTAAAGATGGTGTTTACGCAACAGGGACACATTTTAAAGAGAGTGTCTCATCATCAGGGGTCCCTTTTAAAGAGAGAGTCTCATCATCAGGGTTCCCTTTTAAAAAGAGAGCCTCACCATCAGGGTTCTATTTTAAAGAGAGAGTCTCAACATCAGGGTCCCCTTTGAAATCGAGTCTTTCTGTCAGGGACCCCTTTTAAAGATGGTGTCCTACTATCAGTGAGCCCTTTTAAAGAGTGAGTCACTCTCGAGGGAGGACACATTTTAAAGAGAGATTCTTTCTATCAAGGGTCTTTTTTAGGAGATAGTTTTTTTTTATCAGAGACTCCTTTTAAAGAGAATCTTCCTATTAGGCACATCATTTAAAGAGAGAATCTCACCATCAGGAGCACCTTTTAAAGAGGGAGTGTCTCCATCAGGGACACCTTTTAAACAGGGAGTCTCACCAACTGGGCTCCTTTTAAAAAAGGTGTCTCACCATCAGGGACCCCTTTTAAAGAGGGAGTCTCACCATCAAGGACCCCTTTTAAAGAGGGAGTCTCACCATCAGGGACCCCTTTTAAAGAGAGAGTCTCACCATCAGGGACCCATTTTAAAGAGGGAGTCTCACCATCAGGGACCCCTTTTAAAGAGGGAGTCTCACCATCAAGGACCCCTTTTAAAGAGGGAGTCTCACCATCAGGGACCCCTTTTAAAGAGGGAGTCTCACCATCAAGGACCCCTTTTAAAGAGGGAGTCTTCACCATCAGGGACTCCTTTTAAAGACGGTGCCATTCTATCAGGGTCCCTTTTAAAGAGAGAATCTCACCATTAGGGCCCCCTTTTAAAGAGTTTGACTCACCAACAGGGACCCCTTTTAAAGAGGGTCTTTCTATTAGGAACCCTTTAAAAGTGAGAGTTTCCATAATAGGGAACCATTTTAAAGAGGGAGTCTTACCATCAGCGACCGCCTTTAAAGAGGGTGTTTCAGCATCAACAACACATTTTAAGGAGATAGTCTCAACATCAGGAATCACTTTTAAAGAGAGAATCTGGCTATCAGGGACGCCTTTGAAAGAGGGTGTCTTACTATCAGGGACCCCTTTGAAAGAGAGAGTCACCATCAGGGACCCCTTTGAAAGAGGGAACCTTACTATCGGTGTGCCGCTTTTAAAGAGAGAGTCTTTATATCAGGACCCCTCGAAGACACATTTTAAAGAGAGATTCTTTATATCAACGGCTATTTTTTAAGAGAGAATCTTTATATCAGGACCCCTCGAGGCCAATTTTTAAAGAGAGAGTCTTTCTATCCAGGGTCATTTTTAAAGAGAGAGTCTTTATATCAGGACCCCTTTGAAAGAGATTATATCTATTAGGCACACCATTTAAAAGAGAGAGTCTCACCAACAGGGGCCCCTTTTAAAGAGCGAGTGTCTCCAACACCTTTTAAACAGGGAGACTCAACATCAGGGACCGCAGTTAAAGACGGAGTCTCACAATCAGGGCTCCCTTTTAAGAGACAGTCTCGGCATCAGGGTCACCTTTTAAACAGGGAGACTTCGCCATCAGGGACCCCTATTTATAATGGGAGATTAAACATCAGGGACGCGTTTTAAAGTGTGTGTTTCATCATCAGGGACCACTTTTAAAGAGAGAGTCTCACCATCAGGGACCCCTTTTAAAGTGGGAGTCTTTCTATCAGGGATCCCTTTAAAAGTGAGAGTCTCCCTGTTAGAGACCCCTTTTAAAGAGGGAAACTCAACATCAGCGACCCCGCTTAAAGAGAGAGTCCCACAATCAGGGACCCCTTTTAAACAGGGAGCCTTACCATCAGGTACGCATTTGAAAAATGGAGTCTCAGCATCAGGGCCCCCTTTTAAAGAGAGAGTCTCACCATTAGGGCCCCCTTTTAAAGATGGAGTCACCATCAGGGATCCATTTAAAAAATGGAGTCTCATCATCAGGGCCACCTTTTAAAGAGAGAGTCTCACCATCAGTGAACCCTTATAAAGAGAGAGTCTCACCATCAGTGAACCCTTTTAAAGATGGAGTCTTTCTATCAGTGACCCCTTTTAAAAAGGGAATCTCACCCTCGAGGACTAATTTTAAAGAGAGAATCTTTCAATTAGGGTCCCCTTTTAAAGAGAGTTTTTATATCAGGGACCCCTTTTAAAGAGGGAGTCTTTCTATCATGGACCCCTTTTAAAGAGGGCGTCTTTCTAGCAGGGAGCTCTTTTAAAGAGAGAATCTCGCCATGAAAGACCCCTTTTAAAGAGAGATTCTCACCAACAGGGGCACCTTTTAAGAGGGACTTTACCTGTCAGGGACAAATTCTAATGAAAGTGTCTCTCCACCAGGGACCCCTTTTAAAGAGGGAGTCTTACCATCAGCGCCCGCCTTTAAAGAGGGTGTTTCAGCATCAACAACACATTTTAAGGAGATAGTCTCAACATCAGGAATCACTTTTAAAGAGAGAATCTGGCTATCAGGGACCCCTTTGAAAGAGGGTGTCTTACTATCAGGGACCCCTTTGAAAGAGAGAGTCACCATCAGGGACCCCTTTGAAAGAGGGAATCTTACTATCAGGGTGCCCCTTTTAAAGAGAGAGTCTTTATATCAGGACCCCTCGAAGACACATTTTAAAGAGAGAGTCTTTCTATCAACGGCTATTTTTTAAGAGAGAATCTTTATATCAGGACCCCTCGAGGGCAATTTTTAAAGAGAGAGTCTTTCTATCCAGGGTCATTTTTAAAGAGAGAGTCTTTATATCAGGACCCCTTTGAAAGAGAATCTTCCTATTAGGCACACCATTTAAAAGAGAGAGTCTCACCAACAGGGGCCCCTTTTAAAGAGCGAGTGTCTCCAACACCTTTTAAACAGGGAGACTCAACATCAGGGACCGCAGTTAAAGACGGAGTCTCACCATCAGGGCTCCCTTTTAAGAGAGAGTCTCGCCATCAGGGTCACCTTTTAAACAGGGAGTCTTCGCCATCAGGGACCCCTATTTATAATGGGAGATTAAACATCAGGGACCCGTTTTAAAGTGTGTGTTTCATCATCAGGGACCACTTTTAAAGAGAGAGTCTCACCATCAGGGACCCCTTTTAAAGTGGGAGTCTTTCTATCAGGGATCCCTTTAAAAGTGAGAGTCTCCCTGTTAGGGACCCCTTTTAAAGAGGGAA
This sequence comes from Squalus acanthias, assembly GCA_030390025.1. Taxonomy (NCBI): domain Eukaryota; kingdom Metazoa; phylum Chordata; class Chondrichthyes; order Squaliformes; family Squalidae; genus Squalus; species Squalus acanthias. Next base: position 145,376 of record JASTWF010000042.1, read on the forward strand.
ACTCAACATCAGCGACCCCGCTTAAAGAGAGAGTCCCACAATCAGGGACCCCTTTTAAACAGGGAGCCTTACCATCAGGTACGCATTTGAAAAATGGAGTCTCAGCATCAGGGCCCCCTTTTAAAGAGAGAGTCTCACCATTAGGGCCCCCTTTTAAAGATGGAGTCACCATCAGGGATCCATTTAAAAAATGGAGTCTCACCATCAGGGCCACCTTTTAAAGAGAGAGTCTCACCATCAGTGAACCCTTATAAAGAGAGAGTCTCACCATCAGTGAACCCTTTTAAAGATGGAGGCTTTCTATCAGTGACCCCTTTTAAAAAGGGAATCTCACCCTCGAGGACTAATTTTAAAGAGAGAATCTTTCAATTAGGGTCCCCTTTTAAAGAGAGTTTTTATATCAGGGACCCCTTTTAAAGAGGGAGTCTTTCTATCATGGACCCCTTTTAAAGAGGGCGTCTTTCTAGCAGGGAGCTCTTTTAAAGAGAGAATCTCGCCATGAAAGATCCCTTTTAAAGAGAGATTCTCACCAACAGGGACACCTTTTAAGAGGGACTTTACCTGTCAGGGACCCATTCTAATGAAAGTGTCTCTCCACCAGGGACCCCTTTTAAAGAGGGAGTCTTACCATCAGCGACCGCCTTTAAAGAGGGTGTTTCAGCATCAACAACACATTTTAAGGAGATAGTCTCAACATCAGGAATCACTTTTAAAGAGAGAATCTGGCTATCAGGGACCCCTTTGAAAGAGGGTGTCTTACTATCAGGGACCCCTTTGAAAGAGAGAGTCACCATCAGGGACCCCTTTGAAAGAGGGAATCTTACTATCAGGGTGCCCCTTTTAAAGAGAGAGTCTTTATATCAGGAGCCCTCGAAGACACATTTTAAAGAGAGAGTCTTTCTATCAACGGCTATTTTTTAAGAGAGAATCTTTATATCAGGACCCCTCGAGGCCAATTTTTAAAGAGAGAGTCTTTCTATCCAGGGTCATTTTTAAAGAGAGAGTCTTTATATCAGGACCCCTTTGAAAGAGAATCTTCCTATTAGGCACACCATTTAAAAGAGAGAGTCTCACCAACAGGGGCCCCTTTTAAAGAGCGAGTGTCTCCAACACCTTTTAAACAGGGAGACTCAACATCAGGGACCGCAGTTAAAGACGGAGTCTCACCATCAGGGCTCCCTTTTAAGAGAGAGTCTCGCCATCAGGGTCACCTTTTAAACAGGGAGTCTTCGCCATCAGGGACCCCTATTTATAATGGGAGATTAAACATCAGGGACCCGTTTTAAAGTGTGTGTTTCATCATCAGGGACCACTTTTAAAGAGAGAGTCTCACCATCAGGGACCCCTTTTAAAGTGGGAGTCTTTCTATCAGGGATCCCTTTAAAAGTGAGAGTCTCCCTGTTAGGGACCCCTTTTAAAGAGGGAAACTCAACATCAGCGACCCCGCTTAAAGAGAGAGTCCCACAATCAGGGACCCCTTTTAAACAGGGAGCCTTACCATCAGGTACGCATTTGAAAAATGGAGTCTCAGCATCAGGGCCCCCTTTTAAAGAGAGAGTCTCACCATTAGGGCCCCCTTTTAAAGATGGAGTCACCATCAGGGATCCATTTAAAAAATGGAGTCTCACCATCAGGGCCACCTTTTAAAGAGAGAGTCTCACCATCAGTGAACCCTTATAAAGAGAGAGTCTCACCATCAGTGAACCCTTTTAAAGATGGAGTCTTTCTATCAGTGACCCCTTTTAAAAAGGGAATCTCACCCTCGAGGACTAATTTTAAAGAGAGAGTCTTTCAATTAGGGTCCCCTTTTAAAGAGAGTTTTTATATCAGGGACCCCTTTTAAAGAGGGAGTCTTTCTATCATGGACCCCTTTTAAAGAGGGCGTCTTTCTAGCAGGGAGCTCTTTTAAAGAGAGAATCTCGCCATGAAAGACCCCTTTTAAAGAGAGATTCTCACCAACAGGGGCACCTTTTAAGAGGGACTTTACCTGTCAGGGACCCATTCTAATGAAAGTGTCTCTCCACCAGGGACCCCTTTTAAAGAGGGAGTTTCAGAATCAGGGACCGCTTTTAAAGAGATAGTCTCTCCAGCGTCGACAGCGGGGGAGGAGGAGCCTTTCTTTCTTTCTCTCTCCCACAGAGCGGTCGGCAGCGGGGAAGGAGGAGCGGACCTGGTTGGAGCGGCAGAGGCCTGAGGTGAGTCAATAAAGGGAGGCCCGAGGCTCAGGTAGGCCTCAGACCAGCGTCGACAGCGGGGGAGGAGGAGCCTTTTTCCCCAGCGGGGTAAGAGCTTCGCGGGCTTTTTCAAAGGCAGGGGGCGGGGCCAATTCATTGGTACCCGTATATAGGTGGAGCGGTTGCTAAACCCGAGACACTACACTAGTAGTGACTCCCACCCTCCCACCTCCTCTAACCTTTAGGGGTAGAGGGAATTTAAAAGGTAGTTTCGATTTTATATTTTGTTTTCAGGGACTTAACTCCTGGACCTAAGATAAATAAGTTTAAATTTTAGTTTTGCTGAATGGCCTACTCCTGCTCCTATCTTCTATGTTTCTATGTTTCAATCAGGGTTCCCTTTTAAAGAGAGTCTTTCTATCATGGACCCCTCTTAAAGAGGGCGTCTTTCTATCAGGGAGGCATTTTAAAGAAAGTGTCGCCAACAAGAACCCTTTTTAAATAGGGAGGCTCACCATCAGGAAGCCATTTTAAAGAAGGTGTTTCAGCATCAGGGACACTTTTTAAAGAGAGAGTCTCACCATCAGGGAACCCTTTTACAGATGGAGTTTTCGCATCACGGAGCGCTTTTAAAGAGATAGTTTCTCCATCATGAATCCGTTTTAAGTGACAATCTCACTATTAGGGATCGCTTTAAAAGAGGGTGTCTCACCATCAGGGACATATTTTAAAGAGAGTGTGCCTCAGCAGGGACCACTTTTAAAGAGAGAATCTCGCCATTAGGGATCCCTTTTAAAGAGGGAGTCTCAGCATCAGGGACCCTTTTTAAAGAGAGACTCTCACCATCAAGTACCCCTTTTAAAGAGGGAGTATTTCTGTCAGGATCCCTTAAAAGGGAGATTCTCCCTTTTAAGGACCAATTTTAAAGAGGGAGTCTCACCAACAGCGACCCCTTTTAAAGAGGGTGTTTACGCAACAGGGACACATTTTAAAGAGAGAGTCTCATCATCAGGGTTCCCTTTTAAAGAGAGAGTCTCATCATCAGGGACCCCTTTTAAAGAGAGAGTCTCACCATCAGGGTTCCCTTTTAAAGAGAGAGCCTCACCATCAGGGCTCCCTTTTAAAGAGAGAGTCTCAACATCAGGGTCCCCTTTGAAATCGAGTCTTTCTGTCAGGGACCCCTTTAAAGATGGTGTCCTTCTATCAGGGAGTCCTTTTATAGAGTGAGTCACTCTCGAGGGAGGACACATTTTAAAGAGAGATTCTTTCTATCAAGGGTATTTTTCAGGAGATAGTTTTTTTTTTATCAGAGACTCCTTTTAAAGGGAAACTTCCTATTAGGCACATCATTTAAAGAGAGAATCTCACCATCAGGAGCACCTTTTAAAGAGGGAGTGTCTCCATCAGGGACCCCTTTTAAACAGGGAGTCTCACCAACTGGGCTCCTTTTAAAAAAGGTGTCTCACCATCAGGGACCTCTATTAAAGAGGGAGTCTCAACATCAAGGACCCCTTTTAAAGTGGGAGTCTCAACATCAGGGACCGCTTTTAAAGAGGGAGTCTCACCATCAAGGACCACTTTTAAAGAGGGAGTCTCAGCATCAGGGCCCCCTTTTAAAGAGAGAGTCTCACCATCATGGACTCCTTTCAAAGAGGGAGTCTCACCATCAGGACGCCTTTTAAAGAGGGAGTCTCACCATCAGGGACTCCTTTTAAAGAGGTTGTCTTACCATCAGGGACACCTTTCAAAAGGAGAGTCTCACCATCAGGGACTCTTTTCAATTCGAGAGTCTCACCATCAGGGATTCCTTTCAATGAGAGAGTCTCACCATCAGGGACTCCTTTCAAAGAGGGAGCCTCACCATCAGGGACTCTTTTAAAGAGGGAGTCTCACCATCAGGGACTCCTTTTAAAGAGGCTGTCTTAACATCAGGGACTCCTTTAAAAGAGAGAGTCTCACCATCAGGTACCCCTTTTAAAGAGGGTGTCTCACCATCAGTGACCAATTTTAAAGAGAGAGTCTCATCAAACAGTAATACGGAGATTGGGGATGGCATTTAAAGGGAAATTAGAGAAGCGTGCAATAAGAGCACAGCAGTTATCATGGGTGACTTTAATCTGCATATAGATTGGGCTAACCAAATTAGTAAGAATACTGTGGAGCAGGAATTCCTGGAGTGTATACGGGATGGTTTCCTGTACCAATATGTCGAGGAACCAAATAAAGGTCAGGCCATCTTAGACTGGGTATTATGTAATGAGAAAGGATTAATTAGCAATCTTGTTGTGCGAAGCCCCTTGGGTCGGAGCGATCATAATATGATAGAAATCTTCATTAAGATGGAGAGTGAAGTAGTTCACTCAGAGACTAGGTCCTGAATTTAAATAAAGGAAAATACGATGGTATGAGGCGCGAGGTGGGTAGGATTGATTGGGGAATGTCACTCAAAGGGTTGACGGTGGATAGGCAATGGCCAACATTCAAAGATCGCATGAATGAACTACAGAATTTGTTCATCCCAGTGTGGCATAAAATTAAAACAAAAAGGTGACTCAACCGTGGCTAACAAGGGAAATTAGGGATAGCATAACATCCAAGGAGAGGACATATGATTTGGCCAGAAAAAGCAGTAAAAGCAGAATAGGATCCAGCAAAGAAGGACAGAGGGATAAATTAAGAGGGGGAAAATAGAGTATGTGAGTAAGCTTGCGAGGAACATAAAAACTGACTGTAAAAGCTTTTATAAATATGTGAAGAGAAAACGATTGGTGAAGTCAAGCGTCGGTCCCTTGCAGACAGAATCAGGGGAATTTATAATGGGGAACAAAGAAATGGCAGACCAATTAAATACATACTTTGGTTCTGTCTGCACAAAGTAGGACACAAATAACCTCCCAGAGAAGTCGGGGAACATAGGGTCTAATGAAAGGGAGGAACTGAAAGAAATCAGTATTTGTAGGGAAATGGTGTTAGCAAAATTGACGGGATTGAAGGCCAATAAATCCCCAGGGCCTGATAATCTACATCCTAGGGTAATTAAGCAAGTGGACCTAGAAATAATAGATGCATAGCTGGTCATCTTCCAAATTTCGATAGACTCTGGAACAGTACCCATGGATTACATAGAAACATAGCAGATAGGAGCAGGAGTAGGCCATTCGGCCCCTCGAGCCTGCTCCGCCATTCGTTGAGATCAAGGCTGATCATCCAAACTGAGTACCCTGTACGTGCCTTCTCCCCATATCCCTTGATACCTTTAGCTTTAAGAAATATAACTAACTCATTCTTCAATATATTTAATGACTTGGCCTCAACTACTTTCTGTGGTAGAGAATTCCACAGGTTCACCACTCTCTGGGTGAAGAAATTCTTCCTCATTTCTGTCCTAAATGGCTTACCCGTTATCCTTAGATTATGATCCCTGGTTCTGGAGTCTCCGAACATCGGGAACATTCTTCCTGCATCTAATTTGTCCAGACCTGTCAGAATTTTATATGTTTCGATGTGATCCCCTCTCATTCTTCTATACTCCAGCGAGTATAAGCCCAAGCGACCCAATCACTCCTCATATGTCATTCCTGCCATCCCATGTATCAGCCTTGTGTATCTTCGCTGAACACTTTCCATGGCAAGAACATCGTTCATCAGATAAGGCGACCAAAACTGCACACAGTACTCAAGGTGTGGTCTCACCAAGGCCCTGTACAACTGCAACAGGACATCCCTGTTCCTTTACTCAAACCCTTTCGCTATGAAGGCCAACATACCATTTGCCTTCTTCACCGCCTGCTGCACCTGCATGCTTACTTTCAGCGACTGGTGCACAAGGACACCCAGGTCTCGTTGCACTTCCACTTCTCCCAATCTATTGCCATTCAGATAATAGTCTGCCTTTCTGTTTTTGACACCAAAGTTGATAACCTCGCATTTATCCATTATATATTGCATCTGCCACGCTTCTGCCCAATGACCCAACCTGTCCAAATCATCCTGGAGTTTCACGGCATCCTCCTTACAGCACACGCTCCCACCCAGCTTTGTGTCATCTTCAAACTTGGAGATATTAGATTTAGTTCCCTTATCTAGATCATTAATGTCTTTGTGAATATAGTGACAAGATCGTACAAAGTCAACATGGATTTACAAAAGGTAAATCGATTGGAGTGTAACTAATGTTACCCCACTATTTTAAAAAGGTGGCAGAGAGAAAACGGGGAATTAAAGACCGGTAAGCCTGACATCGGTAGTGGGGAAAATTCTAGAGTAATAGCTGAGCACTTGGAAAACAGTGACAGGATCGCACATAATCAACATGGATTTACAAAAGGTAAATCATGCTTGACGAAACTATTGGATTTTTTGAGGATGTAACTGATAAAATAGATAAGGGAGAACCAGTGGACGTGGTGTATTTGGACTTTGAGAAGGCTTTCGAAAAGGTCCCGCATAAGAGATTAGCGTGTAAAGTTAAGGCACATGGGATTGGGGTAAGGTACTGACTTGGATAGAGAACTGGTTGACAGACAGAAAGCAAAGAGTTGGAATAAAAGGGGTCTTTTCCAAGTGGCAGGCAGTGACTAGTGGGGTACCGCAGGGATCGGTCCTAGGACCCCAGCTATTCACAATATATATTAATGATCTAGACAAAGGAATTGGATGTAATATCTCCAAGTTTGCAGACGACACAAAGCTGGGTGGGAGCGTGTGCCGTAAGGAGGATGCCGAGAAACTCCAGTATGATTTGGACAGGTTGGTTGAGTAGGCAGAATCATGGCAGATGCAATATAATGCGGATAAATGCGAGGTTATCCACTTTGGTGTCAAAAACAGGAAGGCAGATTATTGTCTGAATGGCAATAGATTGGGAGAAGGGGAAGTCCAACGAGACCTGGGAATCCTTGTGCACCAGTCGCTGAAGGTAAGCATGCAGGTGCAGCAGGCGGTTTAGAAGGCAAATGTTATGTTGGCCTTCATAGCGAAAGGGTTCGAGCAGAGGAGCAATGATGTCTTGCTGCAGTTGTACAAGGCCTTGGTGAGACCACATCTTGAGTATTGTGTGCAGTTTTGTTCGACTTATCTGAGGAACGATGCTCTTGCCATGGAGGGATTGCAGCGAAGATTCACCAGGCTGATACTTGGGATGGCAGGAATGACGTATGAGGAGAGATTGGGTCTATTGGGCTTATACTCGCTGGTGTTTAGAAGAATGAGAGGGGATCTCATTGAAACTTATAAAATTCTAACAGGACTAGACAGACTAGATGCAGAAAGGATGTTCCCGATGGCCGGTGAGTCCAGAACCAGGGGTCACAGTCTAAGGATAAGGGGTAAGCCATTTAATACTAAGATGAGGAGGAATTTCTTCACCCAGCGAGTGGTGGACCTGTGGAATTCTCTACCACAGAAGGCAGTAGATGCCAATTCATTAAATATATTCAAGAAGGAGTTAGATATATTTTTCAAAGCTAAAGAGATCAAGGGATAAGGAGAGAAGGCAGGGACAGGGTACTGAATTTGAATGATCAGCCATGATCTCATTGAATGGCGGAGCAGGCTCGAGGGGCTGAATGGCCTACTCCTGCTCCTATCTTCTATGTTTCTATGTTTCAATCAGGGTCCCCTTTTAAAGAGAGTCTTTCTATCATGGACCCCTCTTAAAGAGGGCGTCTTTCTATCAGGGAGGCATTTTAAAGAAAGTGTCGCCAACAAGAACCCTTTTTAAATAGGGAGGCTCACCATCAGGAAGCCATTTTAAAGAAGGTGTTTCAGCATCAGGGACACTTTTTAAAGAGAGAGTCTCACCATCAGGGACCCCTTTTACAGATGGAGTTTTCGCATCACGGAGCGCTTTTAAAGAGATAGTCTCTCATCATGAATCCGTTTTAAGTGATAATCTCACTATTAGGGATCGCTTTAAAAGAGGGTGTCTCACCATCAGGGACATATTTTAAAGAGAGTGTGCCTCCAGCAGGGACCGAATTTTAAAGAGAGAATCTCGCCATCAGGGATCCCTTTTAAAGAGGGAGTCTCAGCATCAGGGACCCTTTTTAAAGAGAGAATCTCACCATCAAGTAACCCTTTTAAAGAGGGAGTATTTCTGTCAGGATCCCTTAAAAGGGAGATTCTCCCTTTTAAAGACCAATTTTAAAGAGGGAGTCTCACCAACAGCGACCCCTTTTAAAGATGGTGTTTACGCAACAGGGACACATTTTAAAGAGAGTGTCTCATCATCAGGGGTCCCTTTTAAAGAGAGAGTCTCATCATCAGGGTTCCCTTTAAAAAAAGAGAGCCTCACCATCAGGGTTCTGTTTTAAAGAGAGAGTCTCAACATCAGGGTCCCCTTTGAAATCGAGTCTTTCTGTCAGGGACCCCTTTTAAAGATGGTGTCCTACTATCAGTGAGCCCTTTTAAAGAGTGAGTCACTCTCGAGGGAGGACACATTTTAAAGAGAGATTCTTTCTATCAAGGGTCTTTTTTAGGAGATAGTTTTTTTTATCAGAGACTCCTTTTAAAGAGAATCTTCCTATTAGGCACATCATTTAAAGAGAGAATCTCACCATCAGGAGCACCTTTTAAAGAGGGAGTGTCTCCATCAGGGACACCTTTTAAACAGGGAGTCTCACCAACTGGGCTCCTTTTAAAAAAGGTGTCTCACCATCAGGGACCCCTTTTAAAGAGGGAGTCTCACCATCAAGGACCCCTTTTAAAGAGGGAGTCTCACCATCAGGGACCCCTTTTAAAGAGAGAGTCTCACCATCAGGGACCCCTTTTAAAGAGGGAGTCTCACCATCAGGGACCCCTTTTAAAGAGGGAGTCTTCACCATCAGGGACCCCTTTTAAAGAGGGAGTCTCACCATCAAGGACCCCTTTTAAAGAGGGAGTCTCACCATCAGGGACACCTTTTAAAGAGGGAGTCTCACCATCAAGGACCCCTTTTAAAGAGGGAGTCTTCACCATCAGGGACTCCTTTTAACGACGGTGCCATTCTATCAGGGTCCCTTTTAAAGAGAGAATCTCACCATTAGGGCCCCCTTTTAAAGAGTTTGACTCACCATCAGGGACCCCTTTTAAAGAGGGTCTTTCTATCAGGAACCCTTTAAAAGTGAGAGTTTCCATAATAGGGAACCATTTTAAAGAGGGAGTCTTACCATCAGCGACCGCCTTTAAAGAGGGTGTTTCAGCATCAAGAACACATTTTAAGGAGATAGTCTCAACATCAGGAATCACTTTTAAAGAGAGAATCTGGCTATCAGGGACCCCTTTGAAAGAGGGTGTCTTACTATCAGCGACCCCTTTGAAAGAGAGAGTCACCATCAGGGACCACTTTGAAAGAGGGAATCTAACTATCAGGGTGCCCCTTTTAAAGAGAGAGTCTTTATATCAGGACCCCTCGAAGACACATTTTAAAGAGAGAGTCTTTCTATCAACGGCTATTTTTTAAGAGAGAATCTTTATATCAGGACCCCTCGAGGGCAATTTTTAAAGAGAGTGTCTTTCTATCCAGGGTCATTTTTAAAGAGAGAGTCTTTATATCAGGACCCCTTTGAAAGAGAATATTCCTATTAGGCACACCATTTAAAAGAGAGAGTCTCACCAACAGGGGCCCCTTTGAAAGAGCGAGTGTCTCCAACACCTTTTAAACAGGGAGACTCAACATCAGGGACCGCAGTTAAAGACGGAGTCTCACCATCAGGGCTCCATTTTTAGAGAGAGTCTCGCCATCAGGGTCACCTTTTAAACAGGGAGTCTTCGTTATCAGGGACCCCTATTTATAATGGGAGATTAAACATCAGGGACCCGTTTTAAAGTGTGTGTTTCATCATCAGGGACCACTTTTACAGAGAGAGTCTCACCATCAGGGACCCCATTTAACGTGGGAGTCTTTCTATCAGGGATCCCTTTAAAAGTGAGAGTCTCCCTGTTAGGGACCCCTTTTAAAGAGGGAAACTCAACATCAGCGACCCCGCTTAAAGAGAGAGTCCCACAATCAGGGACCCCTTTTAAACAGGGAGCCTTACCATCAGGTACGCATTTGAAAAATGGAGTCTCAGCATCAGGGCCCCCTTTTAAAGAGAGAGTCTCACCATTAGGGCCTATTTTAAAGATTGAGTCACCATCAGGGATCCATTTAAAAAATGGAGTCTCACCATCAGGGCCACCTTTTAAAGAGAGAGTCTCACCATCAGTGAACCCTTATAAAGAAAGAGTCTCACCATCAGTGAACCCTTTTAAAGATGGAGTCTTTCTATCAGTGACCCCTTTTAAAAAGGGAATCTCACCCTCGAGGACTAATTTTAAAGAGAGAGTCTTTCAATTAGGGTCCCCTTTTAAAGAGAGTTTTTATATCAGGGACCCCTTTTAAAGAGGGAGTCTTTCTATCATGGACCCCTTTTAAAGAGGGCGTCTTTCTAGCAGGGAGCTCTTTTAAAGAGAGAATCTCGCCATGAAAGACCCCTTTTAAAGAGAGATTCTCACCAACAGGGGCACCTTTTAAGAGGGACTTTACCTGTCAGGGACCCATTCTAATGAAAGTGTCTCTCCACCAGGGACCCCTTTTAAAGAGGGAGTTTCAGAATCAGGGACCGCTTTTAAAGAGATAGTCTCTCCAGCGTCGACAGCGGGGGAGGAGGAGCCTTTCTTTCTTTCTCTCTCCCACAGAGCGGTCGGCAGCGGGGAAGGAGGAGCGGACCTGGTTGGAGCGGCAGAGGCCTGAGGTGAGTCAATAAAGGGAGGCCCGAGGCTCAGGTAGGCCTCAGACCAGCGTCGACAGCGGGGGAGGAGGAGCCTTTTTCCCCAGCGGGGTAAGAGCTTCGCGGGCTTTTTCAAAGGCAGGGGGCGGGGCCAATTCATTGGTACCCGTATATAGGTGGAGCGGTTGCTAAACCCGAGACACTGCACTAGTAGTGACTCCCACCCTCCCACCTCCTCTAACCTTTAGGGGTAGAGGGAATTTAAAAGGTAGTTTCGATTTTATATTTTGTTTTCAGGGACTTAACTCCTGGACCTAAGATAAATAAGTTTAAATTTTAGTTTTGCTGAATGGCCTACTCCTGCTCCTATCTTCTATGTTTCTATGTTTCAATCAGGGTTCCCTTTTAAAGAGAGTCTTTCTATCATGGACCCCTCTTAAAGAGGGCGTCTTTCTATCAGGGAGGCATTTTAAAGAAAGTGTCGCCAACAAGAACCCTTTTTAAATAGGGAGGCTCACCATCAGGAAGCCATTTTAAAGAAGGTGTTTCAGCATCAGGGACACTTTTTAAAGAGAGAGTCTCACCATCAGGGACCCCTTTTACAGATGGAGTTTTCGCATCACGGAGCGCTTTTAAAGAGATAGTCTCTCCATCATGAATCCGTTTTAAGTGACAATCTCACTATTAGGGATCGCTTTAAAAGAGGGTGTCTCACCATCAGGGACATATTTTAAAGAGAGTGTGCCTCCAGCAGGGACCACTTTTAAAGAGAGAATCTCGCCATTAGGGATCCCTTTTAAAGAGGGAGTCTCAGCATCAGGGACCCTTTTTAAAGAGAGACTCTCACCATCAAGTACCCCTTTTAAAGAGGGAGTATTTCTGTCAGGATCCCTTAAAAGGGAGATTCTCCCTTTTAAGGACCAATTTTAAAGAGGGAGTCTCACCAACAGCGACCCCTTTTAAAGAGGGTGTTTACGCAACAGGGACACATTTTAAAGAGAGAGTCTCATCATCAGGGTTCCCTTTTAAAGAGAGACTCTCATCATCAGGGACCCCTTTTAAAGAGATAGTCTCACCATCAGGGTTCCCTTTTAAAGAGAGAGCCTCACCATCAGGGTTCCCTTTTAAAGAGAGAGTCTCAACATCAGGGTCCCCTTTGAAATCGAGTCTTTCTGTCAGGGACCCCTTTAAAGATGGTGTCCTACTATCAGGGAGCCCTTTTAAAGAGTGAGTCACTCTCGAGGGAGGACACATTTTAAAGAGAGATTCTTTCTATCAAGGGTCTTTTTTAGGAGATAGTTTTTTTTTATCAGAGACTCCTTTTAAAGAGAATCTTCCTACTAGGCACATCATTTAAAGATAGAATCTCACCATCAGGAGCATCTTTTAAAGAGGGAGTGTCTCCATCAGGGACACCTTTTAAACAGGGAGTCTCACCAACTGGGCTCCTTTTAAAAAAGGTGTCTCACCATCAGGGACCCCTATTAAAGAGGGAGTCTCACCATCAAGGACCCCTTTTAAAGAGGGAGTCTCAACATCAGGGACCACTTTTAAAGAGAGAGGTTGTCACCATCAGGGACTCCTTTCAAAGAGGAGTCTCACCATCAGGGACCCCTTTAAAGAGAGAGTCTCACCATCAGGGACTCCTTTCAAAGAGGGAGTCTCACCATCAGGGACGCCTTTTAAAGAGGAAGTCTCACCATCAGGGATTCCTTTCAAAGAGGTTGTCTTACCATCAGGGACTCCTTTCAAAGAGAGTCTCACCATCAGGGACTCCTTTCAAAGAGGGTGTCTCACCATCAGGGACGCCTTTTAAAGAGGGAGTCTCACCATCAGGGACTCCTTTTAAAGAGGTTGTCTTACCATCAGGGACACCTTTCAAAGAGAGAGTCTCACCATCAGGGATTCCTTTCAAAGAGGTTGTCTTACCATCAGGGACTCCTTTCAATGAGAGAGTCTCACCATCAGGGACTCCTTTCAAAGAGGGAGTCTCACCATCAGGGACTCCTTTTAAAGAGGCTGTCTTAACATCAGGGACTCCTTTAAAAGAGAGAGTCTCACCATCAGGTACCCCTTTTAAAGAGGGTGTCTCACCATCAGTGACCAATTTTAAAGAGAGAGTCTCATCAAACAGTAATACGGAGATTGGGGATGGCATTTAAAGGGAAATTAGAGAAGCGTGCAATAAGAGCACAGCAGTTATCATGGGTGACTTTAATCTGCATATAGATTGGGCTAACCAAATTAGTAAGAATACTGTGGAGCAGGAATTCCTGGAGTGTATACGGGATGGTTTCCTGTACCAATATGTCGAGGAACCAAATAAAGGTCAGGCCATCTTAGACTGGGTATTATGTAATGAGAAAGGATTAATTAGCAATCTTGTTGTGCGAAGCCCCTTGGGTCGGAGCGATCATAATATGATAGAAATCTTCATTAAGATGGAGAGTGAAGTAGTTCACTCAGAGACTAGGTCCTGAATTTAAATAAAGGAAAATACGATGGTATGAGGCGCGAGGTGGGTAGGATTGATTGGGGAATGTCACTCAAAGGGTTGACGGTGGATAGGCAATGGCCAACATTCAAAGATCGCATGAATGAACTACAGAATTTGTTCATCCCAGTGTGGCATAAAATTAAAACAAAAAGGTGACTCAACCGTGGCTAACAAGGGAAATTAGGGATAGCATAACATCCAAGGAGAGGACATATGATTTGGCCAGAAAAAGCAGTAAAAGCAGAATAGGATCCAGCAAAGAAGGACAGAGGGATAAATTAAGAGGGGGAAAATAGAGTATGTGAGTAAGCTTGCGAGGAACATAAAAACTGACTGTAAAAGCTTTTATAAATATGTGAAGAGAAAACGATTGGTGAAGTCAAGCGTCGGTCCCTTGCAGACAGAATCAGGGGAATTTATAATGGGGAACAAAGAAATGGCAGACCAATTAAATACATACTTTGGTTCTGTCTGCACAAAGTAGGACACAAATAACCTCCCAGAGAAGTCGGGGAACATAGGGTCTAATGAAAGGGAGGAACTGAAAGAAATCAGTATTTGTAGGGAAATGGTGTTAGCAAAATTGACGGGATTGAAGGCCAATAAATCCCCAGGGCCTGATAATCTACATCCTAGGGTAATTAAGCAAGTGGACCTAGAAATAATAGATGCATAGCTGGTCATCTTCCAAATTTCGATAGACTCTGGAACAGTACCCATGGATTACATAGAAACATAGCAGATAGGAGCAGGAGTAGGCCATTCGGCCCCTCGAGCCTGCTCCGCCATTCGTTGAGATCAAGGCTGATCATCCAAACTGAGTACCCTGTACGTGCCTTCTCCCCATATCCCTTGATACCTTTAGCTTTAAGAAATATAACTAACTCATTCTTCAATATATTTAATGACTTGGCCTCAACTACTTTCTGTGGTAGAGAATTCCACAGGTTCACCACTCTCTGGGTGAAGAAATTCTTCCTCATTTCTGTCCTAAATGGCTTACCCGTTATCCTTAGATTATGATCCCTGGTTCTGGAGTCTCCGAACATCGGGAACATTCTTCCTGCATCTAATTTGTCCAGACCTGTCAGAATTTTATATGTTTCGATGTGATCCCCTCTCATTCTTCTATACTCCAGCGAGTATAAGCCCAAGCGACCCAATCACTCCTCATATGTCATTCCTGCCATCCCATGTATCAGCCTTGTGTATCTTCGCTGAACACTTTCCATGGCAAGAACATCGTTCATCAGATAAGGCGACCAAAACTGCACACAGTACTCAAGGTGTGGTCTCACCAAGGCCCTGTACAACTGCAACAGGACATCCCTGTTCCTTTACTCAAACCCTTTCGCTATGAAGGCCAACATACCATTTGCCTTCTTCACCGCCTGCTGCACCTGCATGCTTACTTTCAGCGACTGGTGCACAAGGACACCCAGGTCTCGTTGCACTTCCACTTCTCCCAATCTATTGCCATTCAGATAATAGTCTGCCTTTCTGTTTTTGACACCAAAGTTGATAACCTCGCATTTATCCATTATATATTGCATCTGCCACGCTTCTGCCCAATGACCCAACCTGTCCAAATCATCCTGGAGTTTCACGGCATCCTCCTTACAGCACACGCTCCCACCCAGCTTTGTGTCATCTTCAAACTTGGAGATATTAGATTTAGTTCCCTTATCTAGATCATTAATGTCTTTGTGAATATAGTGACAAGATCGTACAAAGTCAACATGGATTTACAAAAGGTAAATCGATTGGAGTGTAACTAATGTTACCCCACTATTTTAAAAAGGTGGCAGAGAGAAAACGGGGAATTAAAGACCGGTAAGCCTGACATCGGTAGTGGGGAAAATTCTAGAGTAATAGCTGAGCACTTGGAAAACAGTGACAGGATCGCACATAATCAACATGGATTTACAAAAGGTAAATCATGCTTGACGAAACTATTGGATTTTTTGAGGATGTAACTGATAAAATAGATAAGGGAGAACCAGTGGACGTGGTGTATTTGGACTTTGAGAAGGCTTTCGAAAAGGTCCCGCATAAGAGATTAGCGTGTAAAGTTAAGGCACATGGGATTGGGGTAAGGTACTGACTTGGATAGAGAACTGGTTGACAGACAGAAAGCAAAGAGTTGGAATAAAAGGGGTCTTTTCCAAGTGGCAGGCAGTGACTAGTGGGGTACCGCAGGGATCGGTCCTAGGACCCAGCTATTCACAATATATATTAATGATCTAGACAAAGGAATTGGATGTAATATCTCCAAGTTTGCAGACGACACAAAGCTGGGTGGGAGCGTGTGCCGTAAGGAGGATGCCGAGAAACTCCAGTATGATTTGGACAGGTTGGTTGAGTAGGCAGAATCATGGCAGATGCAATATAATGCGGATAAATGCGAGGTTATCCACTTTGGTGTCAAAAACAGGAAGGCAGATTATTGTCTGAATGGCAATAGATTGGGAGAAGGGGAAGTCCAACGAGACCTGGGAATCCTTGTGCACCAGTCGCTGAAGGTAAGCATGCAGGTGCAGCAGGCGGTTTAGAAGGCAAATGTTATGTTGGCCTTCATAGCGAAAGGGTTCGAGCAGAGGAGCAATGATGTCTTGCTGCAGTTGTACAAGGCCTTGGTGAGACCACATCTTGAGTATTGTGTGCAGTTTTGTTCGACTTATCTGAGGAACGATGCTCTTGCCATGGAGGGATTGCAGCGAAGATTCACCAGGCTGATACTTGGGATGGCAGGAATGACGTATGAGGAGAGATTGGGTCTATTGGGCTTTTACTCGCTGGTGTTTAGAAGAATGAGAGGGGATCTCATTGAAACTTATAAAATTCTAACAGGACAAGACAGACTAGATGCAGAAAGGATGTTCCCGATGGCCGGTGAGTCCAGAACCAGGGGTCACAGTCTAAGGATAAGGGGTAAGCCATTTAATACTAAGATGAGGAGGAATTTCTTCACCCAGCGAGTGGTGGACCTGTGCAATTCTCTACCACAGAAGGCAGTAGATGCCAATTCATTAAATATATTCAAGAAGGAGTTAGATATATTTTTCAAAGCTATAGAGATCAAGGGATAAGGAGAGAAGGCAGGGACAGGGTACTGAATTTGAATGATCAGCCATGATCTCATTGAATGGCGGAGCAGGGTCGAAGGGCTGAATGGCCTACTCCTGCTCCTATCTTCTATGTTTCTATGTTTCAATCAGGGTCCCCTTTTAAAGAGAGTCTTTCTATCAGGGAGGCATTTTAAAGAAAGTGTCGCCAACAAGAACCCTTTTTAGATAGGGAGGCTCACCATCAGGAAGCCATTTTAAAGAAGGTGTTTCAGCATCAGTGACACTTTTTAAAGAGAGAGGATCACCATCAGGGATCCCTTTTACAGATGGAGTTTTCGCATCACGGAGCGCTTTTAAAGAGATAGTCTCTCCATCATGAATCCGTTTTAAGTGATAATCTCACTATTAGGGATCGCTTTAAAAGAGGGTGTCTCACCATCAGGGACATATTTTAAAGAGAGTGTGCCTCCAGCAGGGACCAATTTTAAAGAGAGAATCTCGCCATCAGGGATCCCTTTTAAAGAGGGAGTCTCAGCATCAGGGACCCTTTTTAAAGAGAGAATCTCACCATCAAGTAACCCTTTTAAAGAGGGAGTATTTCTGTCAGGATCCCTTAAAAGGGAGATTCTCCCTTTTAAAGACCAATTTTAAAGAGGGAGTCTCACCAACAGCGACCCCTTTTAAAGATGGTGTTTACGCAACAGGGACACATTTTAAAGAGAGTGTCTCATCATCAGGGGTCCCTTTTAAAGAGAGAGTCTCATCATCAGGGTTCCCTTTTAAAAAGAGAGCCTCACCATCAGGGTTCTGTTTTAAAGAGAGAGTCTCAACATCAGGGTCCCCTTTGAAATCGAGTCTTTCTGTCAGGGACCCCTTTTAAAGATGGTGTCCTACTATCAGTGAGCCCTTTTAAAGAGTGAGTCACTCTCGAGGGAGGACACATTTTAAAGAGAGATTCTTTCTATCAAGGGTCTTTTTTAGGAGATAGTTTTTTTTTATCAGAGACTCCTTTTAAAGAGAATCTTCCTATTAGGCACATCATTTAAAGAGAGAATCTCACCATCAGGAGCACCTTTTAAAGAGGGAGTGTCTCCATCAGGGACACCTTTTAAACAGGGAGTCTCACCAACTGGGCTCCTTTTAAAAAAGGTGTCTCACCATCAGGGACCCCTTTTAAAGAGGGAGTCTCACCATCAAGGACCCCTTTTAAAGAGGGAGTCTCACCATCAGGGACCCCTTTTAAAGAGAGAGTCTCACCATCAGGGACCCATTTTAAAGAGGGAGTCTTCACCATCAGGGACCCCTTTTAAAGAGGGAGTCTCACCATCAAGGACCCCTTTTAAAGAGGGAGTCTCACCATTAGGGCCCCCTTTTAAAGATGGAGTCACCATCAGGGATCCATTTAAAAAATGGAGTCTCACCATCAGGGCCACATTTTAAAGAGAGAGTCTCACCATCAGTGAACCCTTATAAAGAGAGAGTCTCACCATCAGTGAACCCTTTTAAAGATGGAGTCTTTCTATCAGTGACCCCTTTTAAAAAGGGAATCTCACCCTCGAGGACTAATTTTAAAGAGAGAGTCTTTCAATTAGGGTCCCCTTTTAGAGAGAGTTTTTAAATCAGGGACCCCTTTTAAAGAGGGAGTCTTTCTATCATGGACCCCTTTTAAAGAGGGGGTCTTTCTAGCAGGGAGCACTTTTAAAGAGAGAATCTCGCCATGAAAGACCCCTTTTAAAGAGAGATTCTCACCAACAGGGGCACCTTTTAAGAAGGACTTTACCTGTCAGGGACCCATTCTAATGAAAGTGTCTCTCCACCAGGGACCCCTTTTAAAGAGGGAGTTTCAGAATCAGGGACCGCTTTTAAAGAGATAGTCTCTCCAGCGTCGACAGCGGGGGAGGAGGAGCCTTTCTTTCTTTCTCTCTCCCACAGAGCGGTAGGCAGCGGGGAAGGAGGAGCGGACCTGGTTGGAGCGGCAGAGGCCTGAGGTGAGTCAATAAAGGGAGGCCCGAGGCTCAGGTAGGCCTCAGACCAGCGTCGACAGCGGGGGAGGAGGAGCCTTTTTCCCCAGCGGGGTAAGAGCTTCGCGGGCTTTTTCAAAGGCAGGGGGCGGGGCCAATTCATTGGTACCCGTATATAGGTGGAGCTAAACCCGAGACACTACACCAGCAGTGACTCCCACCCTCCCACCTCCTCTAACCTTTAGGGGTAGAGGCAATTTAAAAGGTAGGTTCGATTTTATATTTTGTTTTCAGGGACTTAACTCCTGGACCTAAGATAAATAAGTTTAAATTTTAGTCTCATCAGCAGGGTCCCCTTTTACAGATGGAGTTTTCGCATCACGGAGCGCTTTTAAAGAGATAGTCTCTCCATCATGAATCCGTTTTAAGTGACAATCTCACTATTAGGGATCGCTTTAAAAGAGGGTGTCTCACCATCAGGGACATATTTTAAAGAGAGTGTGCCTCCAGCAGGGACCACTTTTAAAGAGAGAATCTCGCCATTAGGGATCCCTTATAAAGAGGGAGTCTCAGCATCAGGGACCCTTTTTAAAGAGAGAATCTCACCATCAAGTACCCCTTTTAAAGAGAGATTCTCACCAACAGGTGCACCTTTTAAGAGGAACTTTACCTGTCAGGGACCCATTCTCCTTCTTTAACGACCATTTTTAAAGAGGGAGTCTCACCAACAGCGACCTCTTTTAAAGAGGGTGTTTACGCAACAGGGACACATTTTAAAGAGAGAGCCTCATCATCAGGGTTCCCTTTTAAAGAGAGAGTCTCATCATCAGGGACCCCTTTTAAAGAGAGAGTCACACCATCAGGGTCCCCTTTTAAATAGAGAGCCTCACCATCAGGGTTCCCTTTTAAAGAGAGAGTCTCAATATCAGGGTCCCCTTTGAAATCGAGTCTTTCTGTCAGGGACTCCTTATAAAGATGGTGTCCAACTATCAGGGAGCCCTTTTAAAGAGTGAGTCACACTCGAGGGTGGACACATTTTAAAGAGAGATTCTTTCGATCAAGTGTCTTTTTTAGGAGATAGTTTTTTTTTATCAGAGACTCCTTTTAAAGAGAATCTTCCAACTAGGCACATCATTTAAAGATAGAATCTCACCATCAGGAGCATCTTTTAAAGAGGGAGTGTCTCCATCAGGGACACCTTTTAAACAGGGAGTCTCACCAACTGGGGTCCTTTTAAAAAAGGTGTCTCACCGACAGGGACCCCTATTAAAGAGGGAGTCTCACCATCAGGGACTCCTTTCAAAGAGAGAGGTTGTCACCATCAGGGACTCCTTTCAAAGAGAGAGTCTCACCATCAGGGACCCCTTTTAAAGAGGGAGTCTCACCATCAGGGACTCCTTTCAAAGAAAGAGGTTGTCACCATCAGGGACTCCTTTCAAAGAGGGAGTCTCACCATCAGGGACTCCTTTCAAAGAGGGAGTCTCACCATCAGGGATGCCTTTTAAAGAGGGAGTCTCACCATCAGGGACGCCTTTTAAAGAGGGAGTCTCACCATCAGGGACTCCTTTCAAAGAGGTTGTCTTACCATCAGGGACTCCTTTCAAAGAGAGAGGTTGTCACCATCAGGGACTCCTTTCTCAGAGAGAGTCTCACCATCAGGGACTCCTTTCAAAGAGGGCGTCTCACCCTCAGGGACGCCTTTTAAATAGGGAGTCTCACCATCAGGGACGCCTTTTAAAGAGGGAATCTCACCATCAGGGACTCCTTTCAAAGAGGTTGTCTTACCATCAGGGACTCCTTTCAAAGAGGTTGTCTTACCATCAGGGACTCCTTTCAAAGAGAGTGTCTCACCATCAAGGACTCCTTTCAAAGAGGGAGTCTCACCATCAGGGACTCCTTTCAAAGAGGGAGTCTCACCATCAGGGATGCCTTTTAAAGAGGGAGTCTCACCATCAGGGACGCCTTTTAAAGAAGGAGTCTCACCATCAGGGACTCCTTTCAAAGAGGTTGTCTTACCATCAGGGACTCCTTTCAAAGAGGTTGTCTTACCATCAGGGACTCCTTTCAAAGAGAGTGTCTCACCATCAAGGACTCCTTTCAAAGAGGGAGTCTCACCATCAGGGACGCCTTTTAAAGAGGGAGTCTCACCATCAGGGACTCTTTTCAATTCAAGAGTCTCACCATCAGGTACTCCTTTCAATGAGAGAGTCTCACCATCAGGGACTCTTTTCAATGAGAGAGTCTCACCATCAGGGACTCCTTTTAAAGAGGCTGTCTTAACATCAGGGACTCCTTTAAAAGAGAGACTCTCACCATCAGGTACCCCTTTTAAAGAGGGTGTCTCACCATCAGTGACCAATTTTAAAGAGAGAGTCTCATCAAACAGTAATACGGAGATTGGGGATGGCATTTAAAGGGAAATTAGAGAAGCGTGCAATAAGAGCACAGCAGTTATCATGGGTGACTTTAATCTGCATATAGATTGGGCTAACCAAATTAGTAAGAATACTGTGGAGCAGGAATTCCTGGAGTGTATACGGGATGGTTTCCTGTAAGAATATGTCGAGGAACCAAATAAAGGTCAGGCCATCTTAGACTGGGAATTACTTAATGAGAAAGGATTAATTAGCAATCTTGTTGTGCGAAGCCCCTTGGGTCGGAGCGATCATAATATGATAGAAATCTTCATTAAGATGGAGAGTGAATTAGTTCACTCAGAGACTAGGTCCTGAATTTAAATAAAGGAAAATAGGATGGTATGAGGCGCGAGGTGGGTAGGATTGATTGGGGAATGTCACTCAAAGGGTTGACGGTGGATAGGCAATGGCCAACATTCAAAGATCGCATGAATGAACTACAGAATTTGTTCATCCCAGTGTGGCATAAAATTAAAACAAAAAGGTGACTCAACCGTGGCTAACAAGGGAAATTAGGGATAGCATAACATCCAAGGAGAGGACATATGATTTGGCCAGAAAAAGCAGTAAAAGCAGAATAGGATCCAGCAAAGAAGGACAGAGGGATAAATTAAGATGTTGAAAATAGAGTATGTGAGTAAGCTTGCGAGGAACATAAAAACTGACTGTAAAAGCTTTTATAAATATGTGAAGAGAAAACGATTGGTGAAGTCAAGCGTCGGTCCCTTGCAGACAGAATCAGGGGACTTTATAATGGGTAACAAAGAAATGGCAGTCCAATTAAATACATACTTTGGTTCTGTCTGCACAAAGTAGGACACAAATAACCTCCCAGAGAAGTCGGGGAACATAGGGTCTAATGAAAGAGAGGAACTGAAAGAAATCAGTATTTGTAGGGAAATTTTGTTAGCAAAATTGACGGGATTGAAGGCCAATAAATCCCCAGGGCCTGATAATCTACATCCTAGGGTAATTAAGCAAGTGGACCTAGAAATAATAGATGCATAGCTGGTCATCTTCCAAATTTCGATAGACTCTGGAACAGTACCCATGGATTACATAGAAACATAGCAGATAGGAGCAGGAGTAGGCCATTCGGCCCCTCGAGCCTGCTCCGCCATTCGTTGAGATCAAGGCTGATCATCCAAACTGAGTACCCTGTACGTGCCTTCTCCCCATATCCCTTGATACCTTTAGCTTTAAGAAATATAACTAACTCATTCTTCAATATATTTAATGACTTGGCCTCAACTACTTTCTGTGGTAGAGAATTCCACATTTTCACCACTCTCTGGGTGAAGAAATTCTTCCTCATTTCTGTCCTAAATGGCTTACCCGTTATCCTTAGATTATGATCCCTGGTTCTGGAGTCTCCGAACATCGGGAATATTCTTCCTGCATCTAATTTGTCCAGACCTGTCAGAATTTTATATGTTTCGATGTGATCCCCTCTCATTCTTCTATACTCCAGCGAGTATAAGCCCAAGCGACCCAATCACTCCTCATATGTCATTCCTGCCATCCCATGTATCAGCCTTGTGTATCTTCGCTGAAAACTTTCCATGGCAAGAACATCGTTCATCAGATAAGGCGACCAAAACTGCACACAGTACTCAAGGTGTGGTCTCACCAAGGCCCTGTACAACTGCAACAGGACAGCCCTGTTCCTTTACTCAAACCCTTTCGCTATGAAGGCCAACATACCATTTGCCTTCTTCACCGCCTGCTGCACCTGCATGCTTACTTTCAGCGACTGGTGCACAAGGACACCCAGGTCTCGTTGCACGTCCACTTCTCCCAATCTATTGCCATTCAGATAATAGTCTGCCTTTCTGTTTTTGACACCAAAGTTGATAACCTCGCATTTATCCATTATATATTGCATCTGCCACGCTTCTGCCCAATGACCCAACCTGTCCAAATCATCCTGGCGTTTCACGGCATCCTCCTTACAGCACACGCTCCCACCCAGCTTTGTGTCATCTTCAAACTTGGAGATATTAGATTTAGTTCCCTTATCTAGATCATTAATGTCTTTGTGAATATAGTGACAAGATCGTACAAAGTCAACATGGATTTACAAAAGGTAAATCGATTGGAGTGTAACTAATGTTACCCCACTATTTTAAAAAGGTGGCAGAGAGTAAACGGGGAATTAAAGACCGGTAAGCCTGACATCGGTAGTGGGGAAAATTCTAGAGTAATAGCTGAGCACTTGGAAAACAGTGACAGGATCGCACATAATCAACATGGATTTACAAAAGGTAAATCATGCTTGACGAAACTATTGGATTTTTTGAGGATGTAACTGATAAAATAGATAAGGGAGAACCAGTGGACGTGGTGTATTTGGACTTTGAGAAGGCTTTCGAAAAGGTCCCGCATAAGAGATTAGCGTGTAAAGTTAAGGCACATGGGATTGGGGTAAGGTACTGACTTGGATAGAGAACTGGTTGACAGACAGAAAGCAAAGAGTTGGAATAAAAGGGGTCTTTTCCAAGTGGCAGGCAGTGACTAGTGGGGTACCGCAGGGATCGGTCCTAGGACCCGAGCTATTCACAATATATATTAATGATCTAGACAAAGGAATTGGATGTAATATCTCCAAGTTTGCAGACGACACAAAGCTGGGTGGGAGCGTGTGCCGTAAGGAGGATGCCGAGAAACTCCAGTATGATTTGGACAGGTTGGTTGAGTAGGCAGAATCATGGCAGATGCAATATAATGCGGACAAATGCGAGGTTATCCACTTTGGTGTCAAAAACAGGAAGGCAGATTATTGTCTAAATGGCAATAGATTGGGAGAAGGGGAAGTCCAACGAGACCTGGGAATCCTTGTGCACCAGTCGCTGAAGGTAAGCATGCAGGTGCAGCAGGCGGTTTAGAAGGCAAATGTTATGTTGGCCTTCATAGCGAAAGGGTTCGAGCAGAGGAGCAATGATGTCTTGCTGCAGTTGTACAAGGCCTTGGTGAGACCACATCTTGAGTATTGTGTGCAGTTTTGTTCGACTTATCTGAGGAACGATGCTCTTGCCATGGAGGGATTGCAGCGAAGATTCACCAGGCTGATACTTGGGATGGCAGGAATGACGTATGAGGAGAGATTGGGTCTATTGGGCTTATACTCGCTGGTGTTTAGAAGAATGAGAGGGGATCTCATTGAAACTTATAAAATTCTAACAGGACTAGACAGACTAGATGCAGAAAGGATGTTCCCGATGGCCGGTGAGTCCAGAACCAGGGGTCACAGTCTAAGGATAAGGGGTAAGCCATTTAATACTAAGATGAGGAGGAATTTCTTCACCCAGCGAGTGGTGGACCTGTGCAATTCTCTACCACAGAAGGCAGTAGATGCCAATTCATTAAATATATTCAAGAAGGAGTTAGATATATTATTCAAAGCTAAAGAGATCAAGGGATAAGGAGAGAAGGCAGGGACAGGGGACTGAATTTGAATGATCAGCCATGATCTCATTGAATGGCGGAGCAGGCTCGAGGGGCTGAATGGCCTACTCCTGCTCCTATCTTCTATGTTTCTATGTTTCAATCAGGGTCCCCTTTTAAAGAGAGTCTTTCTATCAGGGAGGCATTTTAAAGAAAGTGTCGCCAACAAGAACCCTTTTTAAATAGGGAGGCTCACCATCAGGAAGCCATTTTAAAGAAGGTGTTTCAGCATCAGTGACACTTTTTAAAGAGAGAGTCTCACCATCAGGGACCCCTTTTACAGATGGAGTTTTCGCATCACGGAGCGCTTTTAAAGAGATAGTCTCTCCATCATGAATCCGTTTTAAGTGATAATCTC
This sequence comes from Squalus acanthias, assembly GCA_030390025.1. Lineage (NCBI taxonomy): Eukaryota > Metazoa > Chordata > Chondrichthyes > Squaliformes > Squalidae > Squalus > Squalus acanthias. The sequence continues at coordinate 169,985 of JASTWF010000042.1, forward strand.
ACTATTAGGGATCGCTTTAAAAGAGGGTGTCTCACCAACAGGGACATATTTTAAAGAGAGTGTGCCTCCAGCAGGGACCAATTTTAAAGAGAGAATCTCGCCATCAGTGATCCCTTTTAAAGAGAGGGCCTCCCCATTAGGGATCCATTTTAAAGAGGAAGTCTCACCATCAGATACCGCATTTAAAGAGAGAGTCTCACCCTCAGGGATCACTTTTAAAGAGGGAGACTAACCTTCTGGGACCCCTTTTAAAGAGGGCGTCGCACCATCTGGGACCCCTTTTAAAGTGTCAGTCTCCCTTTAGGGATCCCTTTTAAAGATGGAGTCTCACCATCAGGGAATCCTTTTAAAGAGAGAGTATCTACATCAGGGACCACTTTTAAGGAGAGAGTTTCACACTCAGTGACCCCTTTTAAGAAGGGAGTCTCATCATCAGTTACCACTTTTAAAGAGGGTGTTGCAGCAACAGGGAAACCTTTTAAAGAGGGAGTCTCACCGTCAGGGTCCCCTTTTAAAGAGGGAGTCTCAGCAAAAGGGGCCGTTTATTAAAAAGGAAATCTCACCAAAAGGGACCCCTTTTACAGAGGGAGTCTCCCCATCAGTGATCCCTTTTAAAGAGAGAGTCTCCCCATTATGCACCCCTTTTAAAGGGGTATCTCACCATCATAGACCTCTTTTAAAGAGGGTGTATCAGAATCAGGGACCCCTTTGAAACAAGGAATCTCACCATCAGGGACCCCTTTTAAATTGGGAGTCTTGGCATCAGGGACCGCTTTTAAAGAGGGAGTCTCCCCATTAGGGATCCCTTTTAAAGAGGGAGTCTCACAATCAGTGACCCTTTTAAAGCGGGAGACTTTCTATCAATGCGCCATTTTAAAGAGGGAGTCCCACCCTCGGGGACCCATTTGAAAGGGAGAGTCTTTCTATCAAGGCCCCTTTTAAAGAGAGAGTCTCACCATCAGGGACGCCTTTTAAAGAGGGTGTCTCCCCAGCAGGCACTCCTTGTAATTAGTGAGTCTAACTAACAGGGACCGCTTTTAAAGAGGGAGTCTCACCATCAGGCACCCCTTTTAAAGAGGGAGTCTCAGCAAAAGGGGCCGTTTATTAAAAAGGAAATCTCACCAAAAGGGACCCCTTTTACAGAGGGAGTCTCCCCATCAGTGATCCCTTTTAAAGAGAGGGCCTCCCCATTAGGGATCCATTTTAAAGAGGAAGTCTCACCATCAGATACCGCGTTTAAAGAGAGAGTCTCACCCTCAGGGATCACTTTTAAAGAGGGAGACTAACCTTCAGGGACCCCTTTTAAAGAGGGCGTCGCACCATCTGGGACCCCTTTTAAAGTGTCAGTCTCCCTTTAGGGATCCCTTTTAAAGATGGAGTCTCACCATCAGGGAATCCTTTTAAAGAGAGAGTATCTACATCAGGGACCACTTTTAAGGAGAGAGTTTCACACTCAGTGACCCCTTTTAAGAAGGGAGTCTCATCATCAGTTACCACTTTTAAAGAGGGTGTTGCAGCAACAGGGAAACCTTTTAAAGAGGGAGTCTCACCGTCAGGGTCCCCTTTTAAAGAGGGAGTCTCAGCAAAAGGGGCCGTTTATTAAAAAGGAAATCTCACCAAAAGGGACCCCTTTTACAGAGGGAGTCTCCCCATCAGTGATCCCTTTTAAAGAGAGAGTCTCCCCATTATGCACCCCTTTTAAAGGGGTATCTCACCATCATAGACCTCTTTTAAAGAGGGTGTATCAGAATCAGGGACCCCTTTGAAACAAGGAATCTCACCATCAGGGACCCCTTTTAAATTGGGAGTCTTGGCATCAGGGACCGCTTTTAAAGAGGGAGTCTCCCCATTAGGGATCCCTTTTAAAGAGGGAGTCTCACAATCAGTGACCCTTTTAAAGCGGGAGACTTTCTATCAATGCGCCATTTTAAAGAGGGAGTCCCACCCTCGGGGACCCATTTGAAAGGGAGAGTCTTTCTATCAAGGCCCCTTTTAAAGAGAGAGTCTCACCATCAGGGACGCCTTTTAAAGAGGGTGTCTCCCCAGCAGGCACTCCTTGTAATTAGTGAGTCTAACTAACAGGGACCGCTTTTAAAGAGGGAGTCTCACCATCAGGCACCCCTTTTAAAGAGGGAGTCTCAGCAAAAGGGGCCGTTTATTAAAAAGGAAATCTCACCAAAAGGGACCCCTTTTACAGAGGGAGTCTCCCCATCAGTGATCCCTTTTAAAGAGAGGGCCTCCCCATTAGGGATCCATTTTAAAGAGGAAGTCTCACCATCAGATACCGCGTTTAAAGAGAGAGTCTCACCCTCAGGGATCACTTTTAAAGAGGGAGACTAACCTTCAGGGACCCCTTTTAAAGAGGGCGTCGCACCATCTGGGACCCCTTTTAAAGTGTCAGTCTCCCTTTAGGGATCCCTTTTAAAGATGGAGTCTCACCATCAGGGAATCCTTTTAAAGAGAGAGTATCTACATCAGGGACCACTTTTAAGGAGAGAGTTTCACACTCAGTGACCCCTTTTAAGAAGGGAGTCTCATCATCAGTTACCACTTTTAAAGAGGGTGTTGCAGCAACAGGGAAACCTTTTAAAGAGGGAGTCTCACCGTCAGGGTCCCCTTTTAAAGAGGGAGTCTCAGCAAAAGGGGCCGTTTATTAAAAAGGAAATCTCACCAAAAGGGACCCCTTTTACAGAGGGAGTCTCCCCATCAGTGATCCCTTTTAAAGAGAGAGTCTCCCCATTATGCACCCCTTTTAAAGGGGTATCTCACCATCATAGACCTCTTTTAAAGAGGGTGTATCAGAATCAGGGACCCCTTTGAAACAAGGAATCTCACCATCAGGGACCCCTTTTAAATTGGGAGTCTTGGCATCAGGGACCGCTTTTAAAGAGGGAGTCTCCCCATTAGGGATCCCTTTTAAAGAGGGAGTCTCACAATCAGTGACCCTTTTAAAGCGGGAGACTTTCTATCAATGCGCCATTTTAAAGAGGGAGTCCCACCCTCGGGGACCCATTTGAAAGGGAGAGTCTTTCTATCAAGGCCCCTTTTAAAGAGAGAGTCTCACCATCAGGGACGCCTTTTAAAGAGGGTGTCTCCCCAGCAGGCACTCCTTGTAATTAGTGAGTCTAACTAACAGGGACCGCTTTTAAAGAGGGAGTCTCACCATCAGGCACCCCTTTTAAAGAGGGAGTCTCAGCAAAAGGGGCCGTTTATTAAAAAGGAAATCTCACCAAAAGGGACCCCTTTTACAGAGGGAGTCTCCCCATCAGTGATCCCTTTTAAAGAGAGGGCCTCCCCATTAGGGATCCATTTTAAAGAGGAAGTCTCACCATCAGATACCGCGTTTAAAGAGAGAGTCTCACCCTCAGGGATCACTTTTAAAGAGGGAGACTAACCTTCAGGGACCCCTTTTAAAGAGGGCGTCGCACCATCTGGGACCCCTTTTAAAGTGTCAGTCTCCCTTTAGGGATCCCTTTTAAAGATGGAGTCTCACCATCAGGGAATCCTTTTAAAGAGAGAGTATCTACATCAGGGACCACTTTTAAGGAGAGAGTTTCACACTCAGTGACCCCTTTTAAGAAGGGAGTCTCATCATCAGTTACCACTTTTAAAGAGGGTGTTGCAGCAACAGGGAAACCTTTTAAAGAGGGAGTCTCACCGTCAGGGTCCCCTTTTAAAGAGGGAGTCTCAGCAAAAGGGGCCGTTTATTAAAAAGGAAATCTCACCAAAAGGGACCCCTTTTACAGAGGGAGTCTCCCCATCAGTGATCCCTTTTAAAGAGAGGGCCTCCCCATTAGGGATCCATTTTAAAGAGGAAGTCTCACCATCAGATACCGCGTTTAAAGAGAGAGTCTCACCCTCAGGGATCACTTTTAAAGAGGGAGACTAAACTTCAGGGACCCCTTTTAAAGAGGGCGTCGCACCATCTGGGACCCCTTTTAAAGTGTCAGTCTCCCTTTAGGGATCCCTTTTAAAGATGGAGTCTCACCATCAGGGAATCCTTTTAAAGAGAGAGTATCTACATCAGGGACCACTTTTAAGGAGAGAGTTTCACACTCAGTGACCCCTTTTAAGAAGGGAGTCTCATCATCAGTTACCACTTTTAAAGAGGGTGTTGCAGCAACAGGGAAACCTTTTAAAGAGGGAGTCTCACCGTCAGGGTCCCCTTTTAAAGAGGGAGTCTCAGCAAAAGGGGCCGTTTATTAAAAAGGAAATCTCACCATCAGTGACTCCCTCTTTAAATGTGCTCCGATGCTTAGACTCTCTTTAAAAGTGCTCCCTCATAGGAAGACTCCATTTCAAAGGGATCCCTGATAGAAAGACTCTCTCTTTAAAATGGGTCCCCAGGTTGAGAATCCCTGTTTAAAAGGGGTCACTGATGGTGTCGGGAGCGACGAGACCGGAGGTGCTGTGAGTATTTGAACTCACTTTCGCGGGCTTTTCTTTCACAGGCTGTTGTCGGGAGCGACGAAACCGGAAGCGGACCAGGTGGGAAGCACCCAGGTGAACGGCATTTAAAGAGGGTGTTGCAGCAACAGGGAAACCTTTTAAAGAGGGAGTCTCACCGTCAGGCACCCCTTTTAAAGAGGGAGTCTCAGCAAAAGGGGCCGTTTATTAAAAAGGAAATCTCACCAAAAGGGACCCCTTTTACAGAGGGAGTCTCCCCATCAGTGATCCCTTTTAAAGAGAGAGTCTCCCCATTATGCACCCCTTTTAAAGGGGTATCTCACCATCATAGACCTCTTTTAAAGAGGGTGTATCAGAATCAGGGACCCCTTTGAAACAAGGAATCTCACCATCAGGGACCCCTTTTAAATTGGGAGTCTTGGCATCAGGGACCGCTTTTAAAGAGGGAGTCTCCCCATTAGGGATCCCTTTTAAAGAGGGAGTCTCACAATCAGTGACCCTTTTAAAGCGGGAGACTTTCTATCAATGCGCCATTTTAAAGAGGGAGTCCCACCCTCGGGGACCCATTTGAAAGGGAGAGTCTTTCTATCAAGGCCCCTTTTAAAGAGAGAGTCTCACCATCAGGGACGCCTTTTAAAGAGGGTGTCTCCCCAGCAGGCACTCCTTGTAATTAGTGAGTCTAACTAACAGGGACCGCTTTTAAAGAGGGAGTCTCACCATCAGGCACCCCTTTTAAAGAGGGAGTCTCAGCAAAAGGGGCCGTTTATTAAAAAGGAAATCTCACCAAAAGGGACCCCTTTTACAGAGGGAGTCTCCCCATCAGTGATCCCTTTTAAAGAGAGGGCCTCCCCATTAGGGATCCATTTTAAAGAGGAAGTCTCACCATCAGATACCGCGTTTAAAGAGAGAGTCTCACCCTCAGGGATCACTTTTAAAGAGGGAGACTAACCTTCAGGGACCCCTTTTAAAGAGGGCGTCGCACCATCTGGGACCCCTTTTAAAGTGTCAGTCTCCCTTTAGGGATCCCTTTTAAAGATGGAGTCTCACCATCAGGGAATCCTTTTAAAGAGAGAGTATCTACATCAGGGACCACTTTTAAGGAGAGAGTTTCACACTCAGTGACCCCTTTTAAGAAGGGAGTCTCATCATCAGTTACCACTTTTAAAGAGGGTGTTGCAGCAACAGGGAAACCTTTTAAAGAGGGAGTCTCACCGTCAGGGTCCCCTTTTAAAGAGGGAGTCTCAGCAAAAGGGGCCGTTTATTAAAAAGGAAATCTCACCAAAAGGGACCCCTTTTACAGAGGGAGTCTCCCCATCAGTGATCCCTTTTAAAGAGAGAGTCTCCCCATTATGCACCCCTTTTAAAGGGGTATCTCACCATCATAGACCTCTTTTAAAGAGGGTGTATCAGAATCAGGGACCCCTTTGAAACAAGGAATCTCACCATCAGGGACCCCTTTTAAATTGGGAGTCTTGGCATCAGGGACCGCTTTTAAAGAGGGAGTCTCCCCATTAGGGATCCCTTTTAAAGAGGGAGTCTCACAATCAGTGACCCTTTTAAAGCGGGAGACTTTCTATCAATGCGCCATTTTAAAGAGGGAGTCCCACCCTCGGGGACCCATTTGAAAGGGAGAGTCTTTCTATCAAGGCCCCTTTTAAAGAGAGAGTCTCACCATCAGGGACGCCTTTTAAAGAGGGTGTCTCCCCAGCAGGCACTCCTTGTAATTAGTGAGTCTAACTAACAGGGACCGCTTTTAAAGAGGGAGTCTCACCATCAGGCACCCCTTTTAAAGAGGGAGTCTCAGCAAAAGGGGCCGTTTATTAAAAAGGAAATCTCACCAAAAGGGACCCCTTTTACAGAGGGAGTCTCCCCATCAGTGATCCCTTTTAAAGAGAGGGCCTCCCCATTAGGGATCCATTTTAAAGAGGAAGTCTCACCATCAGATACCGCGTTTAAAGAGAGAGTCTCACCCTCAGGGATCACTTTTAAAGAGGGAGACTAACCTTCAGGGACCCCTTTTAAAGAGGGCGTCGCACCATCTGGGACCCCTTTTAAAGTGTCAGTCTCCCTTTAGGGATCCCTTTTAAAGATGGAGTCTCACCATCAGGGAATCCTTTTAAAGAGAGAGTATCTACATCAGGGACCACTTTTAAGGAGAGAGTTTCACACTCAGTGACCCCTTTTAAGAAGGGAGTCTCATCATCAGTTACCACTTTTAAAGAGGGTGTTGCAGCAACAGGGAAACCTTTTAAAGAGGGAGTCTCACCGTCAGGGTCCCCTTTTAAAGAGGGAGTCTCAGCAAAAGGGGCCGTTTATTAAAAAGGAAATCTCACCAAAAGGGACCCCTTTTACAGAGGGAGTCTCCCCATCAGTGATCCCTTTTAAAGAGAGAGTCTCCCCATTATGCACCCCTTTTAAAGGGGTATCTCACCATCATAGACCTCTTTTAAAGAGGGTGTATCAGAATCAGGGACCCCTTTGAAACAAGGAATCTCACCATCAGGGACCCCTTTTAAATTGGGAGTCTTGGCATCAGGGACCGCTTTTAAAGAGGGAGTCTCCCCATTAGGGATCCCTTTTAAAGAGGGAGTCTCACAATCAGTGACCCTTTTAAAGCGGGAGACTTTCTATCAATGCGCCATTTTAAAGAGGGAGTCCCACCCTCGGGGACCCATTTGAAAGGGAGAGTCTTTCTATCAAGGCCCCTTTTAAAGAGAGAGTCTCACCATCAGGGACGCCTTTTAAAGAGGGTGTCTCCCCAGCAGGCACTCCTTGTAATTAGTGAGTCTAACTAACAGGGACCGCTTTTAAAGAGGGAGTCTCACCATCAGGCACCCCTTTTAAAGAGGGAGTCTCAGCAAAAGGGGCCGTTTATTAAAAAGGAAATCTCACCAAAAGGGACCCCTTTTACAGAGGGAGTCTCCCCATCAGTGATCCCTTTTAAAGAGAGGGCCTCCCCATTAGGGATCCATTTTAAAGAGGAAGTCTCACCATCAGATACCGCGTTTAAAGAGAGAGTCTCACCCTCAGGGATCACTTTTAAAGAGGGAGACTAACCTTCAGGGACCCCTTTTAAAGAGGGCGTCGCACCATCTGGGACCCCTTTTAAAGTGTCAGTCTCCCTTTAGGGATCCCTTTTAAAGATGGAGTCTCACCATCAGGGAATCCTTTTAAAGAGAGAGTATCTACATCAGGGACCACTTTTAAGGAGAGAGTTTCACACTCAGTGACCCCTTTTAAGAAGGGAGTCTCATCATCAGTTACCACTTTTAAAGAGGGTGTTGCAGCAACAGGGAAACCTTTTAAAGAGGGAGTCTCACCGTCAGGGTCCCCTTTTAAAGAGGGAGTCTCAGCAAAAGGGGCCGTTTATTAAAAAGGAAATCTCACCAAAAGGGACCCCTTTTACAGAGGGAGTCTCCCCATCAGTGATCCCTTTTAAAGAGAGAGTCTCCCCATTATGCACCCCTTTTAAAGGGGTATCTCACCATCATAGACCTCTTTTAAAGAGGGTGTATCAGAATCAGGGACCCCTTTGAAACAAGGAATCTCACCATCAGGGACCCCTTTTAAATTGGGAGTCTTGGCATCAGGGACCGCTTTTAAAGAGGGAGTCTCCCCATTAGGGATCCCTTTTAAAGAGGGAGTCTCACAATCAGTGACCCTTTTAAAGCGGGAGACTTTCTATCAATGCGCCATTTTAAAGAGGGAGTCCCACCCTCGGGGACCCATTTGAAAGGGAGAGTCTTTCTATCAAGGCCCCTTTTAAAGAGAGAGTCTCACCATCAGGGACGCCTTTTAAAGAGGGTGTCTCCCCAGCAGGCACTCCTTGTAATTAGTGAGTCTAACTAACAGGGACCGCTTTTAAAGAGGGAGTCTCACCATCAGGCACCCCTTTTAAAGAGGGAGTCTCAGCAAAAGGGGCCGTTTATTAAAAAGGAAATCTCACCAAAAGGGACCCCTTTTACAGAGGGAGTCTCCCCATCAGTGATCCCTTTTAAAGAGAGGGCCTCCCCATTAGGGATCCATTTTAAAGAGGAAGTCTCACCATCAGATACCGCGTTTAAAGAGAGAGTCTCACCCTCAGGGATCACTTTTAAAGAGGGAGACTAACCTTCAGGGACCCCTTTTAAAGAGGGCGTCGCACCATCTGGGACCCCTTTTAAAGTGTCAGTCTCCCTTTAGGGATCCCTTTTAAAGATGGAGTCTCACCATCAGGGAATCCTTTTAAAGAGAGAGTATCTACATCAGGGACCACTTTTAAGGAGAGAGTTTCACACTCAGTGACCCCTTTTAAGAAGGGAGTCTCATCATCAGTTACCACTTTTAAAGAGGGTGTTGCAGCAACAGGGAAACCTTTTAAAGAGGGAGTCTCACCGTCAGGGTCCCCTTTTAAAGAGGGAGTCTCAGCAAAAGGGGCCGTTTATTAAAAAGGAAATCTCACCAAAAGGGACCCCTTTTACAGAGGGAGTCTCCCCATCAGTGATCCCTTTTAAAGAGAGAGTCTCCCCATTATGCACCCCTTTTAAAGGGGTATCTCACCATCATAGACCTCTTTTAAAGAGGGTGTATCAGAATCAGGGACCCCTTTGAAACAAGGAATCTCACCATCAGGGACCCCTTTTAAATTGGGAGTCTTGGCATCAGGGACCGCTTTTAAAGAGGGAGTCTCCCCATTAGGGATCCCTTTTAAAGAGGGAGTCTCACAATCAGTGACCCTTTTAAAGCGGGAGACTTTCTATCAATGCGCCATTTTAAAGAGGGAGTCCCACCCTCGGGGACCCATTTGAAAGGGAGAGTCTTTCTATCAAGGCCCCTTTTAAAGAGAGAGTCTCACCATCAGGGACGCCTTTTAAAGAGGGTGTCTCCCCAGCAGGCACTCCTTGTAATTAGTGAGTCTAACTAACAGGGACCGCTTTTAAAGAGGGAGTCTCACCATCAGGCACCCCTTTTAAAGAGGGAGTCTCAGCAAAAGGGGCCGTTTATTAAAAAGGAAATCTCACCAAAAGGGACCCCTTTTACAGAGGGAGTCTCCCCATCAGTGATCCCTTTTAAAGAGAGGGCCTCCCCATTAGGGATCCATTTTAAAGAGGAAGTCTCACCATCAGATACCGCGTTTAAAGAGAGAGTCTCACCCTCAGGGATCACTTTTAAAGAGGGAGACTAACCTTCAGGGACCCCTTTTAAAGAGGGCGTCGCACCATCTGGGACCCCTTTTAAAGTGTCAGTCTCCCTTTAGGGATCCCTTTTAAAGATGGAGTCTCACCATCAGGGAATCCTTTTAAAGAGAGAGTATCTACATCAGGGACCACTTTTAAGGAGAGAGTTTCACACTCAGTGACCCCTTTTAAGAAGGGAGTCTCATCATCAGTTACCACTTTTAAAGAGGGTGTTGCAGCAACAGGGAAACCTTTTAAAGAGGGAGTCTCACCGTCAGGGTCCCCTTTTAAAGAGGGAGTCTCAGCAAAAGGGGCCGTTTATTAAAAAGGAAATCTCACCAAAAGGGACCCCTTTTACAGAGGGAGTCTCCCCATCAGTGATCCCTTTTAAAGAGAGAGTCTCCCCATTATGCACCCCTTTTAAAGGGGTATCTCACCATCATAGACCTCTTTTAAAGAGGGTGTATCAGAATCAGGGACCCCTTTGAAACAAGGAATCTCACCATCAGGGACCCCTTTTAAATTGGGAGTCTTGGCATCAGGGACCGCTTTTAAAGAGGGAGTCTCCCCATTAGGGATCCCTTTTAAAGAGGGAGTCTCACAATCAGTGACCCTTTTAAAGCGGGAGACTTTCTATCAATGCGCCATTTTAAAGAGGGAGTCCCACCCTCGGGGACCCATTTGAAAGGGAGAGTCTTTCTATCAAGGCCCCTTTTAAAGAGAGAGTCTCACCATCAGGGACGCCTTTTAAAGAGGGTGTCTCCCCAGCAGGCACTCCTTGTAATTAGTGAGTCTAACTAACAGGGACCGCTTTTAAAGAGGGAGTCTCACCATCAGGCACCCCTTTTAAAGAGGGAGTCTCAGCAAAAGGGGCCGTTTATTAAAAAGGAAATCTCACCAAAAGGGACCCCTTTTACAGAGGGAGTCTCCCCATCAGTGATCCCTTTTAAAGAGAGGGCCTCCCCATTAGGGATCCATTTTAAAGAGGAAGTCTCACCATCAGATACCGCGTTTAAAGAGAGAGTCTCACCCTCAGGGATCACTTTTAAAGAGGGAGACTAACCTTCAGGGACCCCTTTTAAAGAGGGCGTCGCACCATCTGGGACCCCTTTTAAAGTGTCAGTCTCCCTTTAGGGATCCCTTTTAAAGATGGAGTCTCACCATCAGGGAATCCTTTTAAAGAGAGAGTATCTACATCAGGGACCACTTTTAAGGAGAGAGTTTCACACTCAGTGACCCCTTTTAAGAAGGGAGTCTCATCATCAGTTACCACTTTTAAAGAGGGTGTTGCAGCAACAGGGAAACCTTTTAAAGAGGGAGTCTCACCGTCAGGGTCCCCTTTTAAAGAGGGAGTCTCAGCAAAAGGGGCCGTTTATTAAAAAGGAAATCTCACCAAAAGGGACCCCTTTTACAGAGGGAGTCTCCCCATCAGTGATCCCTTTTAAAGAGAGAGTCTCCCCATTATGCACCCCTTTTAAAGGGGTATCTCACCATCATAGACCTCTTTTAAAGAGGGTGTATCAGAATCAGGGACCCCTTTGAAACAAGGAATCTCACCATCAGGGACCCCTTTTAAATTGGGAGTCTTGGCATCAGGGACCGCTTTTAAAGAGGGAGTCTCCCCATTAGGGATCCCTTTTAAAGAGGGAGTCTCACAATCAGTGACCCTTTTAAAGCGGGAGACTTTCTATCAATGCGCCATTTTAAAGAGGGAGTCCCACCCTCGGGGACCCATTTGAAAGGGAGAGTCTTTCTATCAAGGCCCCTTTTAAAGAGAGAGTCTCACCATCAGGGACGCCTTTTAAAGAGGGTGTCTCCCCAGCAGGCACTCCTTGTAATTAGTGAGTCTAACTAACAGGGACCGCTTTTAAAGAGGGAGTCTCACCATCAGGCACCCCTTTTAAAGAGGGAGTCTCAGCAAAAGGGGCCGTTTATTAAAAAGGAAATCTCACCAAAAGGGACCCCTTTTACAGAGGGAGTCTCCCCATCAGTGATCCCTTTTAAAGAGAGGGCCTCCCCATTAGGGATCCATTTTAAAGAGGAAGTCTCACCATCAGATACCGCGTTTAAAGAGAGAGTCTCACCCTCAGGGATCACTTTTAAAGAGGGAGACTAACCTTCAGGGACCCCTTTTAAAGAGGGCGTCGCACCATCTGGGACCCCTTTTAAAGTGTCAGTCTCCCTTTAGGGATCCCTTTTAAAGATGGAGTCTCACCATCAGGGAATCCTTTTAAAGAGAGAGTATCTACATCAGGGACCACTTTTAAGGAGAGAGTTTCACACTCAGTGACCCCTTTTAAGAAGGGAGTCTCATCATCAGTTACCACTTTTAAAGAGGGTGTTGCAGCAACAGGGAAACCTTTTAAAGAGGGAGTCTCACCGTCAGGGTCCCCTTTTAAAGAGGGAGTCTCAGCAAAAGGGGCCGTTTATTAAAAAGGAAATCTCACCAAAAGGGACCCCTTTTACAGAGGGAGTCTCCCCATCAGTGATCCCTTTTAAAGAGAGAGTCTCCCCATTATGCACCCCTTTTAAAGGGGTATCTCACCATCATAGACCTCTTTTAAAGAGGGTGTATCAGAATCAGGGACCCCTTTGAAACAAGGAATCTCACCATCAGGGACCCCTTTTAAATTGGGAGTCTTGGCATCAGGGACCGCTTTTAAAGAGGGAGTCTCCCCATTAGGGATCCCTTTTAAAGAGGGAGTCTCACAATCAGTGACCCTTTTAAAGCGGGAGACTTTCTATCAATGCGCCATTTTAAAGAGGGAGTCCCACCCTCGGGGACCCATTTGAAAGGGAGAGTCTTTCTATCAAGGCCCCTTTTAAAGAGAGAGTCTCACCATCAGGGACGCCTTTTAAAGAGGGTGTCTCCCCAGCAGGCACTCCTTGTAATTAGTGAGTCTAACTAACAGGGACCGCTTTTAAAGAGGGAGTCTCACCATCAGGCACCCCTTTTAAAGAGGGAGTCTCAGCAAAAGGGGCCGTTTATTAAAAAGGAAATCTCACCAAAAGGGACCCCTTTTACAGAGGGAGTCTCCCCATCAGTGATCCCTTTTAAAGAGAGGGCCTCCCCATTAGGGATCCATTTTAAAGAGGAAGTCTCACCATCAGATACCGCGTTTAAAGAGAGAGTCTCACCCTCAGGGATCACTTTTAAAGAGGGAGACTAACCTTCAGGGACCCCTTTTAAAGAGGGCGTCGCACCATCTGGGACCCCTTTTAAAGTGTCAGTCTCCCTTTAGGGATCCCTTTTAAAGATGGAGTCTCACCATCAGGGAATCCTTTTAAAGAGAGAGTATCTACATCAGGGACCACTTTTAAGGAGAGAGTTTCACACTCAGTGACCCCTTTTAAGAAGGGAGTCTCATCATCAGTTACCACTTTTAAAGAGGGTGTTGCAGCAACAGGGAAACCTTTTAAAGAGGGAGTCTCACCGTCAGGGTCCCCTTTTAAAGAGGGAGTCTCAGCAAAAGGGGCCGTTTATTAAAAAGGAAATCTCACCAAAAGGGACCCCTTTTACAGAGGGAGTCTCCCCATCAGTGATCCCTTTTAAAGAGAGAATCTCCCCATTATGCACCCCTTTTAAAGGGGTATCTCACCATCATAGACCTCTTTTAAAGAGGGTGTATCAGAATCAGGGACCCCTTTGAAACAAGGAACCTCACCATCAGGGACCCCTTTTAAATTGGGATTTTTGGCATCAGGGACCGCTTTTAAAGAGGGAGTCTCCCCATTAGGGATCCCTTTTAAAGAGAGGGCCTCCCCATTAGGGATCCATTTTAAAGTGGAAGTCTCACCATCAGATACCGCGTTTAAAGAGAGAGTCTCACCCTCAGGGATCACTTTTAAAGAGGGAGACTAACGTTCAGGGACCCCTTTTAAAGAGGGCGTCGCACCATCTGGGACCCCTTTTAAAGTGTCAGTCTCCCTTTAGGGATCCCTTTTAAAGATGGAGTCTCACCATCAGGGAATCCTTTTAAAGAGAGAGTATCTACATCAGGGACCACTTTTAAGGAGAGAGATTCACACTCAGTGACCCCTTTTAAGAAGGGAGTCTCATCATCAGTTACCACTTTTAAATAGGGTGTTGCAGCAACAGGGAAACCTTTTAAAGAGGGAGTCTCACCGTCAGGGTCCCCTTTTAAAGAGGGAGTCTCACCGTCAGGGTCCCCTTTTAAAGCGGGAGTCTCAGCAAAAGGGGCCGTTTATTAAAAAGGAAATCTCACCAAAAGGGACCCCTTTTACAGAGGGAGTCTCCCCATCAGTGATCCCTTTTAAAGAGAGAGTCTCCCCATTATGCACCCCTTTTAAAGGGGTATCTCACCATCATAGACCTCTTTTAAAGAGGGTGTATCAAAATCAGGGACCCCTTTGAAACAAGGAATCTCACCATCAGGACCCCTTTAAATTGGGAGTCTTGGCATCAGGGACCGCTTTTAAAGAGGGAGTCTCCCCATTAGGGATCCCTTTTAAAGAGGGAGTCTCACAATCAGATACCGCGTTTAAAGAGAGAGTCTCACCCTCAGGGATCACTTTTAAAGAGGGTGACTAACCTTCAGGGACCCCTTTTAAAGAGGGCGTCGCACCATCTGGGACCCCTTTTAAAGTGTCAGTCTCCCTTTAGGGATCCCTTTTAAAGATGGAGTCTCACCATCAGGGAATCCTTTTAAAGAGAGAGTATCTACATCAGGGACCACTTTTAAGGAGAGAGTTTCACACTCAGTGACCCCTTTTAAGAAGGGAGTCTCATCATCAGTTACCACTTTTAAAGAGGGTGTTGCAGCAACAGGGAAACCTTTTAAAGAGGGAGTCTCACCGTCAGGGTCCCCTTTTAAAGAGGGAGTCTCAGCAAAAGGGGCCGTTTATTAAAAAGGAAATCTCACCAAAAGGGACCCCTTTTACAGAGGGAGTCTCCCCATCAGTGATCCCTTTTAAAGAGAGAGTCTCCCCATTATGCACCCCTTTTAAAGGGGTATCTCACCATCATAGACCTCTTTTAAAGAGGGTGTATCAGAATCAGGGACCCCTTTGAAACAAGGAATCTCACCATCAGGGACCCCTTTTAAATTGGGAGTCTTGGCATCAGGGACCGCTTTTAAAGAGGGAGTCTCCCCATTAGGGATCCCTTTTAAAGAGGGAGTCTCACAATCAGTGACCCTTTTAAAGCGGGAGACTTTCTATCAATGCGCCATTTTAAAGAGGGAGTCCCACCCTCGGGGACCCATTTGAAAGGGAGAGTCTTTCTATCAAGGCCCCTTTTAAAGAGAGAGTCTCACCATCAGGGACGCCTTTTAAAGAGGGTGTCTCCCCAGCAGGCACTCCTTGTAATTAGTGAGTCTAACTAACAGGGACCGCTTTTAAAGAGGGAGTCTCACCATCAGGCACCCCTTTTAAAGAGGGAGTCTCAGCAAAAGGGGCCGTTTATTAAAAAGGAAATCTCACCAAAAGGGACCCCTTTTACAGAGGGAGTCTCCCCATCAGTGATCCCTTTTAAAGAGAGGGCCTCCCCATTAGGGATCCATTTTAAAGAGGAAGTCTCACCATCAGATACCGCGTTTAAAGAGAGAGTCTCACCCTCAGGGATCACTTTTAAAGAGGGAGACTAACCTTCAGGGACCCCTTTTAAAGAGGGCGTCGCACCATCTGGGACCCCTTTTAAAGTGTCAGTCTCCCTTTAGGGATCCCTTTTAAAGATGGAGTCTCACCATCAGGGAATCCTTTTAAAGAGAGAGTATCTACATCAGGGACCACTTTTAAGGAGAGAGTTTCACACTCAGTGACCCCTTTTAAGAAGGGAGTCTCATCATCAGTTACCACTTTTAAAGAGGGTGTTGCAGCAACAGGGAAACCTTTTAAAGAGGGAGTCTCACCGTCAGGGTCCCCTTTTAAAGAGGGAGTCTCAGCAAAAGGGGCCGTTTATTAAAAAGGAAATCTCACCAAAAGGGACCCCTTTTACAGAGGGAGTCTCCCCATCAGTGATCCCTTTTAAAGAGAGAGTCTCCCCATTATGCACCCCTTTTAAAGGGGTATCTCACCATCATAGACCTCTTTTAAAGAGGGTGTATCAGAATCAGGGACCCCTTTGAAACAAGGAATCTCACCATCAGGGACCCCTTTTAAATTGGGAGTCTTGGCATCAGGGACCGCTTTTAAAGAGGGAGTCTCCCCATTAGGGATCCCTTTTAAAGAGGGAGTCTCACAATCAGTGACCCTTTTAAAGCGGGAGACTTTCTATCAATGCGCCATTTTAAAGAGGGAGTCCCACCCTCGGGGACCCATTTGAAAGGGAGAGTCTTTCTATCAAGGCCCCTTTTAAAGAGAGAGTCTCACCATCAGGGACGCCTTTTAAAGAGGGTGTCTCCCCAGCAGGCACTCCTTGTAATTAGTGAGTCTAACTAACAGGGACCGCTTTTAAAGAGGGAGTCTCACCATCAGGCACCCCTTTTAAAGAGGGAGTCTCAGCAAAAGGGGCCGTTTATTAAAAAGGAAATCTCACCAAAAGGGACCCCTTTTACAGAGGGAGTCTCCCCATCAGTGATCCCTTTTAAAGAGAGGGCCTCCCCATTAGGGATCCATTTTAAAGAGGGAGTCTCACCATCAGGCACCACTTTTAAAGAGGGAATCTCAGCAAAAGGGGCCGTTTATTAAAAAGGAAATCTCACCAAAAGGGACCCCTTTTTCAGAGGGAGTCTCCCCATCAGTGATCCCTTTTAAAGAGAGAGTCTCCCCATTATGCACCCCTTTTAAAGGGGTATCTCACCATCATAGACCTCTTTTAAAGATGGTGTATCAGAATCAGGGACCCCTTTGAAACAAGGAATCTCACCATCAGGGACCCCTTTTAAATTGGGAGTCTTGGCATCAGGGACCGCTTTTAAAGAGGGAGTCTCCCCATTAGGGATCCCTTTTAAAGAGAGGGCCTCCCCATTAGGGATCCATTTTAAAGTGGAAGTCTCACCATCAGATACCGCGTTTAAAGAGAGAGTCTCACCCTCAGGGATCACTTTTAAAGAGGGTGACTAACCTTCAGGGACCC
The DNA here is from genome assembly GCA_030390025.1 of Squalus acanthias. Taxonomy (NCBI): domain Eukaryota; kingdom Metazoa; phylum Chordata; class Chondrichthyes; order Squaliformes; family Squalidae; genus Squalus; species Squalus acanthias. Next base: position 186,584 of record JASTWF010000042.1, read on the forward strand.
CTTTTAAAGAGGGCGTCGCACCATCTGGGACCCCTTTTAAAGTGTCAGTCTCCCTTTAGGGATCCCTTTTAAAGATGGAGTCTCACCATCAGGGAATCCTTTTAAAGAGAGAGTATCTACATCAGGGACCACTTTTAAGGAGAGAGTTTCACACTCAGTGACCCCTTTTAAGAAGGGAGTCTCATCATCAGTTACCACTTTTAAAGAGGGTGTTGCAGCAACAGGGAAACCTTTTAAAGAGGGAGTCTCACCGTCAGGGTCCCCTTTTAAAGAGGGAGTCTCAGCAAAAGGGGCCGTTTATTAAAAAGGAAATCTCACCAAAAGGGACCCCTTTTACAGAGGGAGTCTCCCCATCAGTGATCCCTTTTAAAGAGAGAGTCTCCCCATTATGCACCCCTTTTAAAGGGGTATCTCACCATCATAGACCTCTTTTAAAGAGGGTGTATCAGAATCAGGGACCCCTTTGAAACAAGGAATCTCACCATCAGGGACCCCTTTTAAATTGGGAGTCTTGGCATCAGGGACCGCTTTTAAAGAGGGAGTCTCCCCATTAGGGATCCCTTTTAAAGAGGGAGTCTCACAATCAGTGACCCTTTTAAAGCGGGAGACTTTCTATCAATGCGCCATTTTAAAGAGGGAGTCCCACCCTCGGGGACCCATTTGAAAGGGAGAGTCTTTCTATCAAGGCCCCTTTTAAAGAGAGAGTCTCACCATCAGGGACGCCTTTTAAAGAGGGTGTCTCCCCAGCAGGCACTCCTTGTAATTAGTGAGTCTAACTAACAGGGACCGCTTTTAAAGAGGGAGTCTCACCATCAGGCACCCCTTTTAAAGAGGGAGTCTCAGCAAAAGGGGCCGTTTATTAAAAAGGAAATCTCACCAAAAGGGACCCCTTTTACAGAGGGAGTCTCCCCATCAGTGATCCCTTTTAAAGAGAGGGCCTCCCCATTAGGGATCCATTTTAAAGAGGAAGTCTCACCATCAGATACCGCGTTTAAAGAGAGAGTCTCACCCTCAGGGATCACTTTTAAAGAGGGAGACTAACCTTCAGGGACCCCTTTTAAAGAGGGCGTCGCACCATCTGGGACCCCTTTTAAAGTGTCAGTCTCCCTTTAGGGATCCCTTTTAAAGATGGAGTCTCACCATCAGGGAATCCTTTTAAAGAGAGAGTATCTACATCAGGGACCACTTTTAAGGAGAGAGTTTCACACTCAGTGACCCCTTTTAAGAAGGGAGTCTCATCATCAGTTACCACTTTTAAAGAGGGTGTTGCAGCAACAGGGAAACCTTTTAAAGAGGGAGTCTCACCGTCAGGGTCCCCTTTTAAAGAGGGAGTCTCAGCAAAAGGGGCCGTTTATTAAAAAGGAAATCTCACCAAAAGGGACCCCTTTTACAGAGGGAGTCTCCCCATCAGTGATCCCTTTTAAAGAGAGAGTCTCCCCATTATGCACCCCTTTTAAAGGGGTATCTCACCATCAGATACCGCGTTTAAAGAGAGAGTCTCACCCTCAGGGATCACTTTTAAAGAGGGAGACTAACCTTCAGGGACCCCTTTTAAAGAGGGCGTCGCACCATCTGGGACCCCTTTTAAAGTGTCAGTCTCCCTTTAGGGATCCCTTTTAAAGATGGAGTCTCACCATCAGGGAATCCTTTTAAAGAGAGAGTATCTACATCAGGGACCACTTTTAAGGAGAGAGTTTCACACTCAGTGACCCCTTTTAAGAAGGGAGTCTCATCATCAGTTACCACTTTTAAAGAGGGTGTTGCAGCAACAGGGAAACCTTTTAAAGAGGGAGTCTCACCGTCAGGGTCCCCTTTTAAAAAGGGAGTCTCAGCAAAAGGGGCCGTTTATTAAAAAGGAAATCTCACCATCAGTGACTCCCTCTTTAAATGTGCTCCGATGCTTAGACTCTCTTTAAAAGGGCTCCCTCATAGGAAGACTCCATTTCAAAGGGATCCCTGATAGAAAGACTCTCTCTTTAAAATGGGTCCCCAGGTTGAGAATTCCTGTTTAAAAGGGGTCACTGATGGTGTCGGGAGCGACGAGACCGGAGGTGCTGTGAGTATTTGAACTCACTTTCGCGGGCTTTTCTTTCACAGGCTGTTGTCGGGAGCGACGAGACCGGAAGCGGACCAGGTGGGAAGCACCCAGGTGAACGGCATTTAAGGAGGGTGGTGGCTTAAACCCGAGTTCCTACAGAGTAGGAACCCCCACCCGCCCTCCTCCTCTAACCTACTAGTCTTTTAGCAGTCTACATACAGAGGTCACAAATTTTTTGGTCTCAGTTTCTTTTCAGCAGGGCAGGAACCGGGAGGAGCGGGAAGTCGGCGTAGGACCAAGGGGACACAAGACCGGGAAGTCAGCGAAAGACCAGGGAGGTAAGACTAACTGGTAAGTACTTTCCTCAAACCTTCCTAGAAAGTAAAACTAAAACTAGTGGGATTTGGTTAGTTTAAAAAGGAATAAGAGGAGTACAGTATACATTGGTCTAAGTAAGCTTCGGGAAAACAAAAGTCAATAAATAAACTAAAACTAGAAAAGTAAAAAGTACTATAAGGGTTAAGTCATGGCAGTAGAGCTCGGACCTGTGTCATGCTCCTCCTGTAACATGTGGGAAATCAGGGACGCTTCCTGTGTCCCTGACAACCATGTGTGCGGGAAGTGTGTCCAGCTGCAGCTCATGTGGGACCGCATGACGGCCCTTGAGCTGCGGATGGACTCACTTTGGAGCATCCACGATTCTGAGAGGGTTGTGGATAGCACATTTAGTGAGTTGGTCACACCGCAGGTTAAGGCCTGCGTAGATAGTACATGGGTGACCAAAAGGCAGAGCAAGGGCAGGAAGGTAGTGCAGAAATCCCCTGGGGTTGTCTCCCTTAGCAACAGGTTCACCGCCTTAGGTGCTGTTGTCGGGGGGGATGACTCATCGGGGGAAGGCACCAGCAGCCAGGCTCATGGCACCATGACTGGCTCTGTTGCAAAGAAGGGAGGGAAAAAGAGTGGCAGGGCTATAGTAATAGGGGATTCGATTGTAAGGGGAATAGATAGGGGTTTCTGTGGTCGCGACCGAGACTCCAGGATGGTATGTTGCCTCCCTGGTGCAAGGGTCAAGGATGTCTCGGCGCGGGTGCAGAACATTCTGGAGGGGGAGGGGGAACAGACAGTTGTCGTGATACATGTTGGTACCAACGACGTAGCTAAAAAAAGGGAAGAGGTCCTACAAGTAGAATTTAGGGAGTTAGGAGCCATGCTAAAAAGTAGGACCTCGAAGGTAGTAATCTCTGGATTACTACCAGTGCCACGTGCTAGTAAGAGTACAGAGAACAGGATAGTTAGGCTAAATACGTGGCTTGAGCAGTGGAGTAAGAGGGAGGGTTTTAAATTTTTGAGGCATTGGAACCAGTTTTGTGGTAGGTGTGACCTATACAAAAGGGACGGTCTACAACTGTGCAAAGATGGAACTGATGTTCTCGGGGTAATTTTTGATAAAGCAGTTCGGGAGCATTTAAACTAGTATGGCAGGGGGCTAGAAACCTATGTAGTGAAATAGAGGAAAGTGAAAGGCAGACAGAAATAAATGGTAAAAGGGTGAGGAACAAAAAACAAAGTGCCAAACTAATTCATAAAAAATGTGAGCATAAAAAAAGCCTGAGGGTTTTATACCTTAATGCGAGAAGCATCAGGAACAAGGTAGATGAATTAGCCGTGGCAATAGAGGTTAATAATTATGATCTAATTGGGATTACGGAAACATGGTTGCAGGGTGAGCAGGGCTGGGAGCTTAACATACAGGGGTATTCAGTATTTAGGAAGGATCGACAAAAAAGAAAGGGAGGGGGGGTAGCATTGCTGGTAAAAGAGGGGATAAATGCAATTGAAAGGAAGGATATTAACTCAGTTAATACAGAATCTATATGGGTGGAGCTAAGAAATAGCGAGGGGCGAAAAACATTAATAGGAGTAGTATATAGGCCTCCAAATAGTAAAATAGAGGTTGGGGAGGGCATCACGAGGGAAATTAGAGAAGCGTGCAATAAGAGCACAGCTGTCATCATAGGTGACTTTAACTTACATATAGATTGGACTAGCCTAATCAGTAAAAATAATGAGGAGGAGGAATTCCTTGAGTGTTTAAGGGATGGTTATCTGGATCAATATGTCGAGGCACCAACTCGGGAACAGGCTATATTGGACTGGGTACTGTGCAATGAGAAGGGACTAATTAGTAATCTTGTTGTACGGGGACCCTTGGGTCAGAGCGATCATAACATGATCGATTTCTCACTCGAAATGGAGAGCGAAGAAATTGACTCAGAGACTAAGGTCCTGAATTTAAACAAGGGGAATTATGATGCCATTAGACGGGAACTGAGTAGGTCTGATTGGACAACGTTCCTGGGAGGACTGGAGGTAGATAAACAATGGCAAGCATTTAAAGATAGAATGACAAAATTGCAAAAATTGTTTATACCAATCTGGCATAAAAGGAAATCTAAAAAGGTGACTCAACCGTGGATAACAGGGGAAATGAGAGACAGCATAAAATCCAAAGATAGGGCGTATAAAATAGCCAAAAAAGCGCCAGAGCGGAAGATTGGGAACAGTTTAAGATAGAGCAAAGGAGGACAAAGGGCTTAATCAAGAGGGGCAAAATAGCTTATGAAAGCAAGCTGGCGGAAAATATAAAAACTAACTCCAAAAGCTTTTATAAGTATATCAAGAGGAAAAGACTGGTGAAAACCAAAGTTGGTCCATTGCAGTCAGATACGGGGGAATATATAACGGGAAATAAGGAAATGGCAGTTCAACTAAATGCATACTTTGGGTCAGTCTTTACGAAGGAAGACACAAAAAACCTCCCTGGGATATCGGGAAAAATAGGGACATTGGCAAAGGAGGAACTGACGCAAATCAATATCTCTAAGTATATGGTGTTAAGGAAGCTAAAGGGATTGAATGTGGACAAATCCCCAGGGCCTGATAACATGCATCCTAGGGTACTGAAGGAGGTGGCCCTAGAGATAGCGGATGCACTAAGTATGATTTTTCAGAATTCATTAGACTTGGGAACAGTGCCCATGGATTGGAGGGTAGCTAACGTTACCCCACTATTCAAAAACGGTGGTAGGGAAAAAGCAGGTGATTACAGACCTGTAAGCCTTACATCAGTTGTGGGCAAAATGCTGGAGTCCATCATTAAGGATGAAATAGCGGAGCACTTAGCAAATGGGGACAGGATAGGACAGAGTCAACATGGATTTACAAAGGGTAAATCGTGCTTGACTAATCTATTGGAATTTTTTGAGGGAGTAACTGGTAAAATAGATGGGGGAGAGCCAGTAGATGTGGTGTACCTGGACTTCCAAAAGGCCTTCGATAAGGTCCCACATAAAAGATTAGCATGGAAAATTGAAGCTCATGGGATAAAGGGGAAAGTATTGACGTGGATAGAGAACTGGCTGTCAGATAGAAATCAGAGAGTTGGAATAAACGGCTCATTTGCTGAATGGCAGGCAGTAACAAGTGGGGTACCACAGGGATCTGTCCTGGGTCCCCAGCTGTTCACAATTTACATTAATGACCTGGATCAGGGAGTCGGATGCAGCATTTCCAAATTTGCAGACGACACTAAACTAGGAGTGGGGGTGGGCTCAGAGGAGGAGACCAGGAAGCTCCAGAGCGATTTGGACAGACTGGGTGATTGGGCGGATAAATGGCAGATGCACTATAATGTGGACAAGTGCGAAGTTATCCACCTTGGGTGCAGGAACGGGAGGGCAAATTATTATTTAAATGGAAATAAATTGGGAGAGGGGGAACTACAGAGAGACCTGGGTGTTCTTGTACACCAGTCACTGAAGGCGAGCATGCAGGTGCATCAGGCGGTCAAGAAGGCAAACGGTATGCTGGCCTTCATAGCAAAAGGGTTGGAATACAGGAACAGGGATACCTTGCTGCAGCTGTACAGGGCACTGGTGAGAACACACCTCGAGTACTGTGTACAGTTTTGGTCGCCTCATCTGAGGAAAGATGTTCTTGCCATGGAGGGGGTGCAGCGGCGATTCACCAGGCTGATACCAGGAATGGCGGGATTGACCTATGAGGAGAGACTATGTAGTTTAGGGATGTACACACTGGAGTTTAGAAGATTGAGAGGGGACCTCATAGAAGTGTATAAAATTCTGACAGGTCTAGACAGACTAGATGCAGAAGGAATGTTTCCCTTGGCGGGTGAGAACAGAACTAGAGGACATAATTTAAGGATAAGGGCTAAACCATTTAGGACAGAAATGAGGGGGAATTTCTTCACTCAGAGGGTGGTGAACCTGTGGAACTCATTGCCACAGAGGGCAGTGTATGCCAGCTCATTAAATATATTTAAGAGGGAATTAGATATATTTCTACAGGCAAAAGGGGTTAAGGGTTACGGAGAGAAGGCGGGGACGGGATACTGGATTGGAGGATCAGCCATGATCTCATTAAATGGCGGAGCAGGCTCGAAGGGCCGGATGGCCTACTCCTGCTCCTATCTTCTATGTATCTATGTATCTATGTGACTCCCTCTTTAAAAGGGTTCCGGATGGTGAGACTCCCTCTTTAAATGAGGTCCCTAATGGTGAAACTCTCACATTAAAAGGGCCCCAGTTGGTGAGACTCCCTCTTTAAAATGGGTACCTGATGGTGTGATGCACTTTTTAAAAGGGGTCCCTGATGTTTAGACTCTCTCTTTAAAAGGGGTCCCTGATGGTGTGACTCCCTCTTTAAAAGGGTTCCGGATGGTGAGTCTCCCTCTTTAAAAGGGGTCCCTAATGGTGAAACTCTCACTTTGAAAGGTTCCCTGATGGTGAGACACCCTCTTTAAATGTTTCCCTGATGTAGAGACTCCCTTTTTAAAAGTGGTCCCTGATGGAGAGAGTCCCTCTTTAAAAGGGCTCTCTGATAGAAAGACTCCCTCCTTAAAAGTGACTCTGATGGTGAGACTCTCTCTTTAAAAGGGATCCCGATTGGGGAGACTCTCTCTTTAAAAGGGGTCCCTGATGTTGCAACACCCTCTTTAAAAGGGTTTCCTGATTTTGCGACTCACTCATTAGAAGGGGTCCCTGATGGCACGACTCTCTCTTTAATATGGGTCCCTGATGGTGAGACTCCATCTTTAACAGGAGTTTCTGATGATGAAACATCATCTTTAAAAGGGGTCCCTGATGGTGAGACTCCCTCTTTAAAAGGGGTCCCTAATGGGTAGACGCTCTTTGAAAGGGGTTGCTGAGAGAAAAACTCCCTCTTTAAAAGGGGTCCCTGATAGAAAGACTCTCTCTTTAAAATTGATCCCTGATGGTGAGACTCTCTCTTTAAAAGCGGTCCCTGATAGAGAGACTCCATCTTTAAAAGGGGTCCCTGATGTTTAGATTCTCTCTTTAAAGGGGGTCCCTGATGGTGAGACTTCCTCTTTAAAAGGGTTCCCTGATGGTTAGACTCTCTCTTTAAAAGGTGGTCCCTCATGGTGAGACTCCCTCTTTAAAAGGGGACCCTGATGGGTGTGGGGGGGGGGACACCCTCATTAATAGGTGTCCCTGATGTAGAGACTCCCTCTTTAAAAAGTGTCCGATAGAAAGACTCCCTCTTTAAAAGGGGTCCCTAATTGTAAGACTCCGGCATTAAAAGGGATCCCTAATGGGGAGACTCTCTCTTTAAAAGGGGCCCCTGATGGTGAGTCTCACTCTTTAAAAGGACTCCCTGATGGTAAGACACTCTTTAAAATGGGTCCCTGATAGAAAGACTCATCTTTAAAATGGGTCCCTGATAGAAAGACTCCCTCTTTAAAAGGGGTCCCCGAGGGTGAGACTCACTGTTTAAAAGGGCTCCCAGATGGTGTGACTCCCTCTTTAAAATGATCGGTGATGGTGAGACTCCCTCTTTAAAAGGCATCCCTGATGGTGAGACTTCCTCTTTAAAATGGGTCCCTGATGGGGATGCACCCTCTTTAAAAGGTGTCCCTAATGGAGACATTCCCTCTTTAAAAGGGGTCTCTTATTTGAAACTCTTTCTTTAAAATGGATCCCTGATGGTGAGACTAGGGGCTAACCTCGCCGGGGTGCTACTTTTAGCGCCCCGAAAAAATTAGCGGCCCCGCGCTGGAACTTCAGTGGTTGCGCCCCAAGAGGGAAGCGGGGCGCCACTGGAAGCACCCCGCATCCCTCTTGGGGAGCTGCGAGGGAATATCCTGGCGCACGTCGCGCCGCGGTATTGCAGGCCTTCCTCCCCTTCTTAAAGGGGAGGGACCCTGCGCAGCGCGAACCGGGGCCCAGCTGGGCCCCCAGGGATCGGGAGTGCCGGCAAAAGAGCCCGGCACTCAAGAGAAGTGCCGGGCTCTTGGAGCGCAGCCGGCACTTCACGGTGGGGGGGCTTCACGGGGGCCGGGGACAGCAACGGGGGCAGGTGCTGGCAGGCGGACAGCAACAAAAATGGCCGCCTGCCACCTCCCCTTTAAATATCGCCGCCCCGGCCGCACGTACGCCTCCCTGAACCCGTCGGACATAGCGTCTGGCGGTAAATCAGGGGCCGCGACTGAAGGTCGCGGCTGGAGCGCGAGCGGGGTGCTGCGCACGGCGATGACGTCATCGCCGGCGGCGCAGCGCCACAGGGCGCTACCGGCTGGCGCCGCCGCTAACCTCCCGCTGAATTTTGCGGGAGGCGTGGGCGGCGCTGCGCCCGGGCGTTAGCTGCTTTACGCCCCATTAGCGCCCTCTTACGGCGCTAACGGGAGGCGCAACCAAGTGAATTTTTCCCCAGAGAGGGAATTCAGCTGCTTGCGCCTCCCGTTAGCGCCTTAAGAGGGCGCTAATGGGGCGTTAAGCCGCTAACGCCCGGACGCAGCGCTGTTTGCGCCGCTCGAGAACTTAACTTGAGATTGTGCGGCGGCGCTAAAACTTACCGCTGCGACCACCTGCGCGCGCAGATTGTGACGTAATTCCATGGTGCAACGCCCTTGGGGCGCCCCGGAGCGGAAATTGAGTGGCGCCCCCTGCCTTACCGCCTGGCGCTTCCAACGACCGGAAGACTGGAACGTTATCAATCGGTGTGGGGCTCGGGGGGGCGCTATTTAAAGGGGGCCTCTTCCTGTCTTTTTCTGTGGTCGACATTTATGCACCACTCGTTCTGAGAGAGAGAGAGAGATTCGGAGAGAGAGAGAGAGAGACTTCTGCATTGACTCAACGCTTTGTGAGGTAGTTTTGCCTAGTTCATCCTAACTTTGTTGCTACTTTAGTTGCTGTACCTCATTACTTTTCTGGCAAAGAGAATATGGGGGCTGCAATGATTGGGGGCGTCGTCCTGCTCCAGCTGAATCGGAGGATACTGAGACGCAGACAGAGAGTGGCAATGATGGCCAGACGGAGGAGGGCCATCAGGCGCATGTACAGGAGAGCTTACCCTCCCAGGGTATATCGTGAACAGCTCTCCTACATCCATATGTCCGAGGAGCTGTGTTTGCGAAGGCTGCGATTCAGCAAGGAGGTGGTCACTGAGCTCTGCCACCTGCTGCAGCCAGATCTGCAGCCTCAGCTGAGGTCCAGGACGTCTCTGTCGGTGGCAGTGAAGGTCACAGTGGCTTTGAACTTCTACGCCACTGGCTCATTCCAAGCTGCTGTTGGGGACCTCGCCAATGTCTCACAGTTTGCGGTGCATCGCTGCATCCGGCAGGTCACCAATGCCCTCTTCAGAAGGAGACGAGACTTCATCTCTTTCCCTATGACCCCAGACAAGCAGCGTGACCGTGCTCTGGGCTTTGCGAGGGTATCGGGCTTCCCCATGGTGCAGGGCGCCATTGACTGCACGCATGTGGCTTTGCATGCTCCGCGAGAGAATGCAGAGGAATTCAGGAACAGAAAGGGGTTCCATTCCTTGAATGTGCAGTTGGTCTGTGACCACAGACAGGTGATACTCGCTGTCAATGCCCGCTATCCGGGCAGCTGCCACGATGCTTTCATCCTGCGCCAGACTACTGTGGCAGAAGTTTTTGAGGCACCGCATCAGCCAGTTGGTTGGCTTCTGGGGGACAAGGGGGACGCATTGAGCACCTGGCTGATGACACCGCTTCGTACGCCAAACACCCCTGCTGAGATGCTGTACAATAAAAGCCATCAAGCAACCAGGAACATTATTGAGCGCACAATCGGCGTGCTGAAACAACGGTTCCGCTGTCTGGACCATTCCGGAGGAGCCCTGCAGTACTCGACTGAGGAAATTTCGAACTTCGTAGTCGTGTACTGCATGTTGCACAACATGGCAATCCTCAGGACCCAGCCAATGCCACCAGGCCTTGTAGCACCACCAGAGGAGGAGGAGGAAGAGGAGGAACAGGACGAGGACGATGATCATCAGCAGCACCAAGGCAGGAGGGCGGCCCACAATGGTCAAACTGCAAGGGCCGTCCGTCAACGACTAATAGCAAGCCGCTTCTAGGGCCCCTGCCATTGCTACAAACACTAATCAACCCAGCACGCAACCCCTAAGCCGGCCAAGGCACCAATAATTCCAACCACCAGCCATGTATATTTTGAATACAGAAACTTATTTATTTTACAAACTCTGTGTGTGTCAATTCCTCATGACAAACTCATAGAAATAAACACAAAAAAACAGTCAATAACATAACTGGTTCTCACAACCTGGAGATAATGTCCAAAACACTAAACAAAAGTTGGACCATGAACCTCGGCCTTTAATAAAAAAATGACCAGCATTTTGGCACACCTCCTACTTTTTGCCCTTCGAGGGTGATCTCCTTCCCTTGCGCACTTCCCCCCTTCTAACCCTACTGCTCCTCCGTAATGGGACCTCAGTGGCTGCAGCAAGGCTGGTGGAAGGCTGCTGCTCGTCAGACCCTGACACTGCAGATACCCCTGAAGGACGGCCTCGACCACTTCTGGGCCTGGAGGGCCCGGCTGCAGACTGCACCAACTCTGCATGGGCGGCAGCAGTCTGTCCTACAGGCGGTGGCAAGTGCAGTGGAGAAGTGACAGTGTTGGCAGCAGGAATGCTGTCATCGTGAGAGAGGCCAGCAACTCCCTGCTCGCCCGACACACTGGCACTCCCACGGGGCAGCACTTCAGCATCCGGAGCAATTTGCTGGAGAACAGATTGCTGGCCTGCTGCGGCGCGGTGACAGCCCCGGGGACATGTGCACGAACCATCGAGGTTGGCAGCAGTCTGTGCTCGCGTGGCCTCCATCTGAGTCTGTATGAGAGCAGTCAGAGGTGGGATCACGGCAGCCATTGACTGAATTGCAGCACTAAGCGTTAGTGTGGCATCCGGCTGTGCTACAGCGAAGTGCTCCACCCTCCTTGCCAGTGACTCAATGCAATCGGGCACACTTCCCACTGCACCCATTAGCTCAGTGTGCATGGCCACCGCCTGGGTGTTCATTTCTGCAATCAGCCGCTCCTCCTCTGCGTCCATTGCAGTAGGAGTGTCTGGCATACTCTCCCTCTGGGGAGAAGGCCCCCGTTCTTCCCTACCCCCACCCCCCCCATGGCGTTGCTGCAGCCCGCTGGGTCCTGGAGCTTCACCATCATCAGCCCCTTCCCCCTTGCTCCCCTCCGGGGAAGGCGTGTTCCCAGTGTTGGCATGGGCTTCCTCGGGAGAGGGTGGCACTGATGCTCCGGCTTCCTCTTCCTCCTCAGCTGCAGCATCACTCCCAGTGGCAGCTTCAGGGCCCGTCTCCTCAGCTGGTGAATCACCATCTGAAAGCAGGGAGGTACAAGAGTGGCTTTAGCGTGAGGACAGGGTGGCAGTAAGGGAGGAATAAGTGCAGCGAGTTAGCAAGTTGGATTGAAAGTGTCAAAGGCTGGTATTGTGAGGGACAAGTGGAAGGACAGAGGACAAAAAGGTGATGACCTTACCATTGCTGTCCACAACGGGGTCGGCGTCTCCAGTGGCGACGGGACCGATCACCCGGCTTGCCACAATCCTGTGGACGCGCTCCTCCAGATCACTGAGGGGTTGCAGCTGAAGCCGCCCTCCACCCGTCCGTTGCTGCTGTCTCCGATTATGAGCCAGCTTAGCCTGCAAGAAAAAGGACAGCATCTGAGTAAATATACAGCCATGGTCTTGCCTGATGTGCCTCCCATAGGTGAATAGCCCTTACTGTATGCAGCCATGGTCTTGCCTGATGTGCCTCCCATAGGTGAATAGCCCTTACTGTATGCAGCCATGGTCTTGCCTGATGTGCCTCCCACAGGTGAATAGCCCTTACTGTATGCAAAGTGTGGAATGTGTGTGTGTGTTTGATGAAAGGGCCATAGGTGTTGGATGAGTGTTGTGCATTGGGGTTTTAAGACCCTCTGGCCATAGAGTGAGGTTGAGATGGAGGGATGGAGAGGTATTGAGAAAAAGCCACTCACCCTGACGACCCGAGTGAGGTCGTTGAACTTTTTGCGGCATTGGACATGGGTCCTGGGCACCATGCTCCTGGAGGAGACGCTCTGAGCCACCTCCCTCCACACTCTTCTGAACTCGCGTGGCAAAGGCCTCCTGCCACTCTCCGGGAACAGCATGCATCGTCTGCGCTCCACTGCGTCAACCAGAGCATCCAAGGCCCGGTCGGTGAAGCGATGAGCGCGTTCTCTCACCCTCTCCACGCTTAGCAGCAAAATGGATTACAGGTCTCTCCAGGCTGAGTTTCAAGGCTGCAATGAGCAGGGTGTGGCTGGGGAGCAAGTGCCCCCCCCCGCTTTAAGAAGGGTCCGGCGCCATTGTGTCTGTGTTCACTCGCTAACTGGCAGCAGATGCGCTGCGCTCGTGCGCTGAGTTAGCGCCTCACCCCTTGGCCTTTGCGCCTTAAGAGAGGTGTGCAGCGCCTACTTTAGCGCTCCACTCACCTCCCGGGGCGGTAAAAGTGAAGTTTCCTGTCAGTGCCGATAATTAGCGCCAGGCGCTAATATTTGCGTCCGGACGATATTTGCGCCCCAAATGGGGCGCGACCTAATTTCTACCCCATAGTCTCTCCAGCGTCGACAGCGGGGGAGGAGGAGCCATTCTTTCTTTCTCTCTCCCACAGAGCGGTCGGCAGCGGGGAAGGAAGAGCGGACCTGGTTGGAGCGGCAGAGGCCTGAGGTGAGTCAATAAAGTGAGGCCCGAGGCTCAGGTAGGCCTCAGACCAGCGTCGACAGCGGGGGAGGAGGAGCCTTTTTCCCCAGCGGGGTAAGAGCTTCGCGGGCTTTTTCAAAGGCAGGGGGCGGAGCCAATTCATTGGTACCCGTATACAGGTGGAGCGGTTGCTAATCCCGAGACACTACACTAGTAGTGACTCCCACCCTCCCACCTCCTCTAACCTTTAGGGGTAGAGGGAATTTAAAAGGTAGTTTCGATTTTATATTTTGTTTTCAGGGACTTAACTCCTGGACCTAAGATAAATAATTTAAATTTTAGTTTTGCCGAACGGCCTACTCCTGCTCCTATCTTCTATGTTTCTATGTTTCAATCAGGGTTCCCTTTTAAAGAGAGTCTTTCTATCATGGACCCCTCTTAAAGAGGGCGTCTTTCTATCAGGGAGGCATTTTAAAGAAAGTGTCGCCAACAAGAACCCTTTTTAAATAGGGAGGCTCACCATCAGGAAGCCATTTTAAAGAAGGTGTTTCAGCATCAGGGACACTTTTTAAAGAGAGAGTCTCACCATCAGGGACCCCTTTTACAGATGGAGTTTTCGCATCACGGAGCGCTTTTAAAGAGATAGTCTCTCCATCATGAACCCGTTTTAAGTGACAATCTCACTATTAGGGATCGCTTTAAAAGAGGGTGTCTCACCATCAGGGACATATTTTAAAGAGAGTGTGCCTCCAGCAGGGACCACTTTTAAAGAGAGAATCTCACCATTAGGGATCCCTTTTAAAGAGGGAGTCTCAGCATCAGGGACCCTTTTTAAAGAGAGACTCTCACCATCAAGTACCCCTTTTAAAGAGGGAGTATTTCTGTCAGGATTCCTTAAAAGGGAGATTCTCCCTTTTAAGGACCAATTTTAAAGAGGGAGTCTCACCAACAGCGACCCCTTTTAAAGAGGGTGTTTACGCAACAGGGACACATTTTAAAGAGAGAGTCTCATCATCAGGGTACACTTTTAAAGAGAGAGTCTCACCATCAGGGTTCCCTTTTAAAGAGAGAGCCTCACCATCAGGGTTCCCTTTTAAAGAGACAGTCTCAACATCAGGGTCCCCTTTGAAATCGAGTCTTTCTGTCAGGGACCCCTTTAAAGATGGTGTCCTACTGTCAGGGAGCCCTTTTAAAGAGTGAGTCACTCTCGAGGGAGGACACATTTTAAAGAGAGATTCTTTCTATCAATGGCCTTTTTTTGGAGATAGGTTTTTTTTTATCAGAGACTCCTTTTAAAGGGAATCTTCCTATTAGGCACATCATTTAAAGAGAGAATCTCACCATCAGGAGCACCTTTTAAAGAGGGAGTGTCTCCATCAGGGACACCTTTTAAACAGGGAGTCTCACCAACTGGGCTCCTTTTAATAAAGGTGTCTCACCAACAGAGACCCCTATTAAAGAGGGAGTCTCACCATCAAGGACCCCTTTTAAAGTGGGAGTCTCAACATCAGGGACCCCTTTTAAAGAGGGAGTCTCACGATCAAGGACCACTTTTAAAGAGGGAGTCTCAGCATCAGGGCCCCCTTTGAAAGAGAGAGTCTCACCCTCAGGGACTCCTTTCAAAGAGGGAGTCTCACCATCAGGACGCCTTTTAAAGAGAGAGTCTCACCATCAGGGACTTCTTTTAAAGAGATTGTCTTACCATCAGGGACACCTTTCAAAGAAAGAGTCTCACCATCAGGGACTCTTTTCAATTCGAGAGTCTCACCATCAGGGACTCCTTTCGATGAGAGAATCTCACCATCAGGGACTCCTTTCAAAGAGAGAGTCACACCATCAGGTAGCCCTTTTAAAGAGGGTGTCTCACCATCAGTGACCAATTTTAAAGAGAGAGTCTCATCAAACGGTAATACGGAGATTGGGGATGGCATTTAAAGGGAAATTAGAGAAGCGTGCAATAAGAGCACAGCAGTTATCATGGGTGACTTTAATCTGCATATAGATTGGGCTAACCAAATTAGTAAGAATACTGTGGAGCAGGAATTCCTGGAGTGTATACGGCATGGTTTCCAGTACCAATATGTCGAGGAACCAAATAAAGGTCAGGCCATTTAGACTGGGTATTATGTAATGAGAAAGCATTAATTAGCAATCTTGTTGTGCGAAGCCCCTTGGGTCGGAGCGATCATAATATGATAGAAATCTTCATCAAGATGGAGAGTGAAGTAGCTCACTCAGAGACTAGGTCCTGAATTTAAATAAAGGAAAATAGGATGGTATGAGGCGCGAGGTGGGTAGGATTGATTGGGGAATGTCACTCAAAGGGTTGACGGTGGATAGGCAATGGCCAACATTCAAAGATCGCATGAATGAACTACAGAATTTGTTCATCCCAGTGTGGCATAAAATTAAAACAAAAAGGTGACTCAACCGTGGCTAACAAGGGAAATTAGGGATAGCATAACATCCAAGGAGAGGACATATGATTTGGCCAGAAAAAGCAGTAAAAACAGAATAGGATCCAGCAAAGAATCACAGAGGGATAAATTAAGAGGGGGAAAATAGAGTATGTGAGTAAGCTTGCGAGGAACATAAAAACTGACTGTAAAAGCTTTTATAAATATGCGAAGAGAAAACAATTGGTGAAGTCAAGCGTCGGTCCCTTGCAGACAGAATCAGGGATATTTATAATGTGGAACAAAGAAATGGCAGACCAATTAAATACATACTTTGTTTCTGTCTGCACAAAGTAGGACACAAATAACCTCCCAGAGAAGTCGGGGAACATAGGGTCTAATGAAAGGGAGGAACTGAAAGAAATCAGTATTTGTAGGGAAATGGTGTTAGCAAAATTGACGGGATTGAAGGCCAATAAATCCCCAGGGCCTGATAATCTTCATCCTAGGGTAATTAAGCAAGAGTACCTAGAAATAATAGATGCATAGCTGGTCATCTTCCAAATTTCGATAGACTCTGGAACAGTACCCATGGATTACATAGAAACATAGCAGATAGGAGCAGGAGTAGGACATTCGGCCCCTCGAGCCTGCTCCGCCATTCGTTGAGATCAAGGCTGATCATTCAAATTGAGTACCCTGTACGTGCCTTCTCCCCATATCCCTTGATACCTTTAGCTTTAAGAAATATAACTAACTCATTCTTCAATATATTTAATGACTTGGCCTCAACTACTTTCTGTGGTAGAGAATTTCACAGGTTAACCACTCTCTGGCTGAAGAAATTCTTCCTCATTTCTGTCCTAAATGGCTTACCCGTTATCCTTAGATTATGATCCCTGGTTCTGGAGTCTCCGAACATCGGGAACATTCTTCCTGCATCTAATTTGTCCAGACCTGTCAGAATTTTATATGTTTCGATGTGATCCCCTCTCATTCTTCTATACTCCAGCGAGTATAAGCCCAAGCGACCCAATCACTCCTCATATGTCATTCCTGCCATCCCATGTATCAGCCTTGTGTATCTTCGCTGAACACTTTCCATGGCAAGAACATCGTTCATCAGATAAGGCGACCAAAACTGCACCCAGTACTCAAGGTGTGGTCTCACCAAGGCCCTGTACAACTGCAACAGGACATCCCTGTTCCTTTACTCAAACCCTTTCGCTATGAAGGCCAACATACCATTTGCCTTCTTCACCGCCTGCTGCACCTGCATGCTTACTTTCAGCGACTGGTGCACAAGGACACCCAGGTCTCGTTGCACTTCCACTTCTCCCAATCTATTGCCATTCAGATAATAGTCTGCCTTTCTGTTTTTGACACCAAAGTTGATAACCTCGCATTTATCCATTATATATTGCATCTGCCACGCTTCTGCCCAATGACCCAACCTGTCCATATCTTGAGTATTGTGTGCAGTTTTGTTCGACTTATCTGAGGAACGATGCTCTTGCCATGGAGGGATTGCAGCGAAGATTCACCAGGCTGATACTTGAGATGGCAGGAATGACGTATGAGGAGAGATTGGGTCTATTGGGATTATACTCGCTGGTGTTTAGAAGAATGAGAGGGGATCTCATTGAAACTTATAAAATTCTAACAGGACTAGACAGACTAGATGCAGAAAGGATGTTCCCGATGGCCGGTGGGTCCAGAACCAGGGGTCACAGTCTAAGGATAAGGGGTAAGCCATTTAATACTAAGATGAGGAGGAATTTCTTCACCCAGCAAGTGGTGGACCTGTGGAATTCTCAACCACAGAAGGCAGTAGATGCCAATTCATTAAATATATTCAAGAAGGAGTTAGATATATTTTTCAAAGCTAAAGAGATCAAGGGATAAGGAGAGAAGGCAGGGACAGGGTACTGAATTTGAATGATCAGCCATGATCTCATTGAATGGCGGAGCAGGCTCGAGGGGCTGAATGGCCTACTCCTGATCCTACTTCTATGTTTCTATGTTTCAATCAGGGGCCCCTTTTAAAGAGAGTCTTTCTATCATGGACCCCTCTTAAAGAGGGCGTCTTTCTATCAGGGAGGCATTTTAAAGAAAGTGTCGCCAACAAGAACCCTTTTTAAAGAGGGAGGCTCACCATCAGGAAGCCATTTTAAAGAAGGTGTTTCAGCATCAGGGACACTTTTTAAAGAGAGAGTCTCACCATCAGGGACCCCTTTTACAGATGGAGTTTTCGCATCACGGAGCGCTTTTAAAGAGATAGTCTCTCCATCATGAATCCGTTTTAAGTGATAATCTCACTATTAGGGATCGCTTTAAAAGAGGGTGTCTCACCATCAGGGACATAATTTAAAGAGAGTGTGCCTCCAGCAGGGACCAATTTTAAAGAGAGAATCTCGCCATCAGGGATCCCTTTTAAAGAGGGAGTCTCAGCATTAGGGACCCTTTTTAAAGAGAGAATCTCACCATCAAGTAACCCTTTTAAAGAGGGAGTATTTCTGTCAGGATCCCTTAAAAGGGAGATTCTCCCTTTTAAAGGCCAATTTTAAAGAGGGAGTCTCACCAACTGCGACCCCTTTTAAAGATGGTGTTTACGCAACAGGGACACATTTTAAAGAGAGTGTCTCATCATCAGGGGTCCCTTTTAAAGAGAGAGTCTCATCATCAGGGTTCCCTTTTAAAAAGAGAGCCTCACCATCAGGGTTCTATTTTAAAGAGAGAGTCTCAACATCAGGGTCCCCTTTGAAATCGAGTCTTTCTGTCAGGGACCCCTTTTAAAGATGGTGTCCTACTATCAGTGAGCCCTTTTAAAGAGTGAGTCACTCTCGAGGGAGGACACATTTTAAAGAGAGATTCTTTCTATCAAGGGTCTTTTTTAGGAGATAGTATTTTTTTATTAGAGACTCCTTTTAAAGAGAATCTTCCTATTAGGCACATCATTTAAAGAGAGAATCTCACCATCAGGAGCACCTTTTAAAGAGGGAGTCTCACCAACTGGGCTTCTTTTAAAAAAGGTGTCTCACCATCAGGGACCCCTATTAAAGAGGGAGTCTCACCATCAAGGACCCCTTTTAAAGTGGGAGTCTCAACATCAGGTTCCCCTTTTAAAGAGGGAGTCTCACCATCAAGGACCACTTTTAAAGAGGGTGTCTTCACCATCAGGGACTCCTTTTAAAGACGGTGCCATTCTATCAGGGTCCCTTTTAAAGAGAGAATCTCACCATTAGGGCCCCCATTTAAAGAGTTTGACTCACCATCAGGTACCCCTTTTAAAGAGGGTCTTTCTATCAGGAACACTTTAAAAGTGAGAGTTTCCATAATAGGGAACCATTTTAAAGAGGGAGTCTTACCATCAGCGACCGCCTTTAAAGAGGGTGTTTCAGCATCAAGAACACATTTTAAGGAGATAGTCTCAACATCAGGAATCACTTTTAAAGAGAGAATCTGGCTATCAGTGACCCCTTCGAAAGAGGGTGTCTTACTATCAGGGTGCCCCTTTTAAAGAGAGAGTCTTTATATCAGGACCTCTCGAAGACACATTTTAAAGAGAGAGTCTTTCTATCCAGGGTCATTTTTAAAGAGAGAGTCTTTATATCAGGGCCCCTTTGAAAGAGAATCTTCCTATTAGGCACACCATTTAAAAGAGAGAGTCTCACCAACAGGGGCCCCTTTTAAAGAGCGAGTGTCTCCAACACCTTTTAAACAGGGAGACTCAACATCAGGGACCGCAGTTAAAGACGGAGTCTCACCATCAGGGCTCCCTTTTAAGAGAGAGTCGCCATCAGGGTCACCTTTTAGACAGGGAGTCTTCGCCATCAGGGACCCCTATTTATAATGGGAGATTAAACATCAGGGACCCGTTTCAAAGTGTGTGTTTCATCATCAGGGACCACTTTTAAAGAGAGAGTCTCACCATCAGGGACCCCTTTTAAAGTGGGAGTCTTTCTATCAGGGATCCCTTTAAAAGTGAGAGTCTCCCTGTTAGGGACCCCTTTTAAAGAGGGAAACTCAACATCAGCGACCCCGCTTAAAGAGAGAGTCCCACAATCAGGGACCGCTTTTAAACAGGGAGCCTTACCATCAGGTACGCATTTGAAAAATGGAGTCTCAGCATCAGGGCCCCCTTTTAAAGAGAGAGTCTCAACATTAGGGCCCCCTTTTAAAGATGGAGTCACCATCAGGGATCCATTTAAAAAATGGAGTCTCACCATCAGGGCCACCTTTTAAAGAGAGAGTCTCACCATCAGTGAACCCTTATAAAGAGAGAGTCTCACCATCAGTGAACCCTTTTAAAGATGGAGTCTTTCTATCAGTGACCCCTTTTAAAAAGGGAATCTCACCCTCGAGGACTAATTTTAAAGAGAGAGTCTTTCAATTAGGGTCCCCTTTTAAAGAAAGTTTTTATATCAGGGACCCCTTTTAAAGAGGGAGTCTTTCTATCATGGACCCCTTTTAAAGAGGGCGTCTTTCTAGCAGGGAGCTCTTTTAAAGAGAGAATCTCGCCATGAAAGACCCCTTTTAAAGAGAGATTCTCACCAACAGGGGCACCTTTTAAGAGGGACTTTACCTGTCAGGGACCCATTCTAATGAAAGTGTCTCTCCACCAGGGACCCCTTTTAAAGAGGGAGTTTCAGAATTAGGGACCGCTTTTAAAGAGATAGTCCCTCCAGCGTCGACAGCGGGGGAGGAGGAGCCGTTCTTGCTTTCTCTCTCCCACAGAGCGGTCGGCAGCGGGGAAGGAGGAGCGGACCTGGTTGGAGCGGCAGAGGCCTGAGGTGAGTCAATAAAGGGAGGCCCGAGGCTCAGGTAGGCCTCAGACCACCGTCGACAGCGGGGGAGGAGGAGCCTTTTTCCCCAGCGGGGTAAGAGCTTCGCGGGCTTTTTCAAAGGCAGGGGGCGGGGCCAATTCATTGGTACCCGTATATAGGTGGAGCGGTTGCTAAACTCGAGACACTAAACTAGTAGTGAATCCCACCTCCTCTAACCTTTAGGGGTAGAGGGAATTTAAAAGGTAGTTTCGATTTTATATTTTGTTTTCAGTGACTTAACTCCTGGATGTAAGATAAATAAGTTTAAATTTTAGTTTAGCTGAATGGCCTACTCCTGCTCCTATCTTCTATGTTTCTATGTTTCAATCAGGGTTCCCTTTTAAAGAGAGTCTTTCTATCATGGACCCCTCTTAAAGAGGGCGTCTTTCTATCAGGGAGGCATTTTAAAGAAAGTGTCGCCAACAAGAACCCTTTTTAAATAGGGAGGCTCACCATCAGGAAGCCATTTTAAAGAAGGTGTTTCAGCATCAGCGACACTTTTTAAAGAGAGAGTCTCACCATCAGGGACCCCTTTTACAGATGAAGTTTTCGCATCACGGAGCGCTTTTAAAGAGATAGTCTCTCCATCATGAATCCGTTTTAAGTGACAATCTCACTATTAGGGATCGCTTTAAAAGAGGGTGTCTCACCATCAGGGACATATTTTAAAGAGAGTGTGCCTCCAGCAGGGACCACTTTTAAAGAGAGAATCTCGCCATCAGGGACCCTTTTTAAAGAGAGACTCTCACCAGCAAGTACCCCTTTTAAAGAGGGAGTATTTCTGTCAGGATCCCTTAAAAGGGAGATTCTCCTTCTTAAACGACCAATTTTAAAGAGGGAGTCTCACCAACAGCGACCCCTTTTAAAGAGGGTGTTTACGCAACAGGGACACATTTTAAAGAGAGAGCCTCATCATCAGGGTTCCCTTTTAAAGAGAGAGTCTCATCATCAGGGACCCCTTTTAAAGAGAGAGTCTCAACATCAGGGTCCCCTTTGAAATCGAGTCTTTCTGTCAGGGACCCCTTTTAAAGATGGTGTCCTACTATCAGGGAGCCCTTTTAAAGAGTGAGTCACTCTCGAGGGAGGACACATTTTAAAGAGAGATTCTTTCTATCAAGGTTATTTTTTAGGAGATAGTTTTTTTTTATCAGAGACTCCTTTTAAAGAGAATCTTCCTACTAGGCAGATCATTTAAAGATAGAATCTCACCATCAGGAGCATTTTTTAAAGAGGGAGTGTCTCCATCAGGGACACCTTTTAAACAGGGAGTCTCACCAACTTGGAAACCCTTTTAAAGAGAGAGTCTCACCATCAGGGACTCCTTTCAAAGAGGGAGTCTCACCATCAGGGACACCTTTTAAAGAGGGAGTCTCACCATCAGGGACACCTTTCAAAGAGAGAGTTTCACCATCAGGGACTCCTTTCAATGAGAGAGTCTCACCATCAGGGACTTCTTTCAAAGAGGGAGTCTCACCATCAGGGACTCCTTTTAAGGAGGCTATCTTAACTTTCGGGACTTCTTTAAAAGAGAGAGTCTCACCATCAGGTACCCCTTTTAAAGAGGGTGTCTCACCAACAGTGACCAATTTTAAAGAGAGTCTCATCAAACAGTAATACGGAGATTGGGGATGGCATTTAAAGGGAAATTAGAGAAGCGTGCAATAAGAGCACAGCAGTTATCATGGGTGACTTTAATCTGCATATAGATTGGGCTAACCAAATTAGTAAGAATACTGTGGAGCAGGAATTCCTGGAGTGTATACGGGATGGTTTCCTGTACCAATATGTCGAGGAACCAAATAAAGGTCAGGCCATCTTAGACTGGGTATTATGTAATGAGAAAGGATTAATTAGCAATCTTGTTGTGCGAAGCCCCTTGGGTCGGAGCGATCATAATATGATAGAAATCTTCATTAAGATGGAGAGTGAAGTAATTCACTCAGAGTCTAGGTCCTGAATTTAAATAAAGGAAAATACGATGGTATGAGGCGCGAGGTGGGTAGGATTGAATGGGGAATGTCACTCAAAGGGTTGACGGTGGATAGGCAATGGCCAACATTCAAAGATCGCATGAATGAACTACAGAATTTATTCATCCCAGTGTGGCATAACATTAAAACAAAAAGGTGACTCAACCGTGGCTAACAAGGGAAATTAGGGATAGCATAACATCCAAGGAGAGGACATATGATTTGGCCAGAAAAAGCAGTAAAAGCAGAATAGGATCCAGCAAAGAAGGACAGAGGGATAAATTAAGAGGGGGAAAATAGAGTATGTGAGTAAGCTTGCGAGGAACATAAAAACTGACTGTAAAAGCTTTTATAAATATGTGAAGAGAAAACGATTGGTGAAGTCAAGCGTCGGTCCCTTGCAGACAGAATCAGGGGAATTTATAATGGGGAACAAAGAAATGGCAGACCAATTAAATACATACTTTGGTTCTGTCTGCACAAAGTAGGACACAAATAACCTCCCAGAGAAGTCGGGGAACATAGGGTCTAATGAAAGGGAGGAACTGAAAGAAATCAGTATTTGTAGGGAAATGGTGTTAGCAAAATTGACGGGATTGAAGGCCAATAAATCCCCAGGGCCTGATAATCTACATCCTAGGGTAATTAAGCAAGTGGACCTAGAAATAATAGATGCATAGCTGGTCATCTTCCAAATTTCGATAGACTCTGGAACAGTACCCATGGATTACATAGAAACATAGCAGATAGGAGCAGGAGTAGGCCATTCGGCCCCTCGAGCCTGCTCCGCCATTCGTTGAGATCAAGGCTGATCATCCAAACTGAGTACCCTGTACGTGCCTTCTCCCCATATCCCTTGATACCTTTAGCTTTAAGAAATATAACTAACTCATTCTTCAATATATTTAATGACTTGGCCTCAACTACTTTCTGTGGTAGAGAATTCCACAGGTTCACCACTCTCTGGGTGAAGAAATTCTCCTCATTTCTGTCCTAAATGGCTTTCCCGTTATCCTTAGATTATGATCCCTGGTTCTGGAGTCTCCGCACATCGGGAACATTCTTCCTGCATCTAATTTGTCCAGACCTGTCAGAATTTTATATGTTTCTATGTGATCCCCTCTCATTCTTCTATACTCCAGCGAGTATAAGCCCAAGCGACCCAATCACTCCTCATATGTCATTCCTGCCATCCCATGTATCAGCCTTGTGTATCTTCGCTGAACACTTTCCATGGCAAGAACATCGTTCATCAGATAAGGCGACCAAAACTGCACACAGTACTCAAGATGTGGTCTCACCAAGGCCCTGTACAACTGCAACAGGACATCCCTGTTCCTTTACTCAAATCCTTTCGCTATGAAGGCCAACATACCATTTGCCTTCTTCACCGCCTGCTGCACCTGCATGCTTACTTTCAGCGACTGGTGCACAAGGACACCCAGGTCTCGTTGCACTTCCACTTCTCCCAATCTATTGCCATTCAGATAATAGTCTGCCTTTCTGTTTTTGACACCAAAGTTGATAACCTCGCATTTATCCATTATATATTGCATCTGCCACGCTTCTGCCCAATGACCCAACCTGTCCAAATCATCCTGGAGTTTCACGGCATCCTCCTTACAGCACACGCTCCCACCCAGGCTTTGTGTCATCTTCAAACTTGGAGATATTAGATTTAGTTCCCTTATCTAGATCATTAATGTCTTTGTGAATATAGTGACAAGATCGTACAAAGTCAACATGGATTTACAAAAGGTAAATCGATTGGAGTGTAACTAATGTTACCCCACTATTTTAAAAAGGTGGCAGAGAGAAAACGGGGAATTAAAGACCGGTAAGCCTGACATCGGTAGTGGGGAAAATTCTAGAGTAATAGCTGAGCACTTGGAAAACAGTGACAGGATCGCACATAATCAACATGGATTTACAAAAGGTAAATCATGCTTCACGAAACTATTGGACTTTTTGAGGATGTAACTGATAAAATAGATAAGGGAGAACCAGTGGACGTGGTGTATTTGGACTTTGAGAAGGCTTTCGAAAAGGTCCCGCATAAGAGATTAGCGTGTAAAGTTAAAGCACATGGGATTGGGGTAAGGTACTGACTTGGATAGAGAACTGGTTGACAGACAGAAAGCAAAGAGTTGGAATAAAAGGGGTCTTTTCCAAGTGACAGGCAGTGACTAGTGGGGTACCGCAGGGATCGGTCCTAGGACCCCAGCTATTCACAATATATATTAATGAACTAGACAAAGGAATTGGATGTAATATCTCCAAGTTTGCAGACGACACAAAGCTGGGTGGGAGCGTGTGCCGTAAGGAGGATGCCGAGAAACTCCAGTATGATTTGGACAGGTTGGTTGAGTAGGCAGAATCATGGCAGATGCAATATAATGCGGATAAATGCGAGGTTATCCACTTTGGTGACAAAAAAAGGAAGGCAGATTATTGTCTGAATGGCAATAGATTGGGAGAAGGGGAAGTCCAACGAGACCTGGGAATCCTTGTGCACCAGTCGCTGAAGGTAAGCATGCAGGTGCAGCAGGCGCTTTAGAAGGCAAATGTTATGTTGGCCTTCATAGCGAAAGGGTTCGAGCAGAGGAGCAATGATGTCTTGCTGCAGTTGTACAAGGCCTTGGTGAGACCACATCTTGAGTATTGTGTGCAGTTTTGTTCGACTTATCTGAGGAACGATGCTCTTGCCATGGAGGGATTGCAGCGAAGATTCACCAGGCTGATACTTGGGATGGCAGGAATGACGTATGAGGAGAGATTGGGTCTATTGGGCTTATACTCGCTGGTGTTTAGAAGAATGAGAGGGGATCTCATTGAAACTTATAAAATTCTAACAGGACTAGACAGACTAGATGCAGAAAGGATGTTCCCGATGGCCGGTGAGTCCAGAACCAGGGGTCACAGTCTAAGGATAAGGGGTAAGCCATTTAATACTAAGATGAGGAGGAATTTCTTCACCCAGCGAGTGGTGGACCTGTGGAATTCTCTACCACAGAAGGCAGTAGATGCCAATTCATTAAATATATTCAAGAAGGAGTTAGATATATTTTTCAAAGCTAAAGAGATCAAGGGATAAGGAGAGAAGGCAGGGACAGGGTACTGAATTTGAATGATCAGCCATGATCTCATTGAATGGCGGAGCAGGCTCGAGGGGCTGAATGGCCTAATCCTGCTCCTATCTTCTATGTTTCTATGTTTCAATCAGGGTCCCCTTTTAAAGAGAGTCTTTCTATCATGGACCCCTCTTAAAGAGGGCGTCTTTCTATCAGGGAGGCATTTTAAAGAAAGTGTCGCCAACAAGAACACTTTTTAAATAGGGAGGCTCACCATCAGGAAGCCATTTTAAAGAAGGTGTTTCAGCATCAGGGACACTTTTTAAAGAGAGAGTCTCACCATCAGGGACCCCTTTTACAGATGGAGTTTTCGCATCACGGAGCGCTTTTAAAGAGATAGTCTCTCCATCATGAATCCGTTTTAAGTGATAATCTCACTATTAGGGATCGCTTTAAAAGAGGGTGTCTCACCATCAGGGACATATTTTAAAGAGAGTGTGCCTCCAGCAGGGACCAATTTTAAAGAGAGAATCTCGCCATCAGGGATCCCTTTTAAAGAGGGAGTCTCAGCATCAGGGACCCTTTTTTAAAGAGAGAATCTCACCATCAAGTAACCCTTTTAAAGAGGGAGTATTTCTGTCAGGATCCCTTAAAAGGGAGATTCTCCCTTTTAAGGACCAATTTTAAAGAGGGAGTCTCACCAACAGCGACCCCTTTTAAAGATGGTGTTTACGCAACAGGGACACATTTTAAAGAGAGTGTCTCATCATCAGGGGTCCCTTTTAAAGAGAGAGTCTCTTCATCAGGGTTCCCTTTTAAAAAGAGAGCCTCACCATCAGGGTTCTACTTTAAAGAGAGAGTCTCAACATCAGGGTCCCCTTTGAAATCGAGTCTATCTGTCAGGGACCCCTTTTAAAGATGGTGTCCTACTATCAGTGAGCCCTTTTAAAGAGTGAGTCACTCTCGAGGGAGGACACATTTTAAAGAGAGATTCTTTCTATCAAGGGTCTTTTTTAGGAGATAGTTTTTTTTTATCAGAGACTCCTTTTAAAGAGAATCTTCCTATTAGGCACATCATTTAAAGAGAGAATCTCACCATCAGGAGCACCTTTTAAAGAGGGAGTGTCTCCATCAGGGACACCTTTTAAACAGGGAGTCTCACCAACTGGGCTCCTTTTAAAAAAGGTGTCTCACCATCAGGGACCCCTTTTAAAGAGGGAGTCTCACCATCAGGGACCACTTTTAAAGAGAGAGTCTCTCCATCAAGGATCCCTTTTAAAGAGGGATTCTCACCATCAGGGACCCCTTTTAAAGAGGGAGTCTTCACCATCAGGTACCCCTTTTAAAGAGGGAGTCTCACCATCAAGGACCCCTTTTAAAGAGGGAGTCTCACCATCAGGGACCCCTTTTAAAGAGGGAGTCCCACCATCAAGGACCCCTTTTAAAGAGGGAGTCTTCACCATCAAGGACCCCTTTTAAAGCCGGTGCCATTCTATCAGGGTCCCTTTTAAAGAGAGAATCTCACCATCAGGGACCCCTTTTAAAGAGGGTCTTTCTATCAGGAACCCTTTAAAAGTGAGAGTTTCCATAATAGGGAACCATTTTAAAGAGGGAGTCTTACCATCAGCGACCGCCTTTAAAGAGGGTGTTTCAGCATCAAGAACACATTTTAAGGAGATAGTCTCAACATCAGAAATCACTTTTAAAGAGAGAATCTGGCTGTCAGGGACCCCTTTGAAAGAGGGTGTCTTACTATCAGGGACCCCTTTGAAAGAGAGAGTCACCATCAGGGACCCCTTTGAAAGAGGGAATCTTACTATCAGGGTGCCCCTTTTAAAGAGAGAGTCTTTATATCAGGACCCCTCGAGTTAAATTTTTAAAGAGAGAGTCTTTCTATCCAGGGTCATTTTTAAAGAGAGAGTCTTTATATCAGGACCCCTTTGAAAGAGAATATTCCTATTAGGCACACCATTTAAAAGAGAGAGTCTCACCAACAGGGGCCCCTTTTAAAGAGAGAGTGTCTCCAACACCTTTTAAACAGGGAAACTCAACATCAGGGACCGCAGTTAAAGACGGAGTTTCACCATCAGGGCTCCCTTTTAAGAGAGAGTCTCGCCATCAGGGTCACCTTTTAAACAGGGAGTCTTCGCCATCAGGGACCCCTATTTATAATGGGAGATTAAACATCAGGGACCCGTTTTAAAGTGTGTGTTTCATCATCAGGGACCACTTTTAAAGAGAGAGTCTCACCATCAGGGACCCCTTTTAAAGTGGGAGTCTTTCTATCAGGGATCCCTTTAAAAGTGAGAGTCTCCCTGTTAGGGACCCCTTTTAAAGAGGGAAACTCAACATCAGCGACCCCGCTGAAAGAGAGTGTCCCACAATCAGGGACCCCTTTTAAACAGGGAGCCTTACCATCAGGTACGCATTTGAAAAATGGAGACTCAGCATCAGGGCCCCCTTTTAAAGAGAGAGTCTCACCATTAGGGCCCCCTTTTAAAGATGGAGTCACCATCAGTGAACCCTTATAAAGAGAGAGTCTCACCATCAGTGAACCCTTTTAAAGATGGAGTCTTTCTATCAGTGACCCCTTTTAAAAAGGGAATCTCACCCTCGACGACTAATTTTAAAGAGAGAGTCTTTCAATTAGGGTCCCCTTTTAAAGAGAGTTTTTATATCAGGGACCCCTTTTAAAGAGGGAGTTTTTCTAACATGGACCCCTTTGAAAGAGAATATTCCTATTAGGCACACCATTTAAAAGAGAGAGTCTCACCAACAGGGGCCCCTTTTATAGAGCGAGTGTCTCCAACACCTTTTAAACAGGGAGACCCAACATCAGGGACCGCAGTTAAAGACGGAGTCTCACCATCAGGGCTCCCTTTTAAGAGAGAGTCTCGCCATCAGGGTTACCTTTTAAACAGGGAGTCTTTGCCATCAGGGACCCCTATTTATAATGGGAGATTAAACATCAGGGACCCGTTTTAAAGTGTGTGTTTCATCATCAGGGACCACTGTTAAAGAGAGAGTCTCACCATCAGGGACCCCTTTTAAAGTGGGAGTCTTTCTATCAGGGATCCATTTAAAAGTGAGAGTCTCCCTGTTAGGGACCCCTTTTAAAGAGGGAAACTCAACATCAGCGACCCCGCTTAAAGAGAGAGCCCCACAATCAGGGACCCCTTTTAAACAGGGAGCCTTACCATCAGCTTCGCATTTGAAAAATGGAGTCTCAGCATCAGGGCCCCCTTTTAAAGAGAGAGTCTCACCATTATGGCCACCTTTTAAAGATGGAGTCACCATCAGGGATCCATTTAAAAAATGGAGTCTCACCATCAGGGCCACCTTTTAAAGAGAGAGTCTCACCATCAGTGAACCCTTATAAAGAGAGAGTCTGACCATCAGTGAACCCTTTTAAAGATGGAGTCTTTCCACCAGTGACCCCTTTTAAAAAGGGAATCTCACCCTCGAGGACTAATTTTAAAGAGAGAGTCTTTCAATTAGGGTCCCCTTTTAAAGATAGTTTATCTATCAGGGACCCCTTTTAAAGAGGGAGTCTTTCTATCATGGACCCCTTTTAAAGAGGGCGTCTTTCTAGCAGGGAGCTCTTTTAAAGAGAGAATCTCGCCATGAAAGACCCCTTTTAAAGAGAGATTCTCACCAACAGGGGCACCTTTTAAGAGGGACTTTACCTGTCAGGGACCCATTCTAATGAAAGTGTCTCTCCACCAGGGACCCCTTTTAAAGAGGGAGTTTCAGAATTAGGGACCGCTTTTAAAGAGATAGTCTCTCCAGCGTCGACAGCGGGGGAGGAGGAGCCTTTCTTTCTTTCTCTCTCCCACAGAGCGGTCGGCAGCGGGGAGGGAGGAGCGGACCTGGTTGGAGCGGCAGAGGCCTGAGATGAGTCAATAAAGGGAGGCCCGAGGCTCAGGTAGGCCTCAGACCACCGTCGACAGCGGGGGAGGAGGAGCCTTTTTCCCCAGCGGGGTAAGAGCTTCGCGGGCTTTTTCAAAGGCAGGGGGCGAGGCCAATTCATTGGTACCCGTATATAGGTGGAGCGGTTGCTAAACCCGAGACACTACACTAGTAGTGACTCCCACCCTCCCACCTCCTCTAACCTTTAGGGGTAGAGGCAATTTAAAAGGTAGGTTCGATTTTATATTTTGTTTTCAGGGACTTAACTCCTGGACCTAAGATAAATAAGTTTAAATTTTAGTCTCATCAGCAGGGTCCCCTTTTAAAGAGAGAGTCTCACCATCAAGGTTCCCTTTTAAAGAGAGATTCTCACCAACAGGAGCACCTTTTCAGAGGGACTTTACCTGTCAGGGACCCATTCTAATGAAAGTGTCTCTGCACCAGGGACCACTTTTAAAGAGGGAGTCTCACCAACTGGGCTCCTTTTAAAAAAGGTGTCTCACCATGAGGGACCCCTTTTAAAGAGGGAGTCTCACCATCAGGGACCCCTTTTAAAGAGAGAGTCTCACCATCAGGGACCCCTTTTAAAGAGAGAGTCTCCATCATCAGGGACCCCTTTTAAAGAGAGAGTCTCACCATCAGGGACGCCTTTTAAAGAGAGAGTCTCACCATCAGGGACGCCTTTTAAAGAGAGAGTCTCACCATCAGGGAACGCTTTTTAAGAGAGAGTCTCACCATCATGGACCCCTTTTAAAGAGAGAGTCTCACCATCAGGGACCCCTTTTAAAGAGAGAGTCTCCATCATCAGGGAACCCTTTTAAAGAGAGAGTCTCCACCATGAGGGACCCCTTTTAAAGAGAGAGTCTCACCATCAGGTGCTCCGTTTAAAGAGAGAGTCTCCATCATCAGAGACCCCTTTTAAAGAGAGATTCTCACCAACAGGGGCACCTTTTAAGAGGGACTTTACCTGTCAGGGTGGGATATGTGTCGGTGCAGGCTCGATGGGCCGAAATGACCTCTCTCTGCACTGTAGGGATTCTGTGAATAAACCCGTGCCCTTAGCGATATCAGCACCACGGTCTAAACAACTGTGATATCAGCTATCCGGATTGTTCAAGCCCCACGCTGGGCGGTTTGTGCTTTACTTCTCACACTGGGTCACAGAGTTATTGCACAGATAATGAACACACCACATCCCTTAAACATGATTCCGATAAAAATAATAACCGTTCGAATAAAAACGAATATGTATATCAATAGTAACAGATAAAGATAAATTAATTGTGAAATTAATGATTGCAACAACAGTGAAGGGGAATCTGCCGGACTCCGCCATTCTAATCCTGTGACTGTGGGAGTTTGGTTCGGGCAGAGGTTTGACTGTGACGACACGAATACCACCCCCAACCCCCCCACCCCCCACCCTGCACCATCCATGTTAAACCTGAAAAGTGAATGGCAAAAAATTCGGAACAGGGGGATTGGAAATAACCCTTCGGAGAGGTTTGTTTTTCTGAACCCCTAACATTTCTGGCACTTTTTGACATTTCCCCATTCAATGTACAGACCCTCTCCTCCGTCTGCCCCTCGAGATCCGTCACCTCACATTTCTCTCCAGCTAATTTCAAAACATGTTTTACACACCCCTCCAGGATTGTCCTGGAGTCGCCAATACTGTGTCAATTGTAGCACTTTCTGAAATACTACCCTTGTCATGTGTTAGACAAGAGAGACAGAAGGGAATTAGACAGACCAAGCGTCGCTGAGCCTTTGCTGTAGTGAAACAGGGGTTCGTTTCATGAAACATTGCTACAGCTTTCGAAATAGAGGGAGCTTATAGAGACCTGATGGGTTCCACCGAAACAAAAGGGTTTGAGGTGTTGGCCGGCAGGACAGATAGAATGTGGTGAGTGTTTAAACTAGATGTGGAGGATGTTGCTGTCGTTGTTTTATGGAGTTCCTTCAAGGAGGTGAATCTGAATGCTAAGGATGAACGTGTACCCATGCAAAGCAAATGTACTGAGCGTCATTGCAGTCCAGTTTGGTCAAAGGAACTAACAAACAATTCATCCAGAAGAGAAAAAGGGATTTAAGGCCATGACGGTAAATGGCACAGACTTCAGGCGGCTTCAAAACATAAGGCAAGACAAGAGTGTAAAAACTGAAACAGAATGGCGAAAAACATACCACATTGAACATGGCAAGTGAATAGAAGGGTAATAATAGTTCCAGAGGTAAGTTGTGATATTATTCACAAAATGTTTTAAACGGCTTGCTTACGTTGTGGTCCGTAAAAGCTTTAGATGACGTTGTCGTGTTCCGCATAAAGGAAAATGTTGGGAACAGTGCGCCTGAAAATGTTTTGCTATACCTTCTTAAAGAACTCCAAAGGACTTAATCCTTTTCACTGACTGCTAATTAAGTTCACCAAGCAACATATTTAGCATGAAATTTAAAAATATTGGACATTGCTAAATTTAAGTTTCTTAATTTTAAGTTAATATTTCCCCAGAGTGACAGAACGGAAATTATGATTTGTTAAATTAACCCCTTGGTCTCCAAGCAGAGTCACCATGGACTTTCTTCTTTCTTTTGTTATATGAAAATTACCATGTAAACTAATTGCAGCACTTCTGTCTCTAATGTTAAAACACTGTGTTAGCAGCCTAGCCTGTTTCTGCATGTGCAAAGGGAAGTTAAATTGATAGAACTGAAATTGAACTTTGACAAAACCTGTCAATTCAACAATACTGCTGTTTGGATTTTGGGATAATTTTGCAAGAACAGAATGGATTCAGGCACTATATATTGGTTACCTTTGGGAAAATAAAAGATCCTCTAAAATAATGATAAATAAAACTTGTTAATGATCTTAATATTGTACTGGACAGTAAAGTTCCTCCAAGGCTCATGAATGAGATATGAATGGGATGTATAAAATGGAGAGAGGAAGTGATTGAGGATGTGAGATTGAAACAGGAGAACTACACCACCAATCGGGAATTTTCCAAATGAAAGTCAGGAAAGTGTAGTTAAGAATGGTATATTGATAGCTTTCACTTGGAGATATTTGTGTCACTGCCTATAATGAACTTTTTAAGAAAACTGAATTTGATAGTCTGGCCAGAACCCATGACATCGGGACCCTGCAGAGCAAGATGAGCAAAGATCTCCAGATGATTACAATCTTTTGATAACCGAAAGTCCGAGAAAGGCTTGTATCGGATGGCACGTGTGGCATAATATGGAGCTACCGATATGAGTGAGCAAATGTGATTTGTTACGTCGAAGCAATTACCGTCAGCAAATGCGTGGTGAAACTGCACTGAAAAACGGGTTTCAGACATGCTCAGTTACGTGACAAAAGCAAGACATGAAATGGTTAATGTGGCTCAGGAGAGTGAGACAAATTTTGAAGCATTTACACATAATCCAGAAACTATCTAATTCATGAAACAATCAGAATAGAGTTAAACTCCTGTTAGAGGGATTGAAATTGAAGGTGAAGTGAATAATTGCATGGAATTTGGATTGGAACAATTGAGGGCTAAGGAGAAATCATGTTTAGTGAGAATTATCCGCAAGATGGATACGAGTAAAAGCGAGATCTGGAGAATCTTTTAAGTCCATGACTTCTTGATTAGATGTTAACTGTAATGCCGTTTGAAATGATTGCGAGACAGAATTTAACTGCGACTGTAATAATTGGGTTTTGTCGGTAACAGAGCATGGGGAAAACCAGTACGAATCCATTACGAGCTGATTTTGGTGGTGCCTCCTGTGTCACTCCGACCGCAACCACCATGATTGACTGGTCTAACGGGACCTTTCCCATCAATCAACATGTTTTACTCAATATCAAAACCTATGCTCAAGTGATACTGACAGCAAATGAGGTATCTAAGTATGAGCTGCACAATTATATGGCACAATTCGGATACTACATTCCCCTGTTGTCTAAGGGTTTCAGTCAGCTCATGATGCGACTGAACGCCTCCCTAAAGCATTTTTATATTTTGGAGCAAAGCAACTCGAGAATAGATATTGAAATTGACAGCATAAAGGACAACACACACTGGTGGGATATTGGGCTTAATACATCAGCACACCCTTAGGTTCGTATTATTTCACACCCGCTAGTGGTTCTCCATCTTGAATTGATAGTGTATTTGATATATTTACAGCCTATGTAGTAAGACTTTGATACATAAGCCTAATGTGTACTAATGCGTTTGACTAACCAACACTAATGCTTAATTGAGCACACCGAAAGAGAACATCCGGAGCAACGTAAAGGAGACCCCAGCCGGGGTAACATCAGGAAAGGTAGAAGAATCAAAGGTGACCCCAGGCGGGCAGAATTGGAACACCGGATAGTGAATTGAATTTCAGTTCGGGGTCAATTCAGGGCCGTTTCTGC
Organism: Squalus acanthias; assembly: GCA_030390025.1. Taxonomy (NCBI): domain Eukaryota; kingdom Metazoa; phylum Chordata; class Chondrichthyes; order Squaliformes; family Squalidae; genus Squalus; species Squalus acanthias. Next base: position 220,260 of record JASTWF010000042.1, read on the forward strand.
CAGATCGTATCAGCGGGCGGAGGAGAATTGAAAGACTGGGACGGACTAGAAGGCAAGACATTTCAGCACGGCCGACATGACAATTGGTGAGACCACGGGGTGTCCCTCAGCCATGACGATAGGGGGTCGGCCCCTGGGAGTGTCATAGTTAGCACCCAGGACAATAATGAAAAGGGGGATACAGTCTCATTTGAGAAGCGCTCTGTTTCCCTCGATTAAATCACTCCAATTTGCAGCAACGCTTGTCAGAGAATACATTGAAATAGTCGAGGAATCAATATTTAAAACATTTCATCCTCGAGGTGGGGACTTGTAAGAAAGGCTGATATTTAGATATATTTAGTAGATGAGAATCATATACATATAAATTCAAGTGCTGCCATTGACCAAATAATATCACCCATAATTACTCCTGGGTAGTTAAAAAGCTAAAGCTTGTCAATATCCAGCTATAAAGAGAGTCAAAAGCAGTTTTGACTAGGTTTTGATAACAAACAGGCACAGGCTGCGAGTGAATGTTAAATTGCTAAATAACATATTATGATGCTAAGAAGAAATTAGAATTTGCTAAGAAAACTAATTGCAAAAATTTTAAAAAAATACTTAGTATAAGGACATAAAATGAGAGAGATCATGGAGATAACGTAATTTTCTGGTAGTTTAAAGTGAGATTGTCTGGATACATCAAGACCAGTTAAACAGCGCTCATATGGGCACTTGGTATAAAGGCCTTGTACCAGGGGGGCAGGAAATGAAAGGTACATGGTAGATTGCAATGGGTAGAAAAACTATAAACAAGATAACAGGACAGCAGGATAGGGTTAACGGAAAAATACTGGAAAGGCGGGATGCTGCCTTAGTTCGAGTGACAATGGTATTTTGATCAGTAGAACCAAGTAAAAATGCTGATCTTTTTTAAGGACACTGGACAAACCAACTTTTGACAATGAAAATGTCAAAACATTGATACTCAAAGAACAACTTTACACAGACTTACTGCGGGAACAAAGGAACAGACTTAAGACGACGTCATCTGTGTCCGAGTGGTTCCAGAGACCTACGGCTGCGAGATACTCGTCAAAACTATCGCCTAATATTAAGTATATTAAGCTGTAAGCTTAATAAATCTTGATCTATTGCTCAAACATTCTGGCTGCTGCCTCTTGGTGTCTTGTCCAACAATTCAGAGGTAATTAAGATCTTACACTGTCTCATTAATGGATTATAACCAGAGCTTAATGTAACTGTAATATTCTATCCAACCTGTGTAATTCAGCCTCTTGCGATAAATATATTGCATTAGCCTTTCTTTTATTTTTTCTTTGGTACCTGTGCACTACCATTTAGTGGTTTCTGTAATTGGACCCCTACATCTAGCTGCTGCAACACCGTTCCTAACGTCCCACAATTTTGAAAATACTCTGATCTATCTTTCTTATGTCCAAAGTGGCTGACCTTACATTTGGCCCAACTGCACTTCATCTGCACTGTTTCTTTTCCCACTCACTTAATCAATGTCCCTGTGCAACTCTCTGCTCCGTCAAAAATTTAACCTGTGCCAGCTAACTTAGTGTTCTCAGCAAACTGGGATACATGGCAATCTGTTGAGTCATCCAAGTTATTTATAGATATAGTGAAAATCTGGGGCCTGTGTACTGACCCCCAGGTGACACCATTATTTGCATCCTGCCAATTTGAGTATATCCAAATTATCCCTACATTCTGTCTCCAATCTGAAAACCAATTTTCTAGCAGGTCAATAAATTGTCTCCAATTCCAATCACTCTCGTTTCTGTTAACAGTCTCTTATGTGGAACCTTATCAAATGACCTCTGCAAATCCATATAATTAACATCCATAGACATTCCCTTATCTACCACATACGTTAACGATTCAATATATTCAACTAGATACGTCAGACATGATTTACCTTTACAAATCCATGCTGGTTCTCTCTGATCAGCTCATACTTCTCCAAGTGTTCAGTCAATCTGTCCCTAATAACAGGTTCTAGTAACTTCCCACAACAGACGATCGAGTTAGAGGCCAATCATTTCTTCATTTGCCTATCCTACACTTCTTAAATTATGGAGTGACAGAGAACATTTTCCCATTCAAGGAGACGATTCTGGAATGAAGAGAGTCTTTGAAGATCATGAATAGGTCACCTACAATTTCCTCACCTACTTCTTTTAATACCCTGTGGTGGAAAACTATAGAATATTCACATTTGTGAATCTTCTGTCTCATTATTTCATCTATTGCCAATTATACTAGTATTAAATCTAGTAAGTTCCTCTCCTTGATTTATTGCTAGTGGTCAACGTATCTCTGGTATTTTCTCTTTGCCCACTACCGTGAAGACCGTTACACAGGAAGTATTTAGCAAGTCTTGGGAACCTTGGAGTCCTGCTCAATCCTGAGCTCAGCCTCCACCTACCGGACCCCAGTCCATGACCAGCTTGCTTTCTATCACCACCAAAACATTGCCTGTTCACCCACTGCGGGCGTAACAGTAATCCAGCCTTGATCACTTCGCGGCTCAATTTCTCCAACACTCTCGAAGGGCCTCCCTACTTCCAACCCGCGCAAACTAGAAAGTATCCTGAATGCACAGCGCAAGTGTTGAACCTACATATCGCAAACAACGTTTTTTTTGCCTGATGACAACATCCACTGGCTCCTTGTGCTCCAGTGAATTTATTATAAGATCGTTGTCTCATTTCCAATCACTTCGTGCCTGATTCCCTCCTATCGCAGCAATATCTTCCAGCCATATATCGCTCTGTGCGAGCTCCTTTCCTCTCTCTGCTCCTTTGGGAACAGATTACTCCTCATTCTGAACTGGCCGCATCTCTGGCCAAAGTGTTCCAGTACAGCTACAACACTGGCATCTATGCGACAATGTGGAATTCTGCCCAGGTATGTCCCGTCCACAAAATGCAGGACAAATCCAATCCGTCCAATTAACCCAATCAGTCTACTCTCAATCATCTGCAAAGTGATGGATGGTGTCGTCGACAGTGCTTTCAAGCAGCACTTACTCACCAATAACCTGTTCAGTAATGCTGAGTTTGAGTGCCGCCAGGACTACTCGACTCCAGAACTCATGACAGCCTTGAACCAAACAGGGACAAAAGTGCTGAATTGCATAGCTGAGGTGAGAGTGACAGCCCTTGAATTCAATGCGGCATTTGCAAGAGTTTAGCATCAAGGAGCCCTAGTAAAATTTAAGTCAATGTTACTCAGGCGGAAAACTCGCCACTGGCTGGAGTCATACCTAACACAAAGAAAGATGTTTGACGCTGTTGGAGGTAAATAATCTCAGCCACAAATCATCGTTGCAGGAGCTCATCAGGAAAGTGTCTTAGCCCCAACCAATTTCAGCTGCTTCAACAATGAACTACCTCCATCATAAGGTCTGAAGTGGGGATTTTCGCTGACGATTGCACAGTGTTCAGTCCTATTTGCAACTCCTCAGGTAATGAAGCCGTCCTTAGCCGCTTGCAACAAGACCTGGACGACATTAATTCTGGGCTGATAACTGGTTAGTAATATTCGCGTCACACAAGTTCCAAGCACTGACAATTACCTAACAACCGAGAGTCCAACCACCGCCCCTTGACTTTCAACGGCATTACCATAGCCGAATCCCCTAGCATCAACATCCTGGGGCTCACCATTGACCAGACACTTAACTGGACCAGCCACATAAATACTGTAGTTACTAGAGCAGGTCAGAGGTATTCGGAGCGAGTGCCTCACCTCCTGACTCCCCAAAGCCTTTCCACCATCTACAAGGCACACGTCAGGAGTGTGATGGAATACTCTCTACTTGCCTGGATGAGTGCAGCTCAAACAACATTCAAGAAGCTAGAGACCATCCATGACAAAGCAACCCGCTTTTCTGGCACTTCATCCAGCACCTGAAACATTCACTCCTTCCACCACTGGCGTACCGTGCCTGCATGGTGTACCATCAGAAAATGCATTGTAGCAACTCGCCAAGGCTTCTTCGGCAGCACCTCCCAAACCCGAAACATCTACCACCTCGAAGGTCAAGGGCAACAGATGCATGCGAACCACAATCAGCAAGTTTCCCTCCAAGGCAATCATTGTCACTGGGCCAAAATCCTTAAAATCCCACCCTAAGAGCAATTTTGGAGTGCCTTCACCACAATGACTGTAACGGGTCAAGAAGGCGGCTCACCATCACCATCTAAAGGGCATTTCGGGACGGGCAACAAATGCCAGCTTTGCCAGCAATGCCACAACCCAGGAAGGAAAACAATCACCGCATACTCTACCATCGGCAGACACTCCACAAGCCACTGCACCCTGGACATCTGGAACTCCCGCCCTCCATCACGTCCCCTTTCCCTGCCTTCAAATTCCTCCTCAATATTCTCCTATCTCATTAGACGCTAATCGCTCTACCCCTCTTGATACTTTAACCTTTCTCCATAATTTTTTAATGCAAGCGCTACCGCTTTGGTGTCACTCCCTTGTCTCTTGTACCGACCTGTAAACTTGCTGTAAGTAAATGCTTAACATCTGAAGGGCAGTCCTGGTCTTCAAAGATGAGCTAAAATAACAGAATTGAAGTTTCAAAGAGGGCGAATACCTAAGATTTGAAGAGAAACACCCGCAATATTCCAGCAGCAACCGCAAGACAATCATTAATTAGATGGGACCGGACAGCGGCTGATCTCTGGAGGTTGTTAATGGATCTGCAGAGTTAGAGCGGTAAATTGCTAGGGTCACCTCCTGTGATTGGGATGTTCCGGAGTCTTGTACTGATCTCTGGAGGTTGATAATGGACCTGCAGAGTTAGAGCGGCACATTGCAGGGTCACCTCCTGTGATTGGAATGTTCCGGGGTCTTGTACTGATCTCTAGAGGTTGATAATGGATCTTCAGAGTTAGAGCGGCACATTGCCAGGGTCACCTCCTGTGATTGGGATGTTCCGGGGTCTTGTGCTGAACTCTGGAGTTTGATAATGGATCTGCAGAGTTAGAGCGGCACATTGCCAGGGTCACCTCCTCTGATTGGGAGGTTCCATGCTCTTGTGCTGATCTCTGTGAGTGTGCGGAATGTACCTGATATCAGGCCAGTGTTGGCTATGTGAACATATTGTTCAATGAAGGTGTCAGTCAATCTCACAGGACAATTCAAAACAAGAGGACAACGAATCACCAAAAAGAGCAATCCCCGTCACGTGTTATTCATCTTTGCGAGAGGTGACAGGAAGTTTAAAACCATTTGCTGAAAGTTTTTCCTTGATATTGTTTCCAATGGATGTTTGTTCCTATACCAGGGCAGTATCTATAAAAGAGCAAGCTGCAGAATCGTTATTGGTCCCCCGCCCTCCAGGGATGGACTGAACCATCCTGGTATTGTTTCCAATGGATGTTTGTTCCTATGCCAGAGCAGTAACTATAGAGGAGAAAGGGGCAGGATAGTGATGGGTCCCCCGCCCTCCAGGGATGGAATGAACCACCCTGGTGTTGTTTCCAATGGATGTGTGTTCCTATGCCAGGGCAGTAACTATAGAGGAGAAACGTGCAGGATAGTGATGGGTACCCCGCCCTCGAGGGATATACTGACCAACCTGGTTTTGGGTAGAATCCAACATAAAACCCCAAAATGTTTGGTTCAAAAATGTAAGAGGAATGTTTGCAGAGAAATGAGTTTTCTACTCGGGATGGAGGTGGAATAATGAGGAAAAGAAGATGTTTGTAATTAAAAGGGAATGGAATCTGCTGCACTCTAGAGTTTCGGTGCTTGGATTCTGTGGAACAAAAGTGAATCCGATCCCTTTACCGCGACCCGACACCATCCTCTGGGCTGGATCCATCTGGCGGCTGTTTTTAGACAGCCACAAAAATGTTCCGGATTCCTGTGGGGAGAAAGTGTCGACAAAACTTTTTAGACTACTTTGTTGCCAGTCCATCTCAGAACCCCAATCAGAGGGGAGCAGCCACAAGAGCTCCTTACAGATTCCTCATGCACCCATCAAAATGAACACCACCTGGTTAAACACCAACTGGGAGACATCGTCAGTCCCGTCCGCCTCATTTCCCTGTCATTACAATACCTGTGCATTTTCTGGGAGTGATGCTCCAGCCGACTTCCCCAGGGTAAGCCTTGGGAATTATAGGGTTAGAGGGACAGCACCACAGGTCTCCACCGCTTTTTCCACAGCTTTGCTCCAGGGAACAAACATTCTCCAGGTGCCTGAATCATATTCAACGATTCCTCCTCCTGCCCATCGATACTGCAATCCGGGGCATTGCTGATGGAGGAAATTCTCCGAAGGGAAGTGTTGGCGCCTTTAGATAGATGAGTAAGATGAAGGTTTAGGATTGTGACTGAGCATGTTCTACTTCTTTGGCATCACTCTCTTGTCTCTTCTACAATGTGCTGTCTGGAAATGCATGGCAGTTGAAGGACAGTCCTGGTCATCAAAGATGAGCTGAAATAAAAGAATTGAAGAGGAAAAAGGTGAAATATTACATGTGATGTCACACACCCGCAATATTGCAGCAGCAAACGCAGGAAAATCATAAAGTGCAGTGGGAGCAAACAGGGGCTGATCACTACAGGTTGCTAATGACCCGCTGAGTTAGTGTTGCAAATTCGCAGGATCCAGAAGCTGTATGTGTGAATACTTCAGTTCTCTGTGTGGTTACTTTAATGCTCTGGATTTCCTTCCTAGTGTTATAAAGATACGGTTTAACAGCTGCAACAAAGCGTGAAGTGAATCACAAAACACACGGTGATTGTGTTGAACAATGCGGGAGGTGAAGGTGGGGATCGGTACCTACCGGGTCCCTGTCGGTGCTCTCCCCGCTCAGCAGCGGCGTCGCCTGCATGAAGACTTCCAGCACAACGGCCTCCGGGAATCCTGTGGTGATTTGGTCACCAACCTCAACAGCAGAGGTGGGGGGAAAGGTCGGGATGTGAAGGTCGAAGACCGAGCATGTTCTGCAATCAATCACCCACCCCTCACCCCCCCGCCCGGTCTGACTGTGGCACAGAGCCCGCACTCAAGCCTCCGAGTCAGGAGTTCGTTGCTTCGCGCCGCACTCCAGAGACTCGAGCCCCATAATCAAGGCCCACACTCCCCGGTGCCAGTACTGAGGGAGCGCTGCACTGTCGGAGGGAGCTATATATACATTCGGACTCGAATATCATAATCCAGGCCCACACACCCCGGTGCCAGTACTGAGGGAGCGCTCCGCTATTGGAGGTAGAGGTATACACTCTCGGACTCGAGCCCCATAATCCAGGCCCACACTCCCCGGTGCCAGTACTGAGGGAGAGCTGCACTGTCGGTGGTAGATGTATATACTCTCGGACTCGAGCCCCATAATCCAGGCCGACACTCCCGGGTGCCAGTACTGAGGGAGCGCTGCACTTTCGGAGGTAGAAGTATATACTCTCTGGCTCGTGCCCCATAATCGAGGCCCACACTCCCCGGTGCCAGTACTGAGGGAGCGCTGCACTGTCGGAGGTCGATGTATATACGCTCGGACTCGAGCCCCATAATCCAGGCCGACAGTCTGCGGTGCCAGTGCTGAGAGAGCGCCGCACTATTGGAGGTAGATGTATATACTCTAGGACGCGAGAACCATATTCCAGGCCCACACTCCCCGGTGCTAGTACTGAGGGAGCGCTGCATTATCGGAGGTAGTGGTATATACTCTAGGACTCGAGCTCCATAATCCAGGCCCACACTCCCCGGTGCCACTGCTGAGGGAGCGCTGCACTGTCGGAGGCAGATGTATATACTCTAGGACTCGAGCCCCATAATCCAGGCCCACACTCCCCGGTGCCATTACTGAGGGAGCTCTGCGCTATCGGAGGTAGAGGTATATACTCTCGGACTCGAGCTCCAAAATCCAGGACCAAAGTCCGGTGCCAGAACTGAGGGAGCGCTCCACTATCGGAGGTAGAGGTATATACATTAGGACTCGAGCCCCATAATCCAGGCCCACACTCTCCGGTGCCACTACTGAGGGAGCACTCCACTATCAGAGTTTGATGCATACACTCTTGGACTTGAGATCCATAATCCAGGCCGACACTCCGTGGAGCCAGTGCTGAGGGAGCACTCCACTATCGGAGGTAGATGTATATACTCTCGGACTCGTGCCCCATAATCCAGGCCCACACACCCCGGTGCCTATACTGAGGGGACGCTGCACTATCGGAGGTAGAGGTATATAACTCTCGGACTCGAGCTACATAATCCAGGCCAAAACTTCACGGTGCCAGTTCTGAGGAAGTGCTCCTCTATCGGAGCTAGATGTATACACTCTTGGAATGGAACCACATAATAAAGGCCCAAACTCCCCGGAGCCAGTTCCGAGGGAGCGCTGCACAGTCGGAGGTAGATGTTTTCCACTCGAATTCGAGCCGCAAAATCCAGGCCACACTTCCCAGTGCCAGTACTGAGGGAGCGCTCCACTATTGGAGGTAGATGTATTTACGTCGGACTCGAGCCCCATAATCCAGGCCAGCACTCCTCGGTGCCAGAGCTAATAGAGCGCTGCACTGTCGGAGGTAGATTTAAATACTCCAGGACTCGAGCCACATAATCCAGACCCACGCTCCCCGCTGCCAGTACGGAGGGAGCGCTGCACTATTGGAGGTAGAGTTATATACTCTCGCACTCGAGCCCCATCATCCAAACCCACACGCCTCGGTGCCAGTACTGAGGGAGCGCTCCACTATCGGAGGTAGCTGTATATATTCTAAACCTCGAGCTGAATAATCCAGGCCCACACTTTCCAGTTCCAGTACTGTGGGAGCGCTCCACTATCGGAGGTAGAGGTATATACTCTAGGACTCGAGCCACATAATCCAGGCCCACATTCCCCGGTGCCAGTGCTGAAGGAGTGCTCCACTATCGGAGGTAGAGGTATATACTCTCGGACTCCAGCCCCATAATCCAGACCCACACTACCCGGTGCCAGTAATGAGGGAGCGCTGCACTCTCGGTGGCAGATGTATATACTCTCGGACTCGAGCCCTGTAATCCAGAACGACACTCCCCGGAGACAGTGCTGAGGGAACGCTCCACTATCGGAGGTAGAGGTATATGCTCTCGGACTCGAGCCACATCATCCATGCCCACACTCCCCGCTGCCTGTACTGAAGGAGCGTTGCACTGTCGGAGGTAGATTAATATACCCTCGGACTCGAGGCCCATAATCCAGGCCCAAACTTCCCGGTGCTAGTGCTGAGAGTGCGCTGCACTGTCGGGGGTAGATGTATATAATCTAGGACTCCATCCCCATAATCCAGGCCCACACTCACCGGCGCCAGTACTGACGGAGCGCTGCATTATCGGAGGTCGAGGTATATACTCACGGACTCGAGCGTCATAATCCAAGACCAGACTCCCCGGTGCCAGTACTGAGGGAACTCTCCACTATCGGAGGTAGAGGTATATAGTCTGGGCCTCGAGCCCCATAATCCAGGCACACGAACCTCGGTGCCAGTGCTGAGGGAGCGCTGCACTATCGGAGGTAAAGGTATATACTCTCGGACTCGACCTCCACAATCCATTCCCAAACTTGACGGTGCTAGTGCTCAGGGAGCGCTCCTCTGTCGGAGGTACATATTTATAATCTAGGACACGAGCCCCATAATCCAGGCCCACACTCCCCGCTGCCAGTGCTGAGGGAGAGCTCCACTGTCGTGGTTAGATGTATATACTCAAGGACTCGAGCCCCATAATCCAGGCACAATCACCCCAGAGCCAGTGCTGAGAGATCGCTCCAATTTCGGAGGTAGAGCTATATACTGTCGGACTCGAGCACCATAAAACAATCCCACTCTCCCCGGTGCCAGTACAGAGGGAGCGCAGCACAGTCGGAGGTAGATGTAAATACACTCGGATTCGAGCTCCATAATCCAGGACGGCATTCCCCGGTGCCAGTGCTGAGAGTGCTCTGCACTGTCGGGGGTAGATGTGCATACTCTTGGAATCGAACCCCATATTCCAGGCCCACACTCCCTGGTGCCAGTTCTGAGGGAGCGCTGCACTATCGGAGGTAGAGGTATATACTCTAGGACTCAAGCTCCATAATCCAGGCCCACACTCACCGGTGCCAGTGCTGAGAGAGCGTTCCAATATCGTAAGTAGAGGTCTATAGTCTCGGATCGAGCCCCATAATCCAGGCCCACACTTCCCGGTGCCACTGCTGAGGCAGCCCTCCACTATCGGAGGTAGATGTATATACACTCGTACTCGAGCTCCTTAATCCAAGCCCACACTCCCCGGTGCCAATACTGAGGGAGCGCTCCACTATCGGAGGTAGCTGTATATATTCTAAACCTCGAGCTGAATAATCCAGGCCCACACTTTCCAGTTCCAGTACTGTGGGAGCGCTCCACTATCGGAGGTAGAGGTATATACTCTAGGACTCGAGCCACATAATCCAGGCCCACATTCCCCGGTGCCAGTGCTGAAGGAGTGCTCCACTATCGGAGGTAGAGGTATATACTCTCGGACTCCAGCCCCATAATCCAGACCCACACTACCCGGTGCCAGTAATGAGGGAGCGCTGCACTCTCGGTGGCAGATGTATATACTCTCGGACTCGAGCCCTGTAATCCAGAACGACACTCCCCGGAGACAGTGCTGAGGGAACGCTCCACTATCGGAGGTAGAGGTATATGCTCTCGGACTCGAGCCACATCATCCATGCCCACACTCCCCGCTGCCTGTACTGAAGGAGCGTTGCACTGTCGGAGGTAGATTAATATACCCTCGGACTCGAGGCCCATAATCCAGGCCCAAACTTCCCGGTGCTAGTGCTGAGAGTGCGCTGCACTGTCGGGGGTAGATGTATATAATCTAGGACTCCATCCCCATAATCCAGGCCCACACTCACCGGCGCCAGTACTGACGGAGCGCTGCATTATCGGAGGTCGAGGTATATACTCACGGACTCGAGCGTCATAATCCAAGACCAGACTCCCCGGTGCCAGTACTGAGGGAACTCTCCACTATCGGAGGTAGAGGTATATAGTCTGGGCCTCGAGCCCCATAATCCAGGCACACGAACCTCGGTGCCAGTGCTGAGGGAGCGCTGCACTATCGGAGGTAGAGGTATATACTCTCGGACTCGACCTCCACAATCCATTCCCAAACTTGACGGTGCTAGTGCTCAGGGAGCGCTCCTCTGTCGGAGGTACATATTTATAATCTAGGACACGAGCCCCATAATCCAGGCCCACACTCCCCGCTGCCAGTGCTGAGGGAGAGCTCCACTGTCGTGGTTAGATGTATATACTCAAGGACTCGAGCCCCATAATCCAGGCACAATCACCCCAGAGCCAGTGCTGAGAGATCGCTCCAATTTCGGAGGTAGAGCTATATACTGTCGGACTCGAGCACCATAAAACAATCCCACTCTCCCCGGTGCCAGTACAGAGGGAGCGCAGCACAGTCGGAGGTAGATGTAAATACACTCGGATTCGAGCTCCATAATCCAGGACGGCATTCCCCGGTGCCAGTGCTGAGAGTGCTCTGCACTGTCGGGGGTAGATGTGCATACTCTTGGAATCGAACCCCATATTCCAGGCCCACACTCCCTGGTGCCAGTTCTGAGGGAGCGCTGCCCTATCGGAGGTAGAGGTATATACTCTAGGACTCAAGCTCCATAATCCAGGCCCACACTCACCGGTGCCAGTGCTGAGAGAGCGTTCCAATATCGTAAGTAGAGGTCTATAGTCTCGGATCGAGCCCCATAATCCAGGCCCACACTTCCCGGTGCCACTGCTGAGGCAGCCCTCCACTATCGGAGGTAGATGTATATACACTCGTACTCGAGCTCCTTAATCCAAGCCCACACTCCCCGGTGCCAATACTGAGGGAGCGCTGCACTGTCGGAGGTAGATGTATATACTCTAGGACTCGAGACCCATAATCCAGTCCCACACTCCCTGGTGCCATTATTGAGGGAGCGCTGCATTAACGGAGGTAGAGGTATATACTCTCGGACTCGAGCTCTCTAATCCAGGCCCACACTACCCGGTGACAGTACTGAAGATGCGCTCCACAATCGGTATTAGAGGTATATTCATCAGGAATCGAGCCCCATAAACCAGGCCCATACTCCCCGGTGCCAGTACTGTGGGAGCGCTCCACTATCGGAGTTAGATGCATATCCCCTTGGACTTGAGATCCATAACCCAGCCCCACACTCCCCGGTGGCAGTGGTGAGGGAGCGCTCCACTATCGGAGGTAGATGTATATTCTCTTGGACTTGAGATTCATAATCCATGCCGACACTTCGCGGAGCCAGTGCTGAGGGAGCACGCAACTAACGGAGGTAAATGTATATACTGTCGGAATCGAGACCCATAATCCAGGCCCACATTTACCGGTGCCAGTACTGAGGGAGTGCTCCACTATCGGAGATTTAGGTATATACTCTCGGACTCGAGCTACATAATCCAGGCCCAAAATTCTCGGTGCCAGTTCTGAGGAAGCGCTCCACTATCAGAGGTAGATGTATATACTCTCGTACTCGAGCCCCATAATCCAGGCCGACACTCAACGCTGCCAGTACTGAGGAAGTGCTGCACTGTTAGAGGTAGATGTATATACTCTTGGACTTGAGCCCCATAATACAGACCCACACTCCAGGTGCCAGTACTGTGGGAGTGCTCCACTCTCGGAGCTAGATATATATACGATCGTAGTCGAACCCCATAATCCAGACCGGCACTCCCCGGTGCCAGTGCTGATAGAGCACTGCACTGTCGGAGGTAGATTTAAATACTCCAGGATTCGAGCCACATAATCCAGACCCACACGCCCCGGTGCCAGTACTAAGGGAGCGCTGCACTATCGGAGGTAGAGGTATATACTCTCTGACTCGAGCCCGATAATCCAAACCTACATTCCCCAGTGCCAGTACTGAGGGAGTGCTCCACTATCGGAGGTAGAGGTATACACTCTACGCCTCGAGCCCCATAATCCAGGCCCACACTCCCCGGTGCCATTGCTGAGGGAGCGCTCCACTATTGGAGGTAGAGGTATACTCTCTCGGACTCGAGCCCCATAAACCAGGCCCACACTCCCCGTTTCCAATATTGAAGGAGCGCTGCACTGTAGGAATTAGATGTATATACGTTCGAACATGAGCCCCCTAAATCCAGGCCCACACTCCCCGGTGCAAGTATTGAGGGAGCGCTCCACTATCGGAGGTAGAGGTATATACTCTCGGACTCGAGCCCCATAATCCAGGCCCAAACTCCCCGGTGCCAGTACTGAGGGGACGCTCGACTATCGGAGGTACAGGTATGTACTCTCGGACTCGAGCGACATAATCCAGGCCCAAACTTCTCGTTGCCAGTTCTGAGGGAGCGCTCCACTATCGGAGGTAGATGTATATATCTCGGACTCGAGCCCCATAATCCAGGCCCAAACTCCCCAGAGCCAGGGATGAGGGAGCGCTCCACTTTCGGAGGTAGAGGTGTATACTCTCGGACTCGAGCTCCATAATTCAGGCCCACATTCCCCGGTGCCAGCACTGAGGGAGCGCTCCACAATCGGATGTAGAGGTATACACGTTCGGACTCGAGCCACATAATCCAGGCCCACACTCACCGGTGCCAATACTGAGGGAGCGCTGCACTCTCGGAGGTAGATGTATATATTTACGGACTCGAGCGTCATATTACAAGCACACACTCCCCGGTGCCAGTACTGAGAGAGCGCTCCACTATCGGAGTTAGAGGTATATAGTCTAGGCCTCGAGCCCCATAATCCTGGCCCACACTCCCCATTGCCAGTACTGAGGGAGCGCTCCACTATCGGAGGAAGAGGTATATAGTCTAGGCCTCGAGCCCCATAATCCAGGCCCAGAAACCTCGGTGCCTGTGCTGAGGGAGCGCTGCACTACCGGAGGTAGAGGGATATACTCTCGGACTCGTGCCCCATAATCCCGGCCCACACTTCCCGGTGCCAGTGCTGAGTGTGCGCCCTACTGTCGGAAGTAGAGGTATATACTCTCGGACTCGAGCCCCATAATCCAGGCCCACACTCCCCGCTGCCAGTACTAAGGGAGCGCTGCACTGTCGGAGGTAGATGCATATACTCTCGGACTCGAGCCCCATAATCGAGGGCCACACTCCCCTGTGCCAGTAGTGTAGGAGCGCTGAACTGTCGGAGGTAGATGTATATACTCTCGGATACGAGCTCCATAATCCAGGCCGACACTCCTCGGTGCCAGTACTGAGAAGCGCAGCACTGTCGGCGGCTGATTTATATACTCGTGGACTTCAACCCCATAATCTAGGCCAAAACTCGCTGGTGCCAGTACTGATGGAACGCTAAAATTTCGGAGGTAGATGTATATACTCCACGACTTTAGCACCATAATCCAAGCTGACACTCAGCGGTGCCTATACTGTGGGAGTGTTGCACTGTTGGAGGTAGATACAAGAGTTCCATAATCCAGGCACACACTCCCAGGTGCCACTGCTGAGGGAGCGCTACACTATCGGAGGTAGATGTATATACTCTCGGATCGAACTCCATAATCCATTCCCAAACTTGCCGATGCCAGTGCTAAGGGAGCGCTCCACTATCGGAGGTACATATTTATACTCTCGGACACAAACCGCATAATCCAGGCTCACACTCCCCGCTGCCAGTGCTGAGGGAGAGCACCACTGTCGTAGTTAGATGTATATACACAAGGACTCGAGTCCCATAATCCAGTCACAAACACCCCGGAGCCAGTGCTGAGGGAGCGCTCCAATTTCGGAGGTAGAGCTATATACTGTCGGACTCGAGCCCCATAAACCAATCCCACTCTCCCTGGTGCCAGTCCTAAGGGAGCGCTGCACTGTCGGGGGTAGATGTATATACTCTAGGAATCGAGCCCCACATTCCAGGCCCAAACTCCCAGGTGCCAGTTCTGAGGGAGCGCTGCACTATCAGCGGTAGAGCTATATACTCTAGGTCTCGAGCTCCATAATCCATGTCCACACGCACCGGTGCCACTGATGAGGGAGCGCGGCACTGTCGGTGTTGATGTATATACTCTCGAACTCGAGCACCTTAATCAAAGCCCACACTACCCGGTGCCAATACTGAGGGAGCACTGCACTGTCGGAGGTAGATGTATATACTCTAGGACTCGAGACCCATAATCCAGTCCCACACTCCCTAGTGCCATTATTGAGGGAGCGCTGCATTATCGGAGGTAGAGGTATATACTCTCGGACTCGAGCTCCATAATCCAGGCCCACACTACCCGGTGCCAGTACTGAGGGAGCGCTGCACTATCGGTAGTAGAGGTATTTTCATCAGGACTCGAGCCCCATAAGCCAGGCCCATACTCCCCGGTGCAAGTAATAAGGGAGCTCTCCACTATCGGAGGAAGAGGTGTATATTCTGGGACTTGAGCCCCATAATCCAGGCCCACACTCCCTGGTGCCAGTACTGAGGGAGCGCTGCACTGTCGGAGGTAGATGTATATACTGTCGGGCTCGAGCCCTAAATCCAGGCCGACACTCCCCGGAGACAGTTCTGAGGGAGCGCTCCACTACCGGCAGTCGAGGTATATGCTCTCTGACACGAGCCCCATCATCCAGGCACACACTCCCCGCTGCCAGAACCGAGGGAGCAAAGCAATGTCGGAATTCGATGAATATACTGTCGGACTCGATACCCATAATCCAGGCCCACAATCCCCGGTGCCAGTACAGAGGGAGCGCTCCACTATCAGAGATAGAGATATATACACTCGGACTCGAGCTACATAATCCAGTCCCAAAATTCTCGTTGACAGTTCTGAGGGAGCGGTCCACTATCGGAGGTAGATGTATATACTCTCGGACTCGAGCCCCATAATCCAGGCCCACACTCAATGGTGCCAGTACTCATGGAGCGCTGCACTGTCGAAGGCAGATGTATATGCTCTCGTATTCGAGCCCCATAACCCAGGCCCACACACCCCGGTGCCAGGACTGATGGAGCGCTCCACTTTTTGGAGGTAGATGTATATACTCTAGGACTGGAGCCCCATAATCCAGACCCACACTCCCAGGTGCCAGTACTAAGGGAGTGCTCCACAATCGGAGATAGAGGTATAAACTCTCGGAATCGAGCGACATAATCCAGGCCCAAAATTCTCGGTGCCAGTACTGAGGGCGCGCTGCACTGTCGAAGGTAGATGTATATACTCTCGAATTCGAGCCCCATAATCCAGCCCCACACACCCCGGTGCCAGGTCTGATGGATCGCTCCACTATTGGAGGTAGATGTATATACTCTAGGACTTGAGACCCATAATCCAGACTCACACTCCCAGGTGCCAGTACTGTGGGAGCGCTCCACTTTCGGAGCTATATATATATACGCTCATACTCGAACCCCATAATCCAGGCCGGCACTCCCCGGTGCCAGTGCTGATAGAGCGCTGCACTGTCGGAGGTAGATTTAAATAATCCAGGACTCGAGCTTTATAATCCACACCCACACTCCCCGGTGCCAGTACTAAGGGAGCGCTCCACTATCGGAGGTAGAGGTATACACTCTACGGCTCGAGCCCCATAATCCAGGACCACACTCCCCGGTGCCAGTGCTGAGGGAGCGCTCCACTATTGAAGGTAGAGGTGTACACTCTCGGACTCGAGCCCCATAATCCAGGCCCGCACTAGCCGGTGCCAGTACTGAGGGAGCGAAGCACTGTCGTAATTCAAAGAATATACGGTCAGACTCGAGCCCCATAATCCAGGCCCACACTCCCAGGGGCCACTGCTGAGGGAGCGCTACACTGTCGGAGGTCGATGTATATACTGTTGGACTCGACCACCATAAACCATCCCAAACTTGCCGGTTACAAGTGCTAATGGAGCGCTACACTATCGGAGGCAGATATATATACTCTCGGACTCGAGCCCCATAATCCAGGCCCACACTCCCCGGTGCCAGTGCTTAGGGAGCGCGCCACTCTCAGAGGTAAATGTATATACTCTAGGAATCAAGCCCAATAATCCAGGCCCAAACACCCCGGAGCCAGTGCTGAGGGAGCGCTCCAATTTCGGAGGTAGAGCTATATCCTCTCGAACTCGAGAGCCAGAATCCAAGCCCACACTCCCTGGTGCCTGTACTGAGGGAGCATTGCACTGTCGGAGGCAGATGTACATACACTCGGACTCGAGCTCCATAATGCAGGCCGTCTGTCAACGGTGCCAGAGCTGAGAGAGCGCTGCACTCTCGGGGGTAGATATATATACTCTAGGACTCAAGCCCAATAATCCAGGCCCAAACACCCCGGAGCCAGTGCTGAGGGAGCGCTCCAATTTCGGAGGTAGAGCTATATACTCTCGAACTCGAGAGCCAGAATCCAAGCCCACACTCCCTGGTGCCAGTACTGAGGGAGCGCTGCAGTATCGGAGGCAGAGGTGTATACTCTCGGACTCGAACCCCATAATCCAGGCCCAAACTCCCCGGTGCCAGTACTGAGGGGACGCTCGACTATCGGAGGTACAGGTATGTACTCTCGGACTCGAGCTACATAATCCAGGCCCAAACTTCTCGTTGCCAGTTCTGAGGGAGCGCTCCACTTTCGGAGGTAGAGGTGTATACTCTCGGACTCGAGCTCCATAATTCAGGCCCACATTCCCCGGTGCCAGCACTGAGGGAGCGCTCCACAATCGGATGTAGAGGTATACACGTTCGGACTCGAGCCCCATAATCCAGGCCCACACTCACCGGTGCCAATACTGAGGGAGCGCTGCACTCTCGGAGGTAGATGTATATATTCACGGACTCGAGCGTCATATTACAAGCCCACACTCCCCGGTGCCAGTACTGAGAGAGCACTCCACTATCGGAGGTAGAGGTATATAGTCTAGGCCTCGAGCCGCATAATCCAGGCCCACACTCCCCACTGCCAGTACTGAGGGAGCGCTCCACTATCGGAGGAAGAGGTATATAGTCCAGGCCTCGAGCCCCATAATCCAGGCCCACAAACCTAGGTGCCAGTGCTGAGGGAGCGCTGCACTACCGGAGGTAGAGGGATATACTCTCGGACTCGAGCCCCATAATCGAGGCCCACACTCCCCATTGCCAGTAGTGTAGGAGCGCTGAACTGTCGGAGGTAGATGTATATACTCTCGGATATGAGCTCCATAATCCAGGCCGACACTCCTTGGTGCCAGTACTGAGAAGCGCAGCACTGTCGGCGGCTGATTTATATACTCGTGGACTTCAACCCCATAATCTAGGCCAACACTCGCTGGTGCCAGTACTGATGGAACGCTAAAATTTCGGAGGTAGATGTATATTCTCCATGACTTTAGCCCCATAATCCAAGCTGACACTCAGCGGTGCCTATACTGTGGGAGTGCTGCACTGTTGGAGGTAGATATTGATACTCTAGGACAAGAGTTCCATAATCCAGGCACACACTCCCCGGTGCCACTGCTGAGGGAGCGCTAGACTATCGGAGGTAGATGTATATACTCTCGGATCGAACTCCATAATCCATTCCCAAACTTGCCGATGCCAGTGCTAAGGGAGCGCTCCACTATCGGAGGTACATATTTATACTCTCGGACTCAAGCCGCATAATCCAGGCTCACACTCCCCGCTGCCAGTGCTGAGGGAGAGCTCCACTGTCGTAGTTAGATGTATATACTCAAGGACTCGAGCACCATAATCCAGGCACAAACACCCCGGAGCCAGGGCTGAGGGAGCGCTCCAATTTCGGAGGTAGAGCTATATACTGTCGGACTCGAGCACCATAAACCAATCACACTCTCCCTGGTGCCAGTCCTAAGGGAGCGCTGCACTATCGGGGGTAGATGTATATACTCTAGGAATCGAGCCCCACATTCCAGTCCCAAACTCCCCGGTGCCAGTTCTGAGGGAGCGCTGCACTCTCAGCGGTAGAGCTATATACTCTAGGACTCGTGCTCCATAATCCATGTCCACACGCACCGGTGCCACTGATGAGGGAGCGCGGCACTGTCGGTGTTGATGTATATACTCTCGAACTCGAGCCCCTTAATCAAAGCCCACACTACCCGGTGCCAGTACTGATGTAGCGCTCCACTATCGGAGGTAGAGATATATACTCTAGGACTCGAGCCCCATAATCCAGGCCCACAATCACCGGTGCCAGTGCTGAGCGAGCGCTCCAATATCGGAGGTAGAGGTCTATAGTCTCCGATCGAGCCCCATAATCCAGGCCCACACTTCCCGGTGCCACTGCTGAGGCAGCCCTCCACTATCGGAGGTAGATGTATATAACCTCGTACTCGAGCTCCTTAATCCAAGCCCACACTCCCCGGTGCCAATACTGAGGGAGCGCTGCACTGTCGGAGGTAGATGTATATACTCTAGGACTCGAGACCCATAATCCAGTCCCACACTCCCTGGTGCCATTATTGAGGGAGCGCTGCATTATCGGAGGTAGAGGTATATACTCTCGGACTCGAGCTCCATAATCCAGGCTCACACTACCCGGTGCCAGTACTGAAGGAGCGCTCCACTATCGGTAGTAGAGGTATTTTCATCAGGACTCGAGCCCCATAAGCCAGGCCCATACTCCCCGGTGCCAGTACTGTGGGAGCGCTCCACTACCGGAGTTAGATCCATATCCCCTTGGACTTGAGATCCATAACCCAGGCCCACACTCCCCGGTGCTAGTGGTGAGGGAGCGCTCCACTATCGCAGGTAGATGTATATTCTCTTGGACATGAGATTCATATTCCATGCCGACACTTCGCGGAGCCAGTGCTGAGGGAGCACGCAACTATCGGAGGTAAATGTATATACTGTCGGAATCGAGACCCATAATCCAGGCCCACACTTCCCGGTGCCAGTACTGAGGGAGTGCTCCACTATCGGAGATTTAGGTATATACTCTCGGACTCGAGCTACATAATCCAGGCGCAAAATTCTCGGTGCCAGTTCTGAGGAAGCGCTCCACTATCGTAGGATAGATGTATATACTCTCGGACTCGAGCCCCATAATCCAGGCCCACACTCAACGGTGCCAGTACTGAGGAAGCGCTGCACTGTCGAAGGTGGATGTATATACTCTCGAATTCGAGCCCCATAATACAGACCCACACTCCCAGGTGACAGTACTGTGGGAGTGCTCCACTCTCGGAGCAAGATATATATACGCTCGTAGTCGAACCCCTTTATCCAGGACTGCATTCCCCGGTGCCAGTGCTGATAGAGCGCTGCACTGTCGGAGGTAGATTTAAATACTCCAGGACTCGAGCCACATAATCCAGACCCACACTCCCCGGTGCCAGTACTAAGGGAGCGCTGCACTATCGGAGGTAGAGGTATATACTCTCGGACTCGAGCCCCATAATCCAAACCCACACTCCCCAGTGCCAGTACTGAGGGTGCGCTCCACTATCGGAGGTAGAGGTATAAACTCTAAGCCTCGAGCCCCATAATCCAGGCCCACACTCCCCGGTGCCAGTGCTGAGGGAGCGCTCCACTATTGGAGGTAGAGGTATACACTCTCGGGCTTGAGTCCCATAATCCAGGCCCACACTCCCCGTTTCCAATATTGAGGGAGCAAAGCAATGTCGGAATTCGATGAATATACTGTCGGACTCGATACCCATAATCCAGGCCCACACTCCCTGGTGCCAGTACTGAGGGAGCGCTCCACTATCAGAGATAGAGATATATACTCTCGGACTCGAGCTACATAATCCAGTCCCAAAATTATCGTTGACAGTTCTGAGGGAGCGCTCCACTATCGGAGGTAGATGCATATACTCTCGGACTCGAGCACCATAATCCAGGCCCACACTCAATGGTGCCAGTACTGAGGGAGCGCTGCACTGTCGAAGGTGGATGTATATGCTCTCGTATTCGAGCCCCATAACCCAGGCCCACACACCCCGGTGCCAGGACTGATGGAGCGCTCCACTATTGGAAGTAGATGTATATACTCTAGGACTTGAGCCCCATAATCCAGACCCACACTCCCAGGTGCCAGTCCTGAGGGAGCGCTCCACAATCGGAGATAGAGATATATACTCTCGGAATCGAGCGACATAATCCAGACCCAAAATTCTCGGTGCCAGTACTGAGGGCGCGCTGCACTGTCGAAGGTAGATGTATATACTCTCGAATTCGAGCCCCATAATCCAGCCCCACACACCCCGGTGCCAGGTCTGATGGATCGCTCCACTATTGGAGGTAGATGTATATACTCTAGGAGTTGAGAACCATAATCCAGACCCACACTCCCAGGTACCAGTACTGTGGGAGCGCTCCACTTTCGGAGCTAGATATATATACTCTCGGACTCGAGCCCCATAATCCAGGCCCACACTCCCCGGTGCCATTGCTGAGGGAGCGCTCCACTGTCGGAGGTAGAGCTATATACTCTCGAACTCGAGAGCCACAATCCAAGCCCACACTCCCTGGTGCAAGTACTGAGGGGGCATTGCACTGTCGGAGGCAGATGTATATACACTCGGACTCGAGCTCCATAATCCAGGCCGGCTGTCAACGGTGCCAGAGCTGAGAGAGCGCTGCACTCTCGGGGGTAGATATATATACTCTAGGACTCGAGCACCATAGTCCAGGCCCAAACTACTCGGTGCCAGTACTGAGGGAGCGCTGCAGTATCGGAGGCAGAGGTGTATACTCTAGGACTCGAGCTCCATAATCTAGGCCAACACTCCCTGGTGCCACTGCTGAGAGAGCGCGGCACTGTCGGAGGTAGATGTATACAATCTCGGACTCGAGCCCCTTAATCCAAACCCAAGCTACCCGGTGCCAGTACCGAGGGATCGCTCCACTATCGGAGGTAGACGTATATACTCTAGGACTCGAGCCCCACAATCCAGGCCCACACTTGCTGAGGGAGCGCTCCACTATCGGAGGTCGAGGTATGTACCCAAGATCTCGAGCTCCATAATCCAGGCCCACACTCCCCGTTGCCAGTACTGAGGGAGCGCACCACTATCGGTGTTTGATATATACACCCTTGGGCTTGAGATCCATTTTCCAGGCACCCACTCCCCAGTGACAGTGGTGAGGGAGCGCTCCACTATCGGAGGTAGATGTATATACTCTCGGAACCGAGCCCCATAATCCAGGCCCAAACTCCCCGGTGCCAGTACTGAGGGGACGCACGACTATCGGAGGTAGAGGTATGTACTCTCGGACTCGAGCTACATAATCCAGGCCTAAACTTCTCGTTGCCAGTTCTGAGGGAGCGCTCCACTATCAGAGGTAGATGTATATACTCTCGGACTCGAGCCCCATAATACAGGCCCAAACTCCCCAGAGCCAGTGATGAGGGAGCGCTCCACTTTCGGTGGTAGAGCTGTATACTCTCGAACTCGAGCTCCATAATCCAGGCCCACACTCTCAGGTGCCAGTACTGAGGGAGCGCTACACAATCGGATGTAGAGGTATACACTCTCGGACTCGAGCCCCATATCCAGTCCCACACTCACCGGTGCCAATACTGAGGTAGTGCTGCACTCTCGGAGGTAGATGTATAGAGTCTCGGACTCGAGCCCAATAATCCAGGCCGACAATCTCCGGAGCCAGTGCTGAGGGAGCGCCGCACTGTCGGGGGTAGATGTATATATTCACGGACTCGAGCGTCATATTACAAGCCCACACTCCCCGGTGCCAGTACTGAGAGAGCGCTGCACTACCGGAGTTAGAGGGATATACTCTCGGACTAGTGCCCCATAATCCAGGCCCACACTTCCCGGTGCCAGTGCTGAGGGTGCGCTCCACTATCGGAAGTAGAGGTATATACTCTCGGACTCGAGCCCCATAATCCAGGCCCACACTCCCCGGTGCCAGTACTGAGGGAGCGCTGCACTGTCGGAGGTAGATGCATATACTCTCGGACTCGAGCCCCATAATGGAGGCCCACACTCCCCTGTGCCAGTACTGTGGGAGCGCTCCACTACCGGAGGTCGAGGTATATGCTCTCTGACACCAGCCCCATCATCCAGGCACACACTCCCCGCTGCCAGTACTGAGGGAGCAAAGCAATGTCGGAATTCGATGAATATACTGTTCGACTCGATACCCATAATACAGGCCCAAACTCCCCGGTGCCAGTACTGAGGGAGCGCTCCACTATCAGAGATAGAGATATATACTCTCGGACTCGAGCTACATAATTCAGTCCCAAAATTCTCGTTGTCAGTTCTGAGGGAGCGCTCCACTATCGGAGGTAGATGTATATACTCTCGGACTCGAGCCCCATAATCCAGGCCCACACTCAATGGTGCCAGTACTGAGGGTGCGCTGCACTGCCGAAGGTTTATGTATATGCTCTCGTATTCGAGCCCCATAACCCAGGCCCACACTCCCAGGTGCCAGTACTGAGGGAGCGCTCCACAATCGGAGATAGAGGTATATACTCTCGGAATCGAGCGACATAATCCAGGCCCAAAATTCTCGGTGCCAGTACTGAGGGCGCGCTGCACTGTCGAAGGTAGATGTATATACTCTCGATTTCGAGCCCCATAATCCAGGCCCACACACCCCGGTGCCAGGTCTGATGGATCGCTCCACTATTGGAGGTAGATATATATACTCTAGGACTTGAGCCCCATAATCCAGACCCACACTCCCAGGTGCCAGTATTGTGGGAGCGCTCCACTTTCGGAGCTAGATATATATACGCTCATACTCGAACCCCATAATCCAGGCCGGGACTCCCCGGTGCCAGTGCTGATAGAGTGCTGCACTGTCGGAGGTAGATTTAAATGATCCAGGACTCGAGCTTCATAATCCACACCCACACTCCCCAGTGCCAGTACTAAGGGAGCGCTGCACTATCGGAGGTAGAGGTATATACTCTCGGACTCGAGCCACATAATCCAAACCCACACACCCCAGTGCCAGTACTGAGGGAGCACTCCAGTATCGGAGGTAGAGGTATACACTCTCGGACTCGAGCCCCATAATCGAGACCCACACTCCCCGGTGCCAGTGCTGAGGGAGCGCTCCACTATTGAAGGTAGTGGTATACACTCTCGGACTCGAGCCCCATAATCCAGGCCCACACTTGCCGGTGCCAGTACTGAGGGAGCGAAGCACTGTCGTAATTCAAAGAATATACGGTCGGACTCGAGCCCCATAATCCAGGCCCACACTCCCAGGGGCCACTGCTGAGGGAGCGCTACACTGTCGGAGGTAGATGTATATACTCTCGATTTCGAGCCCCATAATCCAGGCCCACACACCCCGGTGCCAGGTCTGATGGATCGCTCCACTATTGGTGGTAGATGTATATACTCTAGGACTTGAGCCCCATAATCCAGACCCACACTCCCAGGTGCCAGTACTGTGGGAGCGCTCCACTTTCGGAGCTAGATATATATACGCTCATACTCGAACCCCATAATCCAGGCCGGCACTCCCCGGTGCCAGTACTAAGGGAGCGCTGCACTTTCGGAGGTAGAGGTATATACTCTCGGACTCGAGCCACATAATCCAAACCCACACTCCCCAGTGCCAGTACTGAGGGAGCGCTCCACTATCGGAGGTAGAGGTATACACTCTATGCCTCGAGCCCCATAATCCAGGCCCACACTCCCCGGTGCCAGTGCTGAGGGAGCGCTCCACTATTGAAGGTAGAGGTATACACTCTCGGACTCGAGCCCCATAATCCAGGCCCACACTTGCCGGTGCCAGTACTGAGGGAGCGAAGCACTGTCGTAATTCAAAGAATATACGGTCGGACTCGAGCCCCATAATCCAGGCCCACACTCCCAGGGGCCACTGCTGAGGGAGCGCTACACTGTCGGAGGTCGATGTATATACTGTCGGACTCGACCACCATAAACCATCCCAAACTTGCCGGTTTCCAGTGCTAATGGAGCGCTACACTATCGGAGGTAGATATATATACTCTCGGACTCGAGCCCCATAATCCATGCCCACACTCCCCGGTGCCAGTGCTGAGGGAGCGTTCCACTGTCGGAGGTAGATGTATATACTCTAGGACTCAAACCCAATAATCCAGGCCCAAACACCCCGGAGCCAGTGCTGAGGGAGCGCTCCAATTTCGGAGGTAGAGCTATATACTCTCGAACTCGAGAGCCAGAATCCAAGCCCACACTCCCTGGTGCCTGTACTGAGGGAGCATTGCACTGTCGGAGGCAGATGTATATACACTCGGACTCGAGCTCCATAATCCAGGCCGGCTGTCAACGGTGCCAGAGCTGAGAGAGCGCTGCACTCTCGGGGGTAGATATATATACTCTAGGACTCGAGCACCATAGTCCAGGCCCAAACTCCCCGGTGCCAGTACTGAGGGAGCGCTGCAGTATCGGAGGCAGAGGTGTATACTCTAGGACTCGAGCTCCATAATCCAGGCCAACACTCCCTGGTGCCACTGCTGAGGGAGCGCGGCACTGTCGGAGGTAGATGTATACAATCTCGTACTCGAGCCCCTTAATCCAAACCCAAGCTACCCGGTGCCAGTACCGAGGGATCGCTCCACTATCGGAGGTAGACGTATATACTCTAGGACTCGAGCCCCAGAATCCAGGCCCACACTTGCCTGAGGGAGCGCTCGACTATCGGAGGTAGAGGTATGTACTCTCGGACTCGAGCTACATAATCCAGGCCTAAACTTCTCGTTGCCAGTTCTGAGGGAGCGCTCCACTATCAGAGGTAGATGTATATACTCTCGGACTCGAGCCCCATAATCCAGGCCCAAACTCCCCGGAGCCAGGGATGAGGGAGCGCTCCACTTTCGGTGGTAGAGGTGTATACTCTCGAACTCGAGCTCCATAATCCAGGCCCACACTCTCAGGTGCCAGTACTGAGGGAGCGCTACACAATCGGATGTAGAGGTATACACTCTCGGACTCGAGCCCCATAATCCAGGCCCACACTCACCGGTGCCAATACTGAGGGAGCGCTGCACTCTCGGAGGTAGATGTATGTAGTCTCGGACTCGAGCCCAATAATCCAGGCCGACAATCTCCGGAGCCAGTGCTGAGGGAGCGCCGCACTGTCGGGGGTAGATGTATATATTCACGGACTCGAGCGTCATATTACAAGCCCACACTCCCCGGTGCCAGTACTGAGAGAGTGCTCCACTATCGGAGGTAGAGGTATATAGTCGAGGCCTCGAGCCCCATAATCCAGGCACACACTTCACGGTTCCAGTGCTGAGGGAGCGCTGCACTGTCGGAGTTAGAGGGATATACTCTCGGACTCGTGCCCCATAATCCGGGCCCACACTTCCCGGTGCCAGTGCTGAGGGTGCGCTCCACTATCGGAAGTAGAGGTATATACTCTCGGACTCGAGCCCCATAATCCAGGCCCACACTCCCCGGTGCCAGTACTGAGGGAGCGCTGCACTGTCGGAGGTAGATGCATATACTCTCGGACTCGAGCCCCATAATCGAGGCCCACACTCCTCTGTGCCAGTACTGTGGGAGCGCTGAACTGTCGGAGGTAGATGTATATACTCTCGGACACGAGCTCCATAATACAGGCCTACACTCCTCGGTGCCAGTACTGAGAAGCGCTGCACTCTTGGCGGCTGATTTATATACTCGTGGACTTCAACCCCATAATCCAGGCCACCAGTCGCTGGTGCCAGTACTGATGGAACGCTAAAATTTCGGAGGTAGATGTATATACTCCTTGACTTTAGCCCCATAATCCAAGCTGACACTCACCGGTGCCTATACTGTGGTAGTGTTGCACTGTTGGAGGTAGATATTTATACTCTAGGACAAGTGTTCCATAATCCAGGCGCACAATCCCCGGTGCCACTGCTAAGGGAGCGCTACACTGTCGGAGGTAGATGTATATACTCTCGGATCGAACTCCATAATCCATTCTCAAATTTGCCGGTGCCAGTGCTAAGGGAGCGCTCCACTATCGGAGGTACATATTTATACTCTCGGACTCAAGCCGCAAAATCCAGGCTCACACTCCCCGCTGCCAGTGTTGAGGGAGAGCTCCACTGTCGTAGTTAGATGTATATACTCAAGGACTCGAGCCCCATAATCCAGGCACAAACACCCTGGAGCCAGTGCTGAGGGAGCACTCCAATTTCGGAGGTAGAGATATATACTGTCGGACTCGAGCCCCATAAACCAATCCCACTCTCCCCGGTGCCAGTACTAAGGGAGCGCTGCACAGTCGGAGGTAGATGTATATACACTCGGATTCGGGCTCCATAATCCAGGACGGCAGTCCCCGGTGCCAGTGCTGAGAGTGCGCTGCACTGTCGGGGGTAGATGTATATACTCTAGGAATCGAGCCCCACATTCCAGGCCCAAACTCCCCGGTGCCAGTTCTGAGGGAGCGCTGTACTATCAGCGTAGAGCTATATACTCTAGGACTCGAGCTCCATAATCCATGCCCACACTCACCGGTGCCACTGATAAGGGAGCGCGGCACTGTCGATGGTAGATGTATATACTCTCGCTCTCGAGCCCCTTAATCAAAGCCCACAATACCCGGTGCCAGTACTGAGGCAGCGCTCCACTATCGGAGGTAGAGGTATATACTCTAGGACTCGAGCCCCATAATCCAGGCCCACAATCCCCGGTGCCACTGCTGAGAGAGCGCTCCAATATCGGAGGTAGAGGTATATAGTCTCGGATCGAGCCCCATAATTCAGGCCCACACTTCCCGGTACCACTGCTGAGGCAGCCCTCCACTATCGAAGGTAGATGTATATACCCTCGTACTCGAGCTCCTTAATCCAAGCCCACACTCCCCGGTGCCAATACTGAGGGAGCGCTGCACTATCGGAGGGAGATGCATATACTCGAGGACTCGAGACCCATAATCCAGGCCCACACTCCCCGCTGCCAATACTTAGGGAGCGCTGCAATGTCGGAGGTTAATGTATTTAACCTAGGACTGGAGCCCCATAATACAGGCTCACACTCCCCGGTGCCATTATTGAGGGAGCGCTGCACTATCGGAGGCAGAGATATATACTCCCGGACTCGAGATCCATAATCCAGGCCCACACTACCTGGTGCCAGTACTGAGGGAGCGCTCCACTATCGGAGGTAGAGGTATATTCATCAGGACACGAGCCCCATAATCCAGGACCTTACTCCACGTTGACAATACTGTGGGAGCGCTCCACTATCGGAGTTAGATCTATTAACCTTTGGACTTGAGATCCATAATCCAGGCCCACACTCCCTTGCTAGTGGACTTGAGATTCATAATCCATGCCGACACTTCGCGGAGCCAGTGCTGAGGGAGCACTGCACTATCGGAGGTAAATGTATATACTGTCGGACTCGAGCTCCATAATCCAGGCACACACTCCCCAGTGCCAGTACTGAGGGAGCGCTCCACTATCGGAGAAAGAGGTATATACTCTCGAACTCGAGCTACATAATCCAGGCCCAAAATTCTCGGTGCCAGTTCTGAGACAGCGCTCCACTATCGGAGTTTGATGTATACACTCTCGGACTCCAGCCCCATAATCCAGCCCCACACTCAAAGGTGCCAGTACTGAGGGAGCGCTGCACTGTCGAAGTTAGATGTATATACTCTCGAATTCGAGCCCCATAATCCAGGCCCACACACCCCGGTGCCAGGACTGATGGAGCGCTCCACTATTGGAGGTAGATGTACATACTCTAGGACTTGAGCCCCATAATCCAGACCCACAATCCAGATGCCAGTACTGAGGGAGCGCTCCACTTTCGGAGCTAGATATATTTCCGCTCGTACTCGAACCCCATAATCCAGGCCGGCACTCCCCGGTGCCAGAGCTGATAGAGCGCTGCACTGTCGGAGGTAGATGTAAATACTCCAGGACTCGAGCCACATAATCCAGACCCACACTCCCAAGTTACAGTACTAAGGGAGCGCTGCGCTACAGGAGGTACAGGTATATACTCTCGGACTCGAGCCCCATAATCCAAACTCACACCCCAGTGCCAGTACTGAGGGAGCGCTCCACTATCGGAGGTAGAGGTATGCACTCTACACCTCGAGCCCCATAATCCAGGCCCACACTCCCCGGTGCCAGTGCTGAGGGAGCGCTCCACTATTGGAGGTAGAGGTATACACTCTCGGTCTCGAGCCCCATAATCCAAGCCCACGCTCCCCGTTTCCAATATTGAGGGAGCGCTGCACTTTCGGAATTAGATGTATATACGCTCGAACACGAGCCCCCTAATTCCAGGCCCACACTCCACGGTGCAAGTACTGAGGGAGCGCTACACTATCGGAGGTAGAGGTATATACTCTAGGACTTGAGCCCCATAATCCAGGCCCACACTCCCCGGTGCATGTACTGAGGGAGCACTGCACTGTCGGAGGTAGATGTAAATACTCTCGGACTCGAGCCCTATAATCCAGGCCGACACTCTCCGGAGCCAGTTCTGAGGGAGCGCTCCACTATCGGAGGTAGAGGTATATGCTCTCTGACATGAGCCCCAACATCCAGGCACACACTCCCCGCTGCCAGTACTGAGGGAGCGAAGCACTGTCGGAATTCGATGAATATCCGGTCGGACTCGAGCCCCATAATCCAGGCCCACACTTTCCGGTGCCAGTGCTGAGAGAGCGCTGCACTGACGGGGGTAGATGTATATACTATAGGACGCGAGCCCCATAATCCAGACCCACACTCACCAAGCGCCAGCAGCGACGGTGCGCTGCATTATCGGAGGTAGAGGTATATACTCTCGGACTCGAGCTACATAATCCAGGCCCAAAATTCTCGGTGCCAGTTCTGAGGTTGCGCTCCACTATCGGAGGTAGATGTCTACACTCTCGGACTCCAGCCCCATAATCCAGGCCCACACTCAAAGGTGCCAGTACTGAGGGAGCGCTGCACTGTCGAAGGTAGATGTATATACTCTCGAATTCGAGCCCCATAATCCAGGCCCACACACCCCGGTGCCAGGACTGATGGAGCGCTCCACTATTGGAGGTAGATGTACATACTCTAGGACTTGAGCCCCATAATCCAGACCCACAATCCAGGTGCCAGTACTGAGGGAGCACTCCACTTTCGGAGCTAGATATATTTCCGCTCGTATTCGAACCCCATAATCCAGGCCGGCACTCCCCGGTGCCAGAGCTGATAGAGCGCTGCACTGTCGGAGGTAGATGTAAATACACCAGGACTCCAGCCACATAATCTAGACCCACACTCCCAAGTGCCAGTACTAAGGGAGCGCTGCACTATAGGAGGTACAGGTATATACTCTCGGACTCGAGCGCCATAATCCAAACCCACACACCCCAGTGCAAGTACTGAGGGAGCGCTCCACTATCGGAGGTAGAGGTATATACTCTACACCTCGAGCCCCATAATCCAGACCCACACTCCCCGTTTCCAATATTGAGGGAGCGCTGCACTTTCGGAATTAGATGTATATACGCTCGAACACGAGCCCCCTAAATCCAGGCCCACACTCCCCGGTGCAAGTACTGAGGGAGCGCTCCACTATCGGAGGTAGAGGTATATACTCTAGGACTTGAGCCCCATAATCCAGGCCCACACTCCCCGGTGCAAGTACTGAGGGAGCGCTGCACTGTCGGAGGTAGATGTATATACTCTAGGACTCGAGCCCAATAATCCAGGCCGACACTCTACGGAGACAGTTCTGAGGGAGCGCTCCACTATCGGAGGTAGCGGTATATGCTCTCTGACACGAGCCCCAACATCCAGGCACACACTCCCCGCTGCCAGTACTGAGGGAGCGAAGCACTGTCGGAATTCGATGAATATACGGGCGGACTCGAGCCCCATAATCCAGGCCCACACTCACCAAGCGCCAGCAGTGATGGTGCGCTGTATTATCGGAGGTAGAGCTATATACTCACGGACTGGAGCCCCATAATCCAAGCCCATACTCCCTGGTGCTAGTAGAAACAAAGAAACATAGAATCATAGAAAATAGGTGCAGGAGTAGATCATTCGGTCCTTCGAGCCTGCACCGCCATTTAATGCGTTCATGGCTGAACATGCTACCTCAGTACCCCATTCCTGCTTTCTCGCCATACCCCTTGATCCCCATAGTTGTGAGTCTTATATCTAAATCCCTTTTGAATATATTTAGCGAACTGGCCTCTTCAACCTTATGTGGTAGATAATTCCACAGATTCACCACTTTCTGGGTGAAGAAGTTCCGCCTCATCTCAGTCTTAAATTGTTTCCCCTTTATCCTTAGACTGTGAGCCCTGGTTTTAGTGGTGCCAGAACTGAGGGAGCGCTCCACTATCAGAGGTAGAGGTATATATTCTAGGACTTGAGTCCCATAACTCAGGCCCACACTCCCCTGTGCCAGTAATTTGGGAGCGCGCCCCTATCGGAGGTAGAGTTATATAGACCAGGAATCGAGCCCCTAATCCAGACCCACAATCCTCGGTGCCAGTGCTGAGCGAGCGCTCCACTTTCGGAGGTAGAGGTATATACTTTCGGACTCGAGCTCCATAATCCAGGCCGACACTTCTTGGTGCCAGTACTGAGGGAGCGCTGCACTGTCGGTGGAAGATTTATATACTCGTGGAATTGAACCGCATAATCCAGGCCCACACTCCCTATTGCCAGTGCTTTTGGAACACTACTATTTCGGAGGCAGATGTATATACGCCAATCACTTTAACACTATAATCCAAGCTGACACTCACCGGTGTCAAATCTGAGGGAGTGTTTCACTGTTGGAGGTAGATGTATATACTCTGGGACTTGAGTTCCATAATCCATGCCCACACTCCCCGGTGCCACTGCTGAAGGAGCGCTAAACTATCGGAGGTAGATGTAGATACTCTCGGACTCGACCTCAATAATCCAGTTCCAAACTTGCCGGTGCCAGTGCTGAGGGAGCGCTCCACTATCGGAGTGAGATGTATATACTCGCGGACTCGAACCCCATAATCCAGGCCACTCTCCCCGGTGCCAGTGCTGAGGGAGCGCTCCATTGTCGGAGGTAGATGTATTTCCTCTAGGACTCGAGGCCCATAATCCAGGTCAAAACACCCCGGCGCCAGTGCTGAGGGAGCGCTCCACTTTCGGAGGTAGAGCTATATACTCTCGGACTCGAACGCCAAATTCCAAGCCCACACTCCCCGGTGCCAGTGCCGAGGGAGCGCTGCACTATCGGATGTAGATGTATATGCTCTCGGACTCGAACTGAATAATCCAGGCCCATACTCCCCGGTGCCACTACTGAGGGAGCGCTGCTCTGTTTGAAGATAGATGTATATAATCTCGAACTCGAGCCACATAATCCAGTCCCACACAACCGGACCCAGTACTGAGGGAGCGCTGCTCTGTCGGAGATAGATGTATATACTCTCGGATTCGAGCCCCATAATCCAGGCTGACACTCCCCGCAACCAGTGCTGACGGAGCGCTCCACTATCGGAGGTAGATGTATATACTCACGGATTCCCGCCCCATAATCCAGGCCCACACTCCCCGGTGCCAGTACTGAGGGAGCGCTCCACTATTGGAGTTAGAGCTATACACTCTCGGACTCGAGTCACAAAATCCAAGCCCACACTCCCCGTTTCCAATATTGAGGGAGCGCTGCACTGTCGGAATTAGATGTATATACGCTCGAACACGTGCCCCCTAAATCCTGGCCCACACTCCCCGGTGCAAGTACTGAGGGAGCGCTCCACTATCGGAGGTAGAGGTATATACTCTAGGACTTGAGCCCCATAATCCAGGCCCACACAACCGGACCCAGTACTGAGGGAGCGCTGCTCTGTCGGAGATAGATGTATATACTCTCGGATTCGAGCCCCATAATCCAGGCTGACACTCCCCGCAACCAGTGCTGACGGAGCGCTCCACTATCGGAGGTAGATGTATATACTCACGGATTCCCGCCCCATAATCCAGTCCCACACAACCGGACCCAGTACTGAGGGAGCGCTGCTCTGTCGGAGATAGATGTATATACTCTCGGATTCGAGCCCCATAATCCAGGCTGACACTCCCCGCTACCAGTGCTGACGGAGCGCTCCACTATCGGAGGTAGATGTATATACTCACGGATTCCCGCCCCATAATCCAGGCCCACACTCCCCGGTGCCAGTACTGAGGGAGCGCTCCACTATTGGAGTTAGAGCTATACACTCTCGGACTCGAGTCACAAAATCCAAGCCCACACTCCCCGTTTCCAATATTGAGGGAGCGCTGCACTGTCGGAATTAGATGTATATACGCTCGAACACGTGCCCCCTAAATCCTGGCCCACACTCCCCGGTGCAAGTACTGAGGGAGCGCTCCACTATCGGAGGTAGAGGTATATACTCTAGGACTTGAGCCCCATAATCCAGGCCCACACTCCCCGGTGCAAGTACTGAGGGAGCGCTGCACTGTCGGAGGTAGATGTAATTATTCTAGGACTCGAGCCCTATAATCCAGGCCGACACTCTCCAGAGACAGTTCTGAGGGAGCGCTCCACTATCGCAGGTAGAGGTACATGCTCTCTGACACGAGCCCCAACATCCAGGCACACACTCCCCGCTGCCAGTACTGAGGGAGCGAAGCACTGTCGGAATTCGATGAATATACGGTCGGACTCGAGCCCCATAATCCAGGCCCGCACTTCCCGGTGCCAGTGCTGAGAGAGCGCTGCACTGACGGGGGGTAGATGTATATACTATAGGACTCGAGCCCCATAATCCAGACCCACACTCACCAAGCGCCAGCAGCGATGGTGCGCTGCATTATCGGAGGTAGAGGTATATACTCTCGGACTCGAGCTACATAATCCAGGCCCAAAATTCTCGGTGCCAGTTCTGAGGTAGCGCTCCACTATCGGAGGTAGATGTCTACACTCTCGGACTCCAGCCCCATAATCCAGGCCCACACTCAAAGGTGCCAGTACTGAGGGAGCGCTGCACTGTCGAAGGTAGATGTATATACTCTCGAATTCGAGCCCCATAATCCAGGCCCACACACCCCGGTGCCAGGACTGATGGAGCGCTCCACTATTGGAGGTAGATGTACATACTCTAGGACTTGAGCCCCATAATCCAGACCCACAATCCAGGTGCCAGTACTGAGGGAGCACTCCACTTTCGGAGCTAGATATATTTCCGCTCGTATTCGAACCCCGTAATCCAGGCCGGCACTCCCCGGTGCCAGAGCTGATAGAGCGCTGCACTGTCGGAGGTAGATGTAAATACACCAGGACTCGAGCCACATAATCTAGACCCACACTCCCAAGTGCCGGTACTAAGGGAGCGCTGCACTATAGGAGGTACAGGTATATACTCTCGGACTCGAGCGCCATAATCCAAACCCACACACCCCAGTGCAAGTACTGAGGGAGCGCTCCACTATCGGAGGTAGGGGTATATACTCTACACCTCGAGCCCCATAATCCAGACCCACACTCCCCGTTTCCAATATTGAGGGAGCGCTGCACTTTCGGAATTAGATGTATATACGCTCGAACACGAGCCCCCTAAATCCAGGCCCACACTCCCCGGTGCAAGTACTGAGGGAGCGCTCCACTATCGAAGGTAGAGGTATATACTCTAGGACTTGAGCCCCATAATCCAGGCCCACACTCCCCGGTGCAAGTACTGAGGGAGCGCTGCACTGTCGGAGGTAGATGTATATACTCTAGGACTCGAGCCCAATAATCCAGGCCGACACTCTACGGAGACAGTTCTGAGGGAGCGCTCCACTATCGGAGGTAGCGGTATATGCTCTCTGACACGAGCCCCAACATCCAGGCACACACTCCCCGCTGCCAGTACTGAGGGAGCGAAGCACTGTCGGAATTCGATGAATATACGGGCGGACTCGAGCCCCATAATCCAGGCCCACACTCACCAAGCGCCAGCAGTGATGGTGCGCTGTATTATCGGAGGTAGAGCTATATACTCACGGACTGGAGCCCCATAATCCAAGCCCACACTCCCTGGTGCTAGTAGAAACAAAGAAACATAGAATCATAGAAAATAGGTGCAGGAGTAGATCATTCGGTCCTTCGAGCCTGCACCGCCATTTAATGCGTTCATGGCTGAACATGCTACCTCAGTACCCCATTCCTGCTTTCTCGCCATACCCCTTGATCCCCATAGTTGTGAGTATTATATCTAAATCCTTTTTGAATATATTTAGCGAACTGGCCTCTTCAACCTTCTGTGGTAGATAATTCCACAGATTCACCACTTTCTGGGTGAAGAAGTTCCGCCTCATCTCAGTCTTAAATTGTTTCCCCTTTATCCTTAGACTGTGAGCCCTGGTTTTAGTGGTGCCAGAACTGAGGGAGCGCTCCACTATCAGAGGTAGAGGTATATATTCTAGGACTTGAGTCCCATAACTCAGGCCCACACTCCCCTGTGCCAGTAATTTGGGAGCGCGCCCCTATCGGAGGTAGAGTTATATAGACCAGAAATCGAGCCCCTAATCCAGACCCACAATCCTCGGTGCCAGTGCTGAGCGAGCGCTCCACTTTCGGAGGTAGAGGTATATACTTTCGGACTCGAGCTCCATAATCCAGGCCGACACTTCTTGGTGCCAGTACTGAGGGAGCGCTGCACTGTCGGTGGAAGATTTATATACTCGTGGAATTGAACCGCATAATCCAGGCCCACACTCCCTATTGCCAGTGCTTTTGGAACACTACTATTTCGGAGGCAGATGTATATACGCCAATCACTTTAACACTATAATCCAAGCTGACACTCACCGGTGTCAAATCTGAGGGAGTGTTTCACTGTTGGAGGTAGATGTATATACTCTGGGACTTGAGTTCCATAATCCATGCCCACACTCCCCGGTGCCACTGCTGAAGGAGCGCTAAACTATCGGAGGTAGATGTAGATACTCTCGGACTCGACCTCAATAATCCAGTCCCAAACTTGCCGGTGCCAGTGCTGAGGGAGCGCTCCACTATCGGAGTGAGATGTATATACTCGCGGACTCGAACCCCATAATCCAGGCCACTCTCCCCGGTGCCAGTGCTGAGGGAGCGCTCCATTGTCGGAGGTAGATGTATTTCCTCTAGACTCGAGGCCCATAATCCAGGTCAAAACACCCCGGAGCCAGTGCTGAGGGAGCGCTCCACTTTCGGAGGTAGAGCTATATACTCTCGGACTCGAACGCCAAATTCCAAGCCCACACTCCCCGGTGCCAGTGCCGAGGGAGCGCTGCACTATCGGATGTAGATGTATATGCTCTCGGACTCGAACTGAATAATCCAGGCCCAAACTCCCCGGTGCCACTACTGAGGGAGCGCTGCTCTGTTTGAAGATAGATGTATATAATCTC
Organism: Squalus acanthias; assembly: GCA_030390025.1. NCBI lineage: Eukaryota > Metazoa > Chordata > Chondrichthyes > Squaliformes > Squalidae > Squalus > Squalus acanthias. The sequence goes on from JASTWF010000042.1 coordinate 256,520, forward strand.
GAACTCGAGCCACATAATCCAGTCCCACACAACCGGACCCAGTACTGAGGGAGCGCTGCTCTGTCGGAGATAGATGTATATACTCTCGGATTCGAGCCCCATAATCCAGGCTGACACTCCCCGCAACCAGTGCTGACGGAGCGCTCCACTATCGGAGGTAGATGTATATACTCACGGATTCCCGCCCCATAATCCAGGCCCACACTCCCCGGAGCCAGTACTGAGGGAGCGCTCCACTATTGGAGTTAGAGCTATACACTCTCGGACTCGAGTCACAAAATCCAAGCCCACACTCCCCGTTTCCAATATTGAGGGAGCGCTGCACTGTCGGAATTAGATGTATATACGCTCGAACTCGATCCCCCAAAATCCAGGCCCGCACTCCCCGGTGCCAGTACTGAGGGAGCACTCCACTATCAGAGGTAGAGATATACACTCGAGGACTTGAGCCCCATAATCCAGGCCCACACTCCCCGGTGCCAGTACTGAGGGAGCGCTGCACTGTCGGAGGTAGATGTACATACTCTGGGACTCGATCACTATTATCCAGGCCGACGCTCCCCGGTGCCAGTTCTGAGGGAGCGCTGCACTATCGGAGATAGATGTATATGCTCTCTGACACGAGCCCCATCATCCAGGCACACACTCTCCGCTGCCAGCACTGAGGGAGAAAGCACTGTCGGAATTCGATGAATATACGGTTGGACCCGAGCCCCATAATCCAGGCCCACACTTCCCGGTGCCAGTGCTGAGAGAGCGCTGCACTGACGGGGTTAAATGTATATACTATAGGACTCGAGCCCCATAATCCAGACCCACACTCACCAAGCGCCAGTAGTGACGGAGCGCTGTATTATCGGAGTTAGAGCTATATACTCACGGAGTGGAGCCCCATAATCCAAGCCCACACTCCCTGGCGCTAGTACTAAGGGAGCGCTCCACTGTCGGAGGTAGAATTATATAGACCAGGACTCGAGCCCCATAATCCAGGCCCACAAACCTCGGTGCCTTTGCTGAGGGAACGCTCCACTTTCGGTGGTAGAGGTATTTACTCTCGGACTCGAGCCCCATAATCCAGGCCCACACTTCCCGGTGCCAGTGCTAAGGGTGCGCTCTACTACCGGAAGTACAGGTATATACTCTCGGACTCGATCTCCATAATCCAGGCCGACACTTCTCGGTGCCAGTACTGAGGGAGCGCTGCACTGTCGGCGGAAGATTTATATACTCGTGGAATTCAACCCCATAATCCACGACTACACTCCCTGGTGCCAGTACTGATGGAACACTACAATTTCGGAGGCAGTAGTATATACTCCAATCACTTTAACCCCATAATCCAAGCACACACTCAACTGCGTCAAATCTGAGGCAGTGTTTCACTGTTGGAGGTAGACATTTATACTCTTGGACTTGAGTTCCATAATCCATGCCCACAATCAGCGGTGCCAGTACTGAGGGAGCTTTCCACTTTTGGAGGTAGAGCTATATACTCCAGGACTCGAGCCCCATTTTCCAGGCCCTCACTCCCCGATGCTAGTACTGAGGGTGCTCTCTAATGTCGGAAGTAGATGTATATACTCTCGGACTCGAGCCCCATAATCCAGGCCCACACACCCCGGTGCCAGAGCTGAGGGAGCGCTCCATTGTCGGAGGTAGATGTATATACGCTCGGACTCGGGGCCCATAATCCAGGTCAAAACACCCCGGAGCCAGTGCTGAGGGAGCGCTCCACTTTCGGAGGTAGAGCTATATACTCTCGGACTCGAACGCCATAAACCAAGCCCACACTCTCCGGTGCCAGTGCCGAGGGAGCGCTGCACTTTCGGATGTAGATGTATATGCTCTCGGACTCGAACTGCATAATCCAGGCCCAAACTCCCCGGTGCCAGTACTGAGGGAGCGCTGCTCTGTCGGAGGTAGAGGTGTATACAATAGGACTTGAGCTACATGTTCCAGGCCCACACTGCCCGGTGCCACTACTGAGGGAGAGTTGCTCTGTCGGAGTTAGATGTATATACTCTCGGATTCGAGCCCCATAATCCAGGCCGACACTCCCCGGAGCCAGTGCTACCGGAGCGCTCCACTATCGGAGGTAAAGTAACGTGCTCTCGGACTCCAGTCCCATAATCCAAGACAACACTCCCCGGGGCCATACTGAGGGAGCGCTGCTCTGTCGGAGTTGATGTATGTACTCTCGGACTCGAACACCATAATCCAGGCCGACACTCCCCTTTGCCAGTACTGAGGGAGCGCTGCACTGTCGGAGGAAGATTTATATACTCGTGGACTTCAACCCCTTAATCCAGGCTCACACTCCCTGTTGCCAGTACTGATGGAACGCTACAATTTCGGAGGTAGATGCATATACTCTTGGACTTTAGCCCCATAATCCAAGCTGACACTCACCGGTGCCAATACTGAGGGAGCGTTGCACTGTTGGAAGTAGATGTATATACCTTAGTACTTGAGCTCCATAATCCAGGTGCGCACTCACCGGTGCCAGGACTGAGGGAGCGCTCCACTACCGGAGGTAGATGTATATACTCACGGACTCGAGCTCCATAATCCAGGCCCAAACTTCCCGGTGCCAGTGCTGAGGGAGCGCTCCACTTTCGGAGGTACAGCTATATACTCTCGGACTCGAGCGCCATGATCCAAGCCCACACTCCCCGGTGCCAGTACTGAGGGAGCGCTCCACTATCGGAGGTAGATGTATATACTGTCGGACTCCAGCCCAATAATCCAGGCCCACACTCTCCGCTGCCAGTACTGAGGGAACGCTCCAATGTCGGAGGTAGATGTATACACTCTTGGACTCGAGCCCCATAATCCAGGTCCATACTCCCCGGTGCCAGTGCTGAGGAAGCGCTCCACTGTCGGAGGTAGTGTTATTTACTCTCGGACTCGAGCCCTATAATCCAGGCACACACTCCCAGGTATCAGTTCTGAGGGAGCGCTCCACTATCGGAGGTATATATATATACTCTCGGAATCGAGCCATATAATCAATGCCGAATCTCCCCGGAGCCACTGCTGACAGAGCGCTCCACTATCGGAGGTAGAGTTATATACTCTCGGACTCGAGCCCCATATTCCAGGCCCACACTCCCCGGTGCCAGCACTGAGGGAGCGCTGCACTGTCTGAGGTAGTTGTATATACACTGGAACTCGAGCCCCTTAATTCAGGCCGACACTCCCCGGTACCAGTACTGCGGGAGTGCTGCACTGTAGGAGGTAGATATATATACGGTCGGACTCGAGCCCCATTATCCAGGCCCACAATCAGCGGTGCCAGTATTGAGGGAGCTTTCCACTATTAGAGGTAGAGCTATATACTCCAGGACTCGAGCCCCATTTTCCAGGCCCACACTCCCAGATGCTAGTAATGACGGAGCTCTCTAATGTCGGAGGTAGATGTATATACTCTAGGACCTGAGCCCCATAATCCAGGCCGACACTCCCCGGTGCCAGTGATGAGGGAGCGCGCCACTATCGGAGGTGAAGCTATATACTCTCGGACTCGAGCCCCATAATCCAGGCCCACGCTCCCCAGTGCCAGTACTGATGTAGCGCTCCACTATCGGAGGTAGATGTAAATAATCCCGGACTCGAGCCCCATAATCCAGACCCACACTCCCCGGTGCTAGTACTGAGGGAGCGCTGCATTGTCGGAGGTAGATGTATATACACTAGGACTTGAGCCCCATAATCCAGGCCCATACTCCCCGGTGCCAGTGCTGAGGGAGCGCGCCACTATCGGAGGTAAAGCTATATACTCTCGGACTCGAGCCCCATAATACAGGCCCACGCTCCCCAGTGCCAGTACTGAGGTAGCGCTCCACTATCGGAGGTAGATGTATATACTCCCGGACTCGAGCCCCATAATCCAGACCCACACTCCCCAGTGCTAGTACTGATGGGGCTCTCCAATGTCGGAGGCAGATGTATATACACTCGGACTCGAGCGCCATAATCCAGGCCCACACTCCCTGGTGTCAGTACTGAGGGAACGCTACAATGTCGGAGGTAGATATATATACGCTAGGACTTTTGCCCCATTATCCAATTGACACTCACCGGTGCCAATACTGAGGGAGTGCTGCACTATCAGAGGTAGATTTAAATACTCTCGAACTCGAGCCATATAATCCAGGTCGGCACTCCTCGGTGCCAGTACTGAGGGTGTGGCGCACTGTCGGTGGGTGATATATATACTCTAGAATTTGAGCCCCATAATCCAGACCCGCACTCCACGGTGCCATGTACTGAGGGAGCGCTGCCTGTCGGAGGTAGATGTATATACTCCAGGATTTGAGCCCCATAATCTAGGCATATAATCCATGGTGCCAGTAATGAGGGAGCGCTGCACTGTCGGAGTAGAGGTAAATACTCTCGGACTCGAGCCACATAACCCAGGCCAACACTCAACGTGGCAGTACTGAGGGAGCGCTGCACTGTCGGAGGTAGATGTATAAACTCTACGACTGGAGCCCCAGAATACAGGCCCACACTCCCGGGTTGCAGTACTGAGAGAGCGCATCACTATTGGAGGAAGATGTGTAATATCTCGGGCTCGAGCCCCGTAATAAATTCCCACACTCTCCGACGCAATTACTGAGGGAGGGCTGCTCTGTCGGGGGTAAATGACTATACTCTGGGATTCGATTCCCATAATCCAGGCCGACATTCCCCGGTGCCAGCATTGAGGGAGCGCTGCACTGTCGGTGGTAGATGTTTATACTCTGTGACTCGTACACCATAATCCAGGACGGCACTGCCCGCTGCCAGTACTGAGAGAGCGTTGCAATGTCGGAGGTAGATTTAAATACTCCCGGACTCGAGTTTAATAATCAAGGTCGGCACTCCTCGGTGCCAGTACTGAGGTGCGGCTAACTTTCGGAGGGAGATATATATACTCTAGGATTTGAGCCCCATAATCCAGGCCCGCACTCCACGTTGCCGGTACTGAGGGAGCGCTGCACTGTCGGAGGGGGATGTATATACTCTAGGATTTGAGCCTCATAATCCAGGCACATACTCCACGGTGCAAGTAATGAGGGAGCGCAGCACTGTCGGAGTAGAGGTAAATACTCTCGGACTCGAGCCACATAATCCAGGCCGACACTCCCCGGCCCCATTATGGAGGGAGCGCTGCACTGTCGGAGGTAGATGTATATACTCTAGGACGGGAGCCCCATAATCCAGGCCCACACTCAGCAGTGCCAGTACTGAGGGAGCGCTGCACTGTCGGAGGGAGATGTACATACTCCAGGACTTGAGCGCTATAATCCAAGCCGAAACTCTCCGGTGCCAGTACTAAGAGAGCGCGGCACTATTGGAGGTAGATTTATATACTCTAGGACTTGAGCCCCATAATCCAGGCCGACACTCCCCGGTGCCAGTGATGAGGGAGCGCGCCACTATCGGAGGTAAAGCTATATACTCTCGGACTCGAGCCCCATAATCCAGGCCCACACTCCCTGGTGTCAGTACTGAGGGGACGTTACAATGTCGGAGGTAGATGTATATACGCCAGGACTTTTGTCCCATTATCCAAGTTGACACTCACCGGTGCCAATACTGAGGGAGTGCTGCCCTATCAGAGGTAGATTTAAATACTCTCGGACTCGAGCCATATAATCCAGGTCGGCACTCCTCGGTGCCTGGACTGAGGGTGCGGCGCACTGTCGGAGGGAGATATATATACTCTAGAATTTGAGCCCCATAATCCAGACCCGCACTCCACGGTGCCATGTACTGAGGGAGCGCTGCCCTGTCGGAGGGAGATGTATATACTCTAGGACTCGAGCCCCATAATCCAGGCCCACGCTCCCCAGTGCCAGTGCTGAGGAAGCGCTCCACTGACGGAGGTAGATGTATATACTCTAAGACTCGAGCCCAATTATCCAGGCCCAAAATGCACGTAGCCAGTGCTGTGGGAGCGCTCCAATTTCAGAGGTAGTGTTATTTACTCTCGGACTCGAGCCCCATAATCCAGGCACACACTCCGAGGTATCAGTTCTGAGGGAGCGCTCCACTATCGGAGGTAGATATATATACTCTCGGATTCGAGCCATTTAATCAATGCCGAATATCCCCGGAGCCACTGCTGACAGAGCGCTCCACTATCGGAGGTAGAGTTATATACTCTCGGACTCGAGGCCCATATTCCAGGCCCACACTCCCCGGTGCCAGCACTGAGGGAGCGCTGCACTGTCGGAGGTAGATGTATATACACTGGGACTCGAGCCGCATAATTCAGGCCGACACTCCCCGGTACCAGTGCTGAGGGAGTGCTGCACTGTCGGAGGTAGATATATATACGGTCGGACTCGAGCCCCATTATCCAGGCCCACAATCAGCGGTGCCAGTACTGAGGGAGCTTTCCACTATTGGAGGGAGAGCTATATACTCCAGGACTCGAGCCCCATTTTCCAGGCCCTCACTCCCCGATGCTAGAACTGAGGGAGCTCTCTAATGTCGGAAGTAGATGTATACACTCTCGGACTCGAGCCCCATAATCCAGGCCCACACCCCCCGGTGCCAGTACTGAGGGAGCGCTGCATTGTCGGAGGTAGATGTATATACTCTAGGACTTGAGCCCCAAATTCCAGGCCCACTCTCCCCGGTGCCAGTACTGAGGGAGCGCTGCACTGTCCGAGGTAGATGTATATACTCTCGGCCTCGAGCCCCATAATACAAGCACACACTCCCCCGTGCCAGTATGAGGGAGCGCTGCACTGTCGGAGGGAGATGTACATACTCCAGGACTTGAGCCCCATAATCCAGGCCGACACTCTCCGGTGCCAGTACTAAGAGAGCGCGGCACTATTGGAGTTAGATGTATATACTCTCGGACTCGAGCTCCATAATCCAGGCCCAAACTCAGCGGTGCCAGTACTGAGGGAGCGCTGCACTGTCGGAGGTAGATGTATATACTCTTGCACTTGAGCCCCATAATCCAGGCCCATACTCCCCGGTGCCAGTGCTGAGGGAGCGCGCCACTATCGGAGGTAAAGATATATACTCTCGGACTCGAGCCCCATAATACAGGCCCACGCTCCCCAGTGCCAGTACTGAGGTAGCGCTCCACTATCGGAGGTAGATGTATATACTCCCAGACTCGAGCCCCATAATCCAGACCCACACTCCCCAGTGCTAGTACTGAGGGGGCTCTCCAATGTCGGAGGCAGATGTATATACACTCGGACTCGAGCGCCATAATCCAGGCCCACACTCCCTGGTGTCAGTACTGAGGGAACGCTACAATGTCGGAGGTAGATATATATACGCTAGGACTTTTGCCCCATTATCCAATTGACACTCACCGGTGCCAATACTGAGGGAGTGCTGCACTATCAGAGGTAGATTTAAATACTCTCGAACTCGAGCCATATAATCCAGGTCGGCACTCCTCGGTGCCAGTACTGAGGGTGTGGCGCACTGTCGGTGGGTGATATATATACTCTAGAATTTGAGCCCCATAATCCAGACCCGCACTCCATGGTGCCATGTACTGAGGGAGCGCTGCCTGTCGGAGGTAGATGTATATACTCCAGGATTTGAGCCCCATAATCTAGGCACATACTCCATGGTGCCAGTAATGAGGGAGCGCTGCACTGTCGGAGTAGAGGTAAATACTCTCGGACTCGAGCCACATAACCCATGCCAACACTCCCCGTGGCAGTACTGAGGGAGCGCTGCACTGTCGGAGGTAGATGTATAAACTCTACGACTGGAGCCCCAGAATACAGGCCCACACTCCCGGGTTGCAGTACTGAGAGAGCGCATCACTATTGGAGGAAGATGTGTAATATCTCGGGCTCGAGCCCCGTAATAAATTCCCACACTCTCTGACGCAATTACTGAGGGAGGGCTGCTCTGTCGGAGGTAAATGACTATACTCTGGGATTCGATTCCCATAATCCAGGCCGACATTCCCCGGTGCCAGCATTGAGGGAGCGCTGCACTGTCGGTGGTAGATGTTTATACTCTGTGACTCGTACACCATAATCCAGGACGGCACTGCCCGCTGCCAGTACTGAGAGAGCGTTGCAATGTCGGAGGTAGATTTAAATACTCCCGGACTCGAGTTTAATAATCAAGGTCGGCACTCCTCGGTGCCAGTACTGAGGTGCGGCTAACTTTCGGAGGGAGATATATATACTCTAGGATTTGAGCCCCATAATCCAGGCCCGCACTCCACGTTGCCAGTACTGAGGGAGCGCTGCACTGTCGGAGGGTGATGTATATACTCCAGGATTTGAGCCTCATAATCCAGGCACATACTCCATGGTGCAAGTAATGAGCGAGCGCAGCACTGTCGGAGTAGAGGTAAATACTCTCGGACTCGAGCCACATAATCCAGGCCGATACTCCCCGGCCCCATTATGGAGGGAGCGCTGCACTGTCGGAGGTAGATGTATATACTCTAGGACTGGAGCCCCATAATCCAGGCCCACACTCAGCGGTGCCAGTACTGAGGGAGCGCTGCACTATCGGAGTTAGATGTATACACTCTTGGACTTGAGCCCCATAATCCAGGCCGACACTCCCCGGTGCCAGTGCTGAGGGAGCGCGCCACTATCGGAGGTAAAGATATATACTCTCGGACTCGAGCCCCATAATACAGGCCCACGCTCCCCAGTGCCAGTACTGAGGTAGCGCTCCACGATCGGAGGTAGATGTATATACTCCCGGAATCGAGCCCCATAATCCAGACCCACACTCCCCGGTGCTAGTACTGAGGGGGCTCTCCAATGTCGGAGGTAGATGTATATGCACTCGGACTCGAGCCCCATAATCCAGGCCCACACTCCCTGGTGTCAGTACTGAGGGAACGCTACAATGTCAGAGGTAGATGTATATACGCTAGGACTTTTGCCCCATTATCCAAGTTGACACTCACCGGTGCCAATACTGAGGGAGTGCTGCACTATCAGAGGTAGATTTAAATACTCTCGGACTCGAGCCATATAATCCAGGTCGGCACTCCTCGGTGCCAGTACTGAGGGTGCGGCGCACTGTCGGATGGGAGGATATACATACTCTAGAATTTGAGCCCCATAATCCAGACCCGCACTCCACGGTGCCATGTACTGAGGGAGCGCTGCACTGTCAGTGGTAGATGTTTATACTCTGTGACTCGTACACCATAATCCAGGACGGCACTGCCCGCTGCCAGTACTAAGAGAGCGTTGCAATGTCGGAGGTAGATTTAAGTACTCCCGGACTCGAGTTTAATAATCAAGGTTGGCACTCCTCGGTGCCAGTACTGAGGTGCGGCTAACTTTCGGAGGGAGATATATATACTCTAGGATTTGAGCCCCATAATCCAGTCCCGCACTCCATGTTGCCAGTACTGAGGGAGCGCTGCACTGTCGGAGGGGGATGTATATACTCTAGGATTTGAGCCTCATAATCCAGGCACATACTCCACGGTGCAAGTCATGAGGGAGCGGAGCACTGTCGGAGTAGAGGTAAATACTCTCGGACTCGAGCCACATAATCCAGGCCGACACTCCCCGGCGCCATTACGGAGGGAGTGCTGCACTGTCGGAGGTAGATGTATATACTCTAGGACTGGAGCCCCATAATCCAGGCCCACACTCAGAGGTGCCAGTACTGAGGGAGCGCTGCACTATCGGAGGTAGATGTAGATACTCTTGGATTTGAGCCCCATAATCCAGGCCCACACTCCCCGGTGCCAGTGCTGAGGGAGCGCGCCACTATCGGAGATAAAACTATATACTCTCGGACTCGAGCCCCATAATACAGGCCCACGCTCCCCAGTGCCAGTACTGAGGTAGCGCTCCACGATCGGAGGTAGATGTATATAGTCCCGGACTCGAGCCCCATAATCCAGACCCACACTCCCCGGTGCTAGTACTGAGGGGGCTCTCCAATGTCGGAGGTAGATGTATATGCACTCGGACTCAAGCCCCATAATCCAGGCCCACACTCCCTGTTGTCAGTACTGAGGGAACGCTACAATGTCGGAGGTAGATGTATATATGCTAGGACTTTTGCCCCATTATCCAAGTTGACACTCACCGGTGCCAATACTGAGGGAGTGCTGCACTATCAGAGGTAGATTTAAATACTCTCGGACTCGAGCCATATAATCCAGGTCGGCACTCCTCGGTGCCAGTACTGAAGGTGCGGCGCACTGTCGGATGGGAGATATACATACTCTAGAATTTGAGCCCCATAATCCTGACCCGCACTCCACGGTGCCATGTACTGAGGGAGCGCTGCACTGTCGGAGGGAGATGTATATACTCTAGGATTTGAGCCCCATAATCCAGGCACATACTCCATCGTGCCAGTAATGAGGGAGCGCTGCACTGTCGGAGTAGAGTTAAATACTCTCGGACTCGAGCCACATAATCCAGACCGACACTCCCCGGCGCCATTACGGAGGGAGCGCTGCACTGTCGGAGGTAGATGTATATACTCTAGGACTGGAGCCCCATAATACAGGCCCACACTCCCCGGTGCCAGTACTGAGAGAGCGCTGCACTGTCGGAGGTAAATGTATATACTCTCGGCCTCGAGCAACATAATCCAGGCCCACACTCCCCGGTGCCATTGTGAGGGAACGCTGCACTTTTGGAGGTAGATATATATACTCTGTGACTTGAGCCCCATAATCCAAGCCGACACTCCCCGGTGCCAGTACTAAGAGAGCGCGGCACAAATGGAGGTAGATGTATATACTCTCGGACTCGAGCTCCATAATCCAGGCCCACACTCCCCGATGCCAGCACTGAGGGAGTGCTGCACTATAGGAGGCAGATGTATATACTCTAGGAATTGAGCCCCATAATCCAGGCCGACACTCCCCGGTGCCAGTATTGAGAGAGCACAGCACTATTGGATGTAGATGTATATACTCTCGGACTCGAGCTCCATAATCCAGGGCCACACTCCCCGGTGCCAGTCCTGAGGGAGCGCTGCACTGTCGGAGGTAGATGTCTATAATCTAGTATTTGAGCCCCATAATCCAGGCCGACACTCGCCAGTGACAGTACTGAGAGAGCGCAGCACTATTGGAGGTAGATGTATATACTCTCGGACTCGAGCTCCATAATCCAGGCCCACACTCCCCGATGCCAGCACTGAGGGAGTGCTGCACTATAGGAGGCAGATGTATATACTCTAGGAATTGAGCCCCATAATCCAGGCCGACACTCCCCGGTGCCAGTATTGAGAGAGCACAGCACTATTGGATGTAGATGTATATACTCTCGGACTCGAGCTCCATAATCCAGGGCCACACTCCCCGGTGCCAGTCCTGAGGGAGCGCTGCACTGTCGGAGGTAGATGTCTATAATCTAGTATTTGAGCCCCATAATCCAGGCCGACACTCGCCAGTGACAGTACTGAGAGAGCGCGGCACTATTGGAGGTAGATGTGTATGCTCTCGGGCTGGAGCCCCGTAATCCAGGCCCACACTCTCCGACGCAATTACTGAGGGAGGGCTGCTCAGTCGGAGGTAAATGACTATACTCTGGGATCCGATTCCCATAATCCAGGCCGACACTCCCCGGTGTCAGCATTGAGGGAGTGCTGCACTGTCAGTGGTAGATGTATATAGTCTAGAACTTTAGCCCCATAGTTCAGGCACACCCTCCCCAGTGCTAGTAATGAGAGAGCGCTGCACTATCTGAGGGAGATGTATATACTCCAGGACTCGAGCCCCATAATCCAGGCCCACACCCACCAGTGCCATTAATGAGAGAGCGCTGCACTGTCTGAGGGAGATGTATATACTGTAGGACTTCAGCTCCATAATCCAGGCCCCCACACCCCGGTGCCAATACTGACAGAGCGCTGCACTGTTGCAGGGAGATTTATGTACTCTAGGAATTGAGCCCTATATTCTAGGCCCACACTCACCGGTGCCAGTATTGAGGGAGCGCTGCTCTGCAGGAGTTTGATAGTTTGATGTATGTACTCTAGGACTTGAGCCACATAATGCAGGCTGACATTCCGGTGTTAGTACTGAGAGAGGGCTGCATGTTCGGAACTAGATGTGTATACTCTGGAACTGAGGCCCCATGATCTAGGCCGACACTCCTCGGTGCCAGTAATGAAGGAGAGCTGCACGTATCTGCCATATCGGTTGAACGCAAAAGATCCCCCGGCCGCTACTGGACGAAGCGAAGATGTGAGTTTTATTTATCCCTCAACCAAATCACAAAAAACGTGATCTGGTTAATATCTCATTTGCTGCTTGTGTGAACTTTAAGTGCGCAAAATGGCTGCCGCATTTCCTACATTACAACAGTGACTGCACTTCCAAAGTACTTCATTGGCTGGGAAACGCTTTGCGGCGGCCTGCGTTTGTGAAAGGCACTGTAGAAATGGAAGTCTGTTCTCTTGCGCAGCCATGTCAAGTGTGTTAACGGGTTAACACGTTGATGATGACAACCATGTAGGCTTTGGGCGACCCTTCAAACCAGCACGGCTCTGGGATTCGAGGTGAGAGGAAGCCACCACCCCCTCACAGCCCTGCTCACCATCTCTTTACCTGCCCGAACCTATGCGGGTCGCAGGGGAGACAAGAAAACTGCAGCGTTGATGAGAGACGCCCCGACTCTCCCGCTCTACTCCCCCGGCCGACGCTCCTCTCGCCACATGCCGCGTGTCCAGCCAGCGGTCCGCGGGAAATCGCAGCGACCCGATTGTATGCCCGCATCTTGCCACGTTGCGGCAGCGGCCACAATGCAAAGGAACAGTCGCTGGCCGGTCGCTAAGTGTGGGCGGTGGGAAAAGGCGAGATCTATCTGTCGCTTGATCCTATACTGATGCCTCCCCCTCACCCCACCCCCACACACCTTCTCCCTCCGGACAAATGGGCAGGAAGAGAGAGAGACTGGCAGTCAACCATTGCCAATCAAGACCACTCCGCCCCTGCCGCAGGTCACCTGTTGCTGAAACTCTCATCCATGCCTTTGTTACCTCCAGACTTGACTATTCCAACTCTCTCCTGGCCGGACTCACCTCTTCCGCCCACCATAAACTGAAGCTCATCCAAAACTCTGCTGCCCATATCCTAACTCGCATCAAATCCCGTTCAGCCTATACCTCCTCTGCTCTCTGACATACAATGGCTCCCGGTTCGGCAACACATCGATTTCAAAATTGTCATCCGCTCATCAACACGAGGATGAGAATTGTAGGGCTGGAGGCGTTTAAAGAGAAAAGGAGGGGCCTGGCCATGTAGGGATTTGATCACGAGGATGAGAATTTTAAAATCCAGGCTTTGCCGAACCGGGAACCAAATGCAGTGACACACTAACAGACAGTTAAAGTTCGCTGGCCGGCAGACAGGAAGTGAAGACATTGATGTCGGCGGAGGAAAAATTAGGATCACAGCAGCAGTCGAGATCGTACACTCCGCCAGTCAGGTCACAGGTACAAATGGGTAGGGTTCGAACAAGGCACACAGCGAGAGATCTTACAACAGAGCATGGACGATCTCAGAGACCACCTCCCTCCCTTGCCTTTATCCGCAATCGCCGCCTTCTCCATCCCCCAAAAGCAATCTGCAAAATTATCCTCCCACGGCTGTCTACTTACCCAATTACAACTTCTGGAGATGCAGCTCAAGCCTTCTAATTAAAAATAATAATGATGTTATTTAGTGATATAGTTTTAATGGTGCTGCAGGAACAGCGAGACATGAGGGTTCACAGACACAAACCTGTGAAGTTGGAAGGACAAGTTGAGATGGTTGTTCAACAATTATACGGGATCCATGGCTTTATAAACGTATAGAGCACAAAATCAAGGAAGTTATGCTAAAGCTGTATAAATCACTGGTTCGGCCCCAGCTGGAGTATTGTGTCCAGTTCTGGGCAAACTAAACTTTAGGAAGGTTATCAAGGCCTTCGAGAGGGTGCAGATGAGATTTATTAGAATGGTACCAGTGATGGGGCCTAACCAGTCTTTTCTACTCTGAAAAAACAACTGTTTCCGATTTGTCTATGCTTTCTCTCCATTAGTCAATTCTTTATCCACGCAGCCAGTGTCCCATTAATCCCATGGGTTCAATTTTACTGACAAGTCTATTATGTGGTACTTTAAAAATTGCCTTTTGAAAGTCCATATATAAAACATCAACTGCACTACCCTCCTCAACCTTTTGCGTGTCTTCATCAAATAACTCAAACAATTAGTCAAACACGATTCGCCTTTAACAAATAAGTGCTGGTTTTCATTTATTAACCCATATTGTTTCCAATTGCCAATTAGTTTTGTCCCTGATTAATGTCTCTAAAACTTACCCCACCATTAACGTTAGGCTGCCTGGCCTGTAATTGCCGTGCTTATCGCTCTGCATTTTTTAACATGTATCTAAAAATTGCAATCTTCCAGTCCTCTGGCACCACAAAGAGGTTTGGAATATTGTGGCCAGAACCTCCACAATTTCCATCTTTACTTCCCTCAGCAACCTAGGATGCATACTATCCGCACCGGGTGACTTTTGTACTTTGAGCGCTGCCAACATTGTAAGTACCTCCTCTTTATCGATTTTACCTATCCAGTTGCTGTACTACCTCATCCTTTAGTGTGGCATTCGCAGCATCCTCTTATGTATTGAAAACAGATACATGTCCTCCTTTTTTGTCTCTAATCGGCCCCACCCTTCCTTTCACTACGCTTTTACTAGTTATGTGTTTATAAAATATTTTTGTGTCCCCTTCTATGCTACCAGCTGATCTATTCTCAAACACTCTCTTTTCCCCTCTTACTTCCTTTTTCAGTTGTTTCTGCACTTTTTGTATTCAGCTTGTTTCTCTACTGAATTGTGAGCCTGACGTTTATCATAAACTTCCTTTCTCTTTTTCATTTTCATCTCCACATCATTAGTCAACCAGAGAGCTCCAAATTTTCAGATGGAATTTTGGACACTAGCGGAATCGTGGGACATGGGGATCGGGCGGGAAATTGGAGTTGAGGTCGAAGGTCAGCAATGATAATATTAAATAGCGGAGCAGGCTCGAAGGGCGGTATGGTCTACTCCTGCTCCTGATTATTTTGTTCTTATGATCTCCTTTTTTTTGGAAGCCCTTCTTTTTCTATTTTTGTGTATGGGGTCATTGACTGAGATAATCTGTTACCCCCTCTACTCACAGTCCCTCCCTGCGTTAGTAATTTTTACATATATCAATACAAACAAACACGAACACAATTAATTATATATAGGGATTAATAGTTCTGTCTGTGTCTCAATGTTTCAATTGGGAAGACAATTGTCCACTCCCGAAAAGATAAACTTTATTTTCCCTGACCTGTTGTGTTTTTCCAGCATTTTCTGCGCTTTATTTCATATTGGCAGTGTTTTGCTTGTTGTTATAGTGCTGAGGAACACTGTCCAGTTTAGCAACACAGCGGAATCAGTGCATTTTGATTGAGTACAGAATAGAGCAGCTCAGTGGGCAAGTTAGACATAATACAGACCAGCTGAGAAAACTCCTGCTCTTAGTGATGGGCAGGGACACTGACACAAGACTCAGTGACTACATTGTGCAGCCTCCAGGCATCACCTTTAGAACTGTCACAATTAAACCAAAAACTGTGTTATCCCAGAACACACATTAACTGACCCGCCTGCTTCGTCTGCTGCTGTTCTGCTGGTCTGCGTGCCAACACTATAGGCTGATTACAATGAAAGTTTGAAAAGTAATATCTAGTAGTTTATGTATGTTAATCTCATTCTTGTCACCACCGCTCTGTTTCTATTTGTATCTGTCTATCTTTCATTGTCTCTGTCTCTCTGTGTATATCCATCAATCTCAGCCTTTTTCAGTCGTAATAGTTCAATTCTCTTTTAATTTCTGTCTATCGCGGTTTTATTTCTCTTTTTATGTCACCCTTTACTTTCTCTTTCACTCTGTCTCACTCTGTATCTCTATGTTGCTGCATGTTTTCATAAAATCTTAGTGAATAAATAAGGCCATTCGGCCCATTATGCCTGTGCCGGCCCTTTGAAAGAACTCGCCAAATCGTTATCTCCCCTGCTCTTTCCCCATAGCCCTACAATGTTCTCTTCTTAGATAATGTATCCAAGTCCCTTTTGTATGTTACTATTGAATCTGCTTCCACCATTCTTTCAGGCAGTGCATTCCAGATCATAACACCTCCCCCACACCTCGCTGTGTAAAAAAAATACTCTCGTCTCACCTCTGCTTCATTTACCAATTACTTTATTGCTCTTCTCTCTGTCTCTGCCTTCTTTGTCTCCACTTTCCATTTCTCTCACTCTCACTCTGACTTGTTCTCTCCTCTCTGTCTCTGTTCTTTTTTTAACTTTGCACCCCGTCTACAACTCTTTCTCTCTCTTTCTGTCTGCCTCTGACTGTCTCCGTGTCTGTGTGTGTCTCTTTCTTCCTTTTTACTCCTTATTTCCGTTTGCCTTTTCAACTCAGCCTTTCTGTACCATATTTTTGTCACTCATTTTGTTTCTTTCTGTTTTGTCTATATCGTTCTTTCTATTACTAGTTGTGTCTCTCTTTCTATCTCTCATCTCTCTCTGACTTATATTATATTTCGCTTTTTCTCTTTTCTGTCTATTTTTCTCCATCTCTTGCATGTCTTTCTGTCTGTGTTACATCTCTCCATTTAACCTCTGTATCTTTCTCTCTCGCTTCTCTTTTATTCTCATTTGATCTCTATTTTTGTGTGCCTTTTTGTGTTCTGTCTCTTCATGTCATCCTTTGTGCTTTTCTCTCTCTCTCCTAGTAACTCATTTTTCTCCATCACGCTGTGCATTACTGTCTCTGTGTCCTGTTTCTCCATTTACCATTTGTGCCTTTATTTTTCTTTTCTGTTTCTCCTTTTCTCCCTTTCTCCCTCTCTGTTCTAGCTCAATGTCCCCGTTTCTCCCTTCTTCTTCAGCTTTTCTTAACTTGAATTTACGATGAATTTTAATTATTTGATCGCAGATTACGTAACTGCCTTACAAATTATTGCACATTTCTCGAACATTATCATTGATTGCAATAAAAAACTTAACCCTAAAATGCGAAATTTGTTAATCAATATAAAGACACTATTTGCATCTGTTCAGACACATATCAAGTAGTTATTGAGATGAAACTTGCCATTCATGTATGAAGTAATACTGGGCGGCCTGCTGGTGGCGCTGTCCAGGGAGAGTATAAATACTCGGGCATGGGCCCAGCTTGCTTAGGACATTCCTCAGCAGCAACTAGCGAAGGACACAACTAGATCTCCATGTTGAAAAACAGTTGATTAAAGCTTTGGTTAACGCTTGGATCAAGTGCCCAGTAGTTTCCTAATATGTCAGTTATGTTCATTAAAACATTTACCTACATAACCGTCGCCAGACTGCAGAAGTAATTCATGATGGAAAGTGTTTTGAGATATAATAATAAATAAAGCACTGTAAAAATTCATTTTCTATTAATTACATTGCACATTTGTAGACTAGAAAATAGCCGCCTCTTTCTTTGTCATCTCACTTTGCTCGTTTGGTACTGTAGCTCTCCTGTTCTGTTTCTTTCTGTGTCTCTATTTCTCCTTGATTCCCATATTTTGTCTATAATAGCATAATTACATGAGTTCATAAAAACTAGGAGCAGGAATAGGTCATACGGCCCCTTGAGCCTGCTCCGCCATTTAGGAAGACCTTCGCTGAACTTCGGCATCAAAACCACTTTCCCGCCCTATCCATATATCCCTTGATTCCCTTAATAACCCAAAATCTACCGACCTCAGTCTTGAATATACTGAACAACTGAGCATCACAAATCTCTGGGGTAGAGAATTCCTAAGATTCACCACCCTCTCACTGAAGACATTTCTCCTAATCTCATTCCTAAATGGCAGACCTGTTATCCTGAGACTCTGAAACCCGAGTTCTAGACACTCTAGCCAGGGGAAATAGTCTCTCAGCATCTCCCCTATTAAGCACTCAAAGAATTTTATACTTTTCAATGAGATCATCTCTCATTAATCTATACCTCTAGAGAATATAAGGTCATTCTACTCAATCTCCCATCATAGGACAGCTTTCTTTTTTTCCAGGAATCAGTTCAGTGAATCTTTGTTGCTCCTCCTCTGAGGCAACTATATTCTTCCTCAGGTGTGGTGACTAAAAATGAACACAGAACTTCAGGTGTGGTATCACCAAAACCCAATATAATTGAAGCATTAATTCTTTATTCTTACACATCAAGCCTCTTGCAATAAAGGCTAATATACAACATCCACTGGATTCCCATTATCTATCTTTCTAGTTATACACTAAAAAAAATTCTAATAGGTTTGTCAAACACGATTTCCAGTTCATAAAAGCGTGTTGTTTCTGACTATTCAGAGAGCGACAGTACAGTCAGCATTTGAACTCACTTTCGTGGGCTTTATTCCTCAGACGCCGGTGTCGGGAGCAGCAGGAGAGCAGCAATACAGTGACTATTTTATCTCACTTTCACGGACTTGTTTCTGAGAGGCCGGTGTCGGGAGCAGCAGGAGAGCAGCAATACAGTGACTATTTTAACTCACTTTCACGGACTTGTTTCCTCAGAGGCCGGTGTCGGGAGCAGCAGGAGAGCAGCAATACAGTGACTATTTTAACTCACTTTCACGGGCTTGTTTCCTCAGAGACCGGTGTCGGGAGCAGCAGGACAGCGGCAATACAGTGACTATAACTACTCAGTTTCACGTGCTCGTTTCCTCAGAGGCCGGTGTCGGGAGCAGCAGGACAGCGGCAGTACAGTGAGAATTTAAACTCACTTTCGAGTGCTTTTTTCCTCAGAGGCTTATTAATCCCGCAAACCGGCGGCGCCGTTCCAGAGGCACGTCACGATTCAAAAAGTGATGCGGGCAAAAGGAAGCAGCTGATTGGGTGAGCACTTATACTACTCTATAGTTTGACAGTGACGGTTAATAGTTTATAAAGTTTAGAAGGTTTAAATTTTTGTGGTTATTGTTTCTAACGTCTCTCTTGTGTAGCGGGGAGTGCTGGTAAACAAGGGCCCTTGAGTATATAATTTAATTGTAGCGTAATTAGTGGCATTGATTTGATGCATTTTAATTTAAATTAATTAAAGTATAAGTCATGGCAGCACAGCTCGGCCTCGTGGCATGCTCCTCCTGCACTATGTGGGAAATCAGGGACACTTCCTGCGTCCATGGCGATCATGTGTGCAGGAAGTGTATCCAGCTGCAGCTACTGGCAGACCGCATTGCGGCGCTGCGGCTGCAATGGTACATACTGGAGCATTCGCGATGCTGAGGACGTCGTGGATAGCACGTTTGATGAGTTGATCACACCGTAGGTAAAGGCTGCACAGGCAGGAAGGGAATGGTTGACCGCCAGGCACAGTAGTAGGCGCAGGCAGGTAGTGCAGGGGTCTCCTGTGGCCATCCCTCTCTCAAAGAGATATGCCGCTTTGGTTAATGTTGGGGGAGATGGCTTATCGGGGGAAGGCTGCAGCAGCCAACATCCTGGCACCATGGGTGGTTCTGCTGCATAGGACGGGAGGAAAAAGTGCGGGAGAGCTATAGTGATAGGGGTTTATAATGTAAGGGGAATAGATAGGCGTTTCTGCGGCCGCAAACGAGACTCCAGTATGGTATGTTGCCTCCCTGGTGCAATGGTCAAGGATGTCTCTGGGGGGCTGCAGGGCATTCTGGAGGAGGAGAGTGAAGAACCAGTTGTCGTGGTACATATAGATACCAACGATATAGTAAAAAACGGGATGAGGCCCTAAAAGCTGTATATAGGGAGTTCGGAGTTAAATTAAAAAATAGGACCTCAAAGGTAGTAATCTCAGGATTGCTGCCAGTGCCACGTGCTCGTCAGTGTAGAAATAGAAGGATATTTCAGATGAATACGTGGCTAGAGCAAAGGTGAAAGGGGGTGGAAAGCAAATTCCTGGGACATTGGAACCGGTTATGGGGAAGGTGGGATCAGTACAAACTGGACGGTTTGCACCTGACAAGGACCGGGGCCGATGACCTAGGGGGAGTGTTTGATAGTGCTGTTGGGGAGGGTTTAAACTAAAATGGCAGGGGGTTGGGAAGCTGTGCAGGGAGACAGAGGAAATGGAAGCAGGGATACAAACAAAAGACAGGAAGGAGAAAAGCAAAAGTGGAAGGCAGAGAAATCAAGTGTGTAACTCAAAAAGGGCTACAGTAAATAATAATTCTAAAATAATGTTAAAAAAACAAGGCTGAAGGCTTTGTGTCTTAAAGCGAGGTGCATTCGTAATAAGGTGGATGTATTAGCTGCGAAAATAGATGTAAACAGATATGATATAATTCGGACTACGGAGGCATGGCTCCAGGGTGACCAAGGCTGGGAAGACAACATCCAGGGATATTCAATATTCAGGAAGGACAGGCAAAAAGGAAAAGGTGGTTGGGTAGCATTGCTTTTTAAAGAGGAGATTAACACAATAGTAAGGAAGGATATTAGCTCTGATGATGTGGAATCTGTATTGGTAGGGTTGAGAAATAAGAAGTGGCAGAAAACGTTAGTGGGAGTTGTATACAGATCCCCAAACAGTAATGCTGAGTTTGGGGATGGCATTATACGGGGCGTTAGAGCCGCTTGCAATAAGGGCACAGCATTATCATGGGAGACTTTAATCTACATATAGATTGCGCTAACCAAAATTAGTAACAATACTGTGGAGGAGGAATTCCTGGAGTCTCTATGGGATAGTTTCCTGGACCAATATGTCGAGGAACCAACTAGAGATCAGGCCATCTTAGTCTTTGTATTACGTAATGAGAAAGGATTAATTAGCAATCTTGTTGTGCGAGACCCCTTCGGGAGGAGCGATCATAATATGATAGAATTCTTCATTATGATGGAGAGTGAATTAGTTGACTCAAAGACTTGGGTCCTGAATTTAAATAAAGGAAGCTGCGATGGTATGAGGCGCGAGTTGGCTAGGATGGAATGGGGAACGTTACTTAAAGGGTTGACGGTGGATAGGCAATGGCAAACATTTAAAGATCACATGGATGAACTACAGAAATTGCTCATCCCTGTTTGGCATAAAAATAAAAGAAAAAAGTTGATAAACCGTGGGCTAACAAGGGACATTAGGGATAGCCTAAGATCCACAGAGAAGACATATAAATTGTCCAGAAAAATCAGCAAACCTGAGGATTGGGAGCAGTTTAGGATTCAGCAAAGGAGGACAAAGGGATTAATTAAGAGGGGAAAATAGAGTATGAGAGTAAGCTTTAGGGAACATAAAAACTGCTTTTAAAAGCTTCTATAGATATGAGAAGAGAAAAAGATTTGTGAAGTCAAGCGTATATCACTTGCAGTCAGAATCAGGGGAATTTATAATGAGGAACAAAGAAACGGCAAAGCAATTACATACATACTTTGGTTCTGTCTTCAAAAGGAGGACACGAATAAACTCCCAGAGGTGTCGGGGAGCATTGGGTCTAATGAGAGGAAGGAACTGAATGAAGGGAAATGGTGTTTGGGAAATTGACGGGATTGAAGGCCTAGGGTACTTAAGGAAGTGGCCCTACAAATAGTGATTGCATTGCTGGTCATCTTACAAAATTCTATCGACTCTGGAACAGTTCCCATGGATCGGAGGGTAGCTAATTTAAACCTACTATTTAAAAAAGTTGATAGACAGAAAACGGGGAAGCCGGTCATCGATAGTGGGGGAAATGCTAGAGTCCATTATAAAATATGTAATAGCAGAGCACTTAGAAAGCAGTGACAGGATCGGACAAAGTCAAAATGGATTTGCAAAGGGTAAATCATGCTTAACTGATCTACTGGAACTTTTTGAGGTTGTAATTGGTAGAATAGATAAGGGAGTACCAGTGGATGTGGAGTATTTTGACTTTCAGAAGGCATTCGATAAGGTCCCGCATAAGAGATTAGCATTAAAAGTTAAAGCACATGCGATTGGGGTTAAGGTACTGACTTGGATAGAGAACTGGTTGGCAGATAGGATGCAAAGATTTGAAATAAACGGTTCTTTTTCCGAGTGGCAGGCAGTGGCTGGTGGGGTACCGCAGGGATCGTTGCTAAGACCCCAGCTATTCTCAATATATATTAATGATCTAGACGAGGAACTAGATGTAATAGCTCCAAGTTTGCAGACTACACAAAGCTGGGTGGGCGTGTGTGCTGTGAGGAGGATGCAGAGAAACTGCAGTGTGATTTGGACAGGTTGGGCGATTGGGCAGATGCATAGCAGATGCAGTATAATGTGGATAAATGCGAGGTTATCCACTTTGGTGGCAAAAAGAGGAAGACGGATTATTATCTGAGCGGCAAAAGATTGGGAAAGGGGGAAGTGCAACGAGACCCGGCTGTTCTTGTGCACCAGTCGCTGATGTTAAGCATGCAGGTGCAGCAGGCAGTTAACAAGGCAAATGCTATGTTGGCCTTCCTAGCGAGACGATTCGAGTACAGGAGCAAGGATGTCTTGCTGCAGTTGTACAGGGCCTTGGTGAGACCACACCTTGAGTATTGTGTGCAGTTTTGGTCGCCTTATCTAAGGAAGGATGTTCTTGCCATGGAGGGAGTGCAGCGAAGATTGACCAGACTGATACCTGGGATGGAAGGAATGACGTATGAAGAGAGATTAGGTCGATTAGGCTTATATTCGCTGGAGTTTAAATGAATGAGAGGGGATGTCCTTGACAGACTAGATGCAGGAAGGATGTCCCGATGGCGGGGGACTACAGATACACGGGTCACAGTCTAAGAATAAGGGGTAAGCCATTTAGGATATAGATGAGGAGTTATTTCTTCACCCAGAGCGTGGTGAACCTGTGGAATTATGTACCACAGATGGCAGTTGAGGACAATTCATTAGTTATATTCAAGAAGGAGTTAGATATATTTCTTAAGGCTAAAAGGATCAAGGGATAAGGTACTGAATTTGGATGATCAGCCATGATCTCATTTAATGGCGAAACAGGCTCGAGGGGCCGAATGGCCTACTCATGCTCCTATCTTCTATGTTTCTATGTATCACATTGTCACTTTCAAAGTACCCTGTTGCCACGTCCTTAATAATAGATTCTCGCATTTTCCCACTACTGATGTCAATCTAACTGGCCTGCAGTTTACTGTTTTCTCTCTCAATCCTCTCTTTTGCAGTTTGGTGACATTTGCTACATTCCAATCCATGGGGACCTTTCTAGAATCTAGGGATTTCTGGAAGATCAAAACTAATGCATCCATTATCTCTGCAGCCACCTCTTTTAATCCCTAGGATGTAGGCCAGCAGGTCATGGGGATTTGTCGTCTTTTAGTCACATTATTTTCTCCAGTACTTTTTCTTTACTAATATTAATTACTTTACACTCCTCACTCTCATTACACCCTTGGTTCACCACAATTTCCAATAAGTTATTTGTGTCTTCTTCTGTGAAGGCAAAAACATAACATTTGTTCAACGTATCTTTCTTTGTAATCTCCCCTGTGTGTCTGTATTATTCTTATTTAACTTTCCCTCTGCCTCTCTCAGTTGCTTTGTCCATTTGTTTAATAATTTCTCTGAACTTTCTCTTGTTCAATAAACACCCTCTCTCTCTTAATCTGAGATATAAGTTTGCTGTGTTTTTTGTACAGATAGAAAAATATACACACACACATGTGCCTTTCTCTGTAGTGTTTTCCCACGTGTATTTTTTCTTCATTATATTTTTCTCTTTATCTTTTTCTCCACGACAGCTTTTGCCGGTTTCTCTCTCTGCCTTTTCAATGTTTCAAACCCTTTAATTTCTCCCTCTCTCTCCCTCTCTCTCTATTCCGTTTCCTCCCTGTTTACCTCTGTCCAATTCAACATCTACATCTATTAATCAATGCTTATTTACATATTTCGATTGGTCTCTTTCATTAACTTGTGTTCTCTGCCGCGCTATGCTCTGAAATCACTTTCACTTTCATCAAAATACTACATCCGATTCAGATTTAAGATCATGTCAGGGCTCTGTGCTGCTAATATAAAATGTATCCTCGGCCCATAGGGGATTGTAGGGAATGGATTATGAAATGAGTTTCAGTTCTAGTGCTTGAAACCCTTCAGCTCTTTCTATGGTTTAACTAATCTGACAATTAGTTTGAATGGGTATTTCACCGCGTTCTTCAGCTCCTCTCTGAATTTAGTCTGGGTCAGGACATAAATACACGTGTTTGTGCAGGAACTGAGAAGCTGCAGCATTATTGATGTCTGTTCTATGATATAAAGAGGTCCGGTGGTGGAGTAATAAAATCGAATATCTGCAACTCGCCGGTAAATGTTGTACAAAAACAATGTCGCCCATAACAATATAAAACTGCCGGATATACTGAAGAGTGAAACGATGGATTTCTTTCGGTTGTCCATCTCTGGGTCCTTGGGATTCTCTCCATCGCTGCGGCCCCGGAGTCCCCTGCGGACTCTACTTGACACTAAAATACGTCTGACCGTCAGAGCATTGAGAAGCAAAATTAGAAAGAACGGAACACAAGGGGTTAAAATGAGGTGAAACAACTCAAAAGCTGCCCATAGCGGGGAAGTATAGAAACTCGGTTTAGTGACACAATGCCAGTGAACATTGTCATTTATATAGTCAGCTTCATATTTGAAGTACTAGGGGACAGACTCTAAACAGTCCAGCACACTCACTGTTCCGATAACCACAGCCGCCGTTTTCTCGATGCAATATTGTGTTTTCAGCTTCTCAAAACAAATGGCCACATATCGATCAAAGGTAAAACCGACTGTGAGCCAAACAGAAACCGTGGTGTTTGTAAGAATCAGGAAGTAAATAAAACTACACACGGGAGTAATGTTCAGGAATGAATATGGGAAATAAATCTGACCAATCCACTTCAGTATGGGATCAGTTATAACGACGAGGAGATCAGCCGCTGCCATTCCCACCAGGTAGCGAGTGATACATTTGGAGAGACCGCACTTTCCTCGGGACAGAATCACAATCGCCACCAAGTTAACTGTAAGAGAGAGAAAAGGAAGCAGATAAATTACTGATCAGACCTAGAGCTAAAGCAGCAGTTTGACAGGATCTGGGCTGAAATTTCCAGCTTTGTTGTTGCATCGAACGATTGAAACTGATTCATGGATCTGGCAGCGCTTCCGGGCACAGACATGTTTTAAACACTATTATTGTTAATGAATTGGGTAATCGGTAAAAAAATATGAATCGATTGAGCATCGGATCCACTGGAAGGGATTCAATGCAGGGGAAGGAGAGACTGGCATTCACAGAATGAGAATGCAGCAGAGCGTTAGAAGCAATTAAGGTACCAGTAACAGAACGCAATTAATACATTCTAACATTAATTTCTGTGTTTACTGGTGTCAGCTCCTTGAGTACAAAATGTGGCCAATAAATTTACTCAGCACATTCAGTAACATCAAATTCAAATTCAAATATATCCGTTACACAAAACACATTTTTTATTGAATTCAGCTGATGCACAGATTTTAAAATCCATTATTCTAATAATTCATTATGATCAATAAATCATGGAACCTATATTTCAAATACACTTGTATTGTGTGCATATATAAGTCATAAAGTAATGAAAAGAATATTCACCAACACTGACTGAAGATCTCATGGACAAACACAGGGAAGTGGGAACAAAAGTAAATTCTCACCCAATCTGACCACATCCTAATAACACCCAGAAGTCACATCTAATTGTATTTGTACTCGAAGTTTCAGCAGCTCTCTCTCTCTCACTCGCACTCAAACATTTCCTTATCACTTGCCTTCTCCCGCTCTCTTTCTCTATCGCTCCTCTATCATTCCGCACTGTCTGTGCTCTCTCCGACAAATCTCATTTTGATATCCGATTCAATCGTAATATCCTACGACTGCATTCTTCTCAACCAGCACTGTGCACAGTGAACCTATTCTCAGAGTCAGTTTGTTCAATGGTAAAGTCTCTGTGACTAATTTAATGTCTCTACAGATGATCCAAATCTCCTCCTGTACCCTTACACTTTTCCCCTCATCTGCAATGCACGCAATAAACAGAATCGAACGTCTCTTCCAGACAGAACTCACAATAATTGAAGACCCTCTCCTGTAATTATAAAGTGCAGCGTTAGATGGCGCGATTGTTCAAGTAACAAAACGTCAACATCACCGCTGCTACTTATAAACTCCAGATCAATAGAAGGGCTCATGATTCCAACAGATACAGTGCAAACTGATACAACATAACCTCAAAACATTTAATTTTACAATATGGTCCAGTGACAGTCAGTGATTCCATCCACACTGAAGCAGAGAAGGAGATGTGAAAGAGTCCTTATCAACCGCTGTTCAGTCGCCAGACCTCTGAAGCGGCGTCAGATACACACACAATGAAATAATATTTCACAAAAGTTATAACAAATACACACATTGAAATCCTAATTAATCTCTGAAATTTTATTGGGAAGAGAGGAGATTGCGATGCCCCCTTGTAAAACTGAGACCGGGAGCTGTCTCAATATCAATCACTGAAAAAACCTTTCCCAAAAAATATTCCAAGAAAGTTTAATTCACAGCATGAAACTGTGAACAGATACTGATGGGATGATACCTGCTCTTAGCCCAGACTCCTGATTCCAATTCATTCAGTACAGAAATTATTCCAGTAACAATGCCAGAGTTGGATAAACAAATATCATTACAGATATAATGCAACTGCTAATAGACCGAAAGAGCAGGAAAACCGGACCTTCCATTCTTCCTATATAACAACAGAAAACGCTGGAAAAACTCAGCAGGCCAGGCAGCATCCGTGGAGAGAGAAAAAGAGTTGACGTTTCAGGTCGATGAAAGGTCATCGACCTGAAACGTCAACTCTTTTTCTCTCTCCACGGATGCTGCCTGGCCTGCTGAGTTTTTCCAGCGTTTTCTGTTGTTATTTCGGATTTCCAGCATCTGCAGTATTTTGCTATCGCCTTCCATTCTTCCACTGGTTGAAGTGAACGGGCGGCGAGTAAATCATTACCAAGTGCAGCAGCACAGTTAACAGCGATTTATATAATTAACAGCAACGATAATTGCTTACCAGTAACTCCAACGGCTGCAAGAACAGGATAGTAAATGTCTTCTATCTGATAGATTACTGGATATCCCATTTCTGTGAGAAGCGGCGACTTCTGTTGGAGTGCAACCCAAGCTCCGGCAGGCACTCTGAGCTGATATATTCCAATGGGCCCTTATTTATACAGGGGAGAAGTCTCCAATGATACGGTTATACCCCTGATTATTACTATTAGTTACAGTCCCTTGAACAAACACATTACATCAGCAGCTTCGACTCCGATGTAAATAATGTGGTGGATAAAACACAAATATCTCAAGGACATTTTCTTAATCAGACCACTCTCGGGAATAACGCTGAGATGTCTCCCAATTCAGGACTGATCCAACAATAATGAGCGGTTTCATTTACAGCTTTCATGTAAGTGTATTGACCACGTTCCCTCCTGTGAATTCATTTTAAATATTACCAATTTATCCCCAGTGTAGAAAGAACCCAGGGACACAGGCAGAGCCATTTCACTCTGTCCCTGCCGTTTCCCAGTTAAAATGTGAAGTGTCAATCCCTGACACAGGGACAGTTAAAGGCCACGTTCAGGATTGGAGACTAGAAATTACTGTGGGTGATATTAGGGGACGGACAACGAAAGTGTCCCATTGACATTCCTCTCTGCTATTTTACTGCAGATATTTACCTGTTTTTTCTACATTGGTTATGGGCGCAAGAAAAATTAGAACTGTGCCACCTCCTGTCTCCATTCCTCCAGTTCACTACTGGTCGGCCATCCAACCTCCACCTTCCATCAATGTCAACCGATCCCAAACTCTGCTGTGCACGTCCAAACCTCAAAGTCCCGCTCGCCCATCATCCTCGCCCTCACTGAGCCTCATTGTCTCTCACTCTGCCAATGACTTAAATTTAAAATTCGCATCCTTGATTTAAGTTCCTCCATGGATTCACCCCTCGCCAACTCCACCCTCTCCTTCAAACCTGCATCAAACCCACCAGTGATCTCTCCAATCCTATGACACTTGGTTCTTATGTTGGGACTGCCCTCGCTTAGTTACAGTATTACCGATCTGATTGTAGCTAAGCATCTCCAGCAATGACTTATCTTCCCACACCAGCACCGTTAACTCTCGAGTCTCTGAACTTTCAATTCTTGCTCCTCCTCTTCCTCATCTACATGCTTCCCTTTGTGACATCATCTACAGACCGAAGTCTACACCTTCTGGACCCACCTCAAATTCCAAACACATGTGGAATGGACTGCCTGGTGTGATAGTGGAGTCGGACACTTTAGGAACTTTCAAGCGGTTATTGGATAAGCACATGGAGCACACCAGAGTGATAGGGAGTGTGATAGCTTGATCTTGGTCTCGGACAATGCTCGGCACAACATCGAGGGCCGAAGGGCCTGTACTGTGCTGTACTGTTCTATGTTCTATGTTCTATGTTCTATGCCGCCGATTCCATCCTCCTGCATACCTGTTATACCAGACTGACTATGAGGATTTGTAACCTCTGATCCGTATTCGTCCCTGACCTGAGATTCCGACCATATCTGCTCTCCATCACAAGATACGACTTTATCCGCCACAATAACATCGCCACCCTCTGTCCCTGCCTCAGCCAATCTGGCAGTGAAATCTTCAAACTTGAATTTATAAGCTCCACACTCTCAGTTCTCTCCTCCAATCCGTCTCCTCTTCATTCCTCTGACATGGGCCTCTCTTTTGGTCGGACTCACCTTGCTTGTTTCCACGTTTACATATCTGATCGGAGACAAAGAATCTCCGGCAATGGTTTCTCTACCCCTCCCCCACCCCGAAGCAACGTTACCTACGATGCCTCACAATGATCTATCCTAGCCCTCTCTTCTTCCTCATTTACATGCTTCCCTTTGGAGCTTTCATCCGCAGGCATGCGATCACCTTTGTTGTGTTCTCTAACAACACCAGGTTTTACTCGCCATCTCCTGGAACCACACAATCATGGACTCATAGAAAAGTACAGCCATTCGCCGCATCGAGTCTCTTTCGAAGAGCAAATCCGTTTTACTCATTCTCCGACTGCTTTTCCAGATCCCTGCGGATGTTTCTCCTTCAAGTATTTTCCAATGGCCGTTTGGAGGCTGCTATTGAAACTAGACACACCACCCTATCAGGCAGTGCATTCCAACTTCTAACTACTCGCTGCGTAAAAATTAATTTCCTCATGTCGCCTCGAGTTCTTTTGCCAATCAGCTTAAATCTGTGCCGTAAGGTTATCGATCCTTCAGCCATTGGAGACAGTTTATCTTCATTTACTCTATTTTAAAATATTCAAGTTTTTAAACACCTCTATTAAATCTCCTCTTTGCCTTCTCTGCCCGAAGGAGAAGTAGTCCAACTTGTTCAGAGAAGGTCAGAGGCTGGGTATTCTGCGGCCAGTGTCTCACCTCCTGACTCACCAAAGCCGTTCCACAATTTACAAGGCACAGGTCAGGAGTGTAATAGATTGCTCTCCACTTAACTTGATGAGTGCTGCTCCAAAAACATTCAAGAAGCTCGACGGGGGTAGGGTGGGATATGTGTACTGTGGGGATTAAAGCAGGGACAGGGTACTGGATTTGGATGATCAGCCATGATCGTATTGAATGGCGGAGCAGGCTCGACGGGCCGAATGGCCTACTCCTGCTCCTAGATTCTATGTTTCTATGTTAACATCCAGAACAAAGCAGCCCGTTTTATTAGCACCCCATCCTCCACCTTAAATATTCACTCCCTCCACCACCGGTGTACCGTGGCTGCAGTGTGTACCATCTACAAGATCACGGCAGCAACGCGCCAAGGCTTTGTCGGTAGCTACTACAAAACCCGCGAACTCGACCACCTAGAATGACAAGGGTAGAAGACGCAAAGGAACGGCATCACCTGCAAGTTCCCCTCCAAGTTATGCTCCAACCAGACTTGGAAGTATTTCGCCGTTCCTTCATCGTCGCTGTGTCTAAATCCTGGAACTCCCTCGCTAACAGCCCTGTGGGAATACCTTCACCACACGGACTGCAGCGGTTTAAGAAGGCGGCTCACGACCAGCTTCTCAAGGGCAATTTGATATGGGCAAAACCAGCGATGCCCATATCCCATGAACGAATTAATAAAAGCTTCTCCAATCTATCCACGAAACTGCAATTGCTGATCCTGGAACCTTACCAGTAAATATCTTCAGTACCCTCTCCAAAGCCATCATGTCCTTCCTAATTTGTGGTACTCCGATTTATGATGCAGGCTGATGTTGCAGGCAACAGCACCCAAAGAATGCAGGTCTGATAAAACTGTAGATGAGTTCAGAGTAAGAAGGAAGTGTCTGGGAGAGGGGTACAGACCATTGTGCATCGATCTAAACTAGTTGGTAGAAGGATTAGAGGGTAGTTGAGGAATGCATTTTAACCCAGAGGGTGGTGGGGGTCTGGAACTCACTGCCTGAAAGGGTGGAAGAGGCAGAGACCCTCATCACATTTAAAAAGTACTTGGATGTGCACTTGAAGAGTCGTAACCTACATGGCTACGGACCTAGTGCTGGTAGGTGGGATTAGGCTTGGGTAGCTCTTTTCCAACCAATACGGACAGGTTGGGCCGAATGGCTTCCTTCTGTGTCGTATTTTTTCTATGATTCTATGATTTTAGAGGCAAACATGTGTGTATTGTGTATTGTCAATCCCAGACAACCAGCTGCCCAGAGGTGATGAGTTCATCATCCCAATGTAACAGGTCAGGAAACTTAATTTTAAATAGGGGTAATTGATGGGCTGGCGGCAGAAAAAATGATCAAGAAACAAGCGGGAGATCGTAAAAAGACAGCTGGACAATTAATGTCCTTCAGGGCCGAGAATGATCGTAAACTGTATGGGGTGTATTATCACACCGCCGGGTGGAAAACAGGCGGTAGCGATTTGGCGGCTCGTTTTTCAACCCTCCTGATTTGTGTTTGCGGTGATTATTGTCTAACATTCAAATGTTGTCACGGTGGAACTTGCAACGTTCCAATCCATGTTGCATTCCAGCTTGTACAAAACTCAGTGCTGTTTCTTTAATTGTGGGGATCACCTCACTTCCTTCCAGTCTCTGTTTCTGCAGTTCTTCTCGCAAGGCTTCCGGGTATGATCTTCTGCGAGGCGGAGCAAGAGACTCAGTCACAGTTCCTTACAGCTCTCATGTCTCAAAGTATCTGATACTAGAACATGGACACAGCCGCCTTGTTAATGCTGTTTGGTGGTCGTGAACAATTTTATACCTCAATTACTGGGTTCCGCTTCTGTGAATTTTCTGAGTGAGCAAATGTAAGCGGGGGAGAGGGACTGAGCCCGACGGTCACCGATCTCCGGTAGCTCAGTAGCTGAAAGCATTTCTTGGTTTGGTGTGGAGTTCTCTGGATTGAAAAGCTATCGGAGCGGTTATATGCTTGTGCTGAATTCTCCGTGGGTATCATTGAGAGAGTGCAACTGGTATTAGTTTTCGGGAGAGGTGGGGAATTTAGGGCTTATGGAGAAGTAGAGAGAGTGCCCGCTGCTGATCGTTACCTCGTGGCCTCGTTGTAAAGATTAGAGTAATTGAAATAAGACTGTTAAGTTTATGTCTGATAATGCACAATTTCAGCTGATTAGGTTTGAGGTTTCACAAAGATGTTTACTTGAACTTAATGTTCTTCTGTCGGTTCTGTAATACATGGTAATTTGCTGAACAGAACAGGAATGTGTCCATTGAGCAGAGAAACATCATTTCCGGCTGGTACAGACACGGTGGGCCGAATGATCTGCTCTGTGCCATACGCTTCTATGATTCTATGATTCAGGAGGTTTGGAGAGAGAAAGAGGAGGAAAAAATGTTCACAGTCAGTGGATATTACAGTCAATATATTTTAGCTCTGCCGTTGATCCTGAGACACCGCTCTTGCTGTGAGCAGCTTAGTTGCTCTTTCTTTGAAGTAAAGCTCCTGCGAGTTGACACCGCTACCTTCCGTTTTCACACCTAACTGTTGCTACTGTTCTCTGCAGAACTGATCATTTTCCCTTTCTTTGCTTATTTGTCATTTTCTTTTCCATCTTGCATCTCAATTTAAAGCGCTTTTTGATACATTTGAGCTGTGTGTACTGTCTGTAAAACTAAAACTTTCTGCTGAATAATTCAGGCAGCTCACAGATCTAGGAATTTATTTTAATTCCACTTCCTCATTCAGTCTGCTAGAGCTGACCATATCACTGAGATAAAATCTCCACAGTGGGCGGAGACTAATGTTCTTCAAGCAAGACAGTGCTGCAGCTGCTTTTGGTGATCAGAATTTAACTCTTAAAAGCTAATGTTTTCAATCTTAGCTCTCACCGTTACTGACTCCATCCATTCCAAAATGGAGTTTCCACGAGAGCCTTGCCATTCTGTTCCGTGGTTTGGTCGATTGTGGAGGTCTGTAAACGTGCACAGAATTTTTTCACTCACAAACTAGCCTGATGCTCTCCTTTGTCTTTCAGTGATGGTTTCACACATGAACAAAATGGACCATTTGTGCATCTGTGCATCATTTAATGGTCATAGAGTCATAGAGTCATAGAGTCATAGAGTTATACAGCATGGATAGAGGCCCTTCGGCCCATCGTGTCCGCGCCGTCCATCAAGCCCTGTCTAATCTAATCCCATATTCCAGCATTTGGTCCGTAGCCTTGTATGCTATGGCATTTCAAGTGCTCATCCAAATGCTTCTTGAATGTTGTGAGGGTTCCTGCCTCCACAACCTTTTCAGGCAGTGAGTTCCAGACTCCAACCACCCTCTGGGTGAAAAAGTTATTTCTCAAATCCCATCTAAACCTCCCGCCCTTTACCTTGAATCTATGCACCCTTGTTACAGACCCCTCCACTAAGGGAAACAGCTCCTTAGTATCCATCCTATCTATGCACCTCATAATTTTGTACACATCAATCATGTAGCCCCTCAGCCTCCTCTGCTCCAAGGAAAACATACCCAATCTGCCCAGTCTCTCTTCATAGCTGAAGCACTCCAGCCCGGGTAACATTCTGGTGAATCTCCTCTGCACGCTCTCCAAATCTATCACATCCTTCCTGTCGTGTGGCGACCAGAAATGCACACAGTATTCCAGATGTGGCCTAGCCAGTGTTTTATACAGCTCCATCATAACCTTCTAGCTCTTATATGCTATGCCTCGGCTAATGAATGCAAGTATCCCATATGCCTTTTTACCACCTAATCCACCTGTTCCGCCGCCAACAGGGATCTGTGTACTTGCACACCAAGATCCCTCTAACCCTCCGTCTTGCCTAGGTTCTTACCATTCATTGTGTATTCGCTTGCCTTGTTAGTCCCTCCAAAGTGCATCACCTCGCACTTTTCCGGATTAAATTCCATTTGCCACTATTCCGCCCATCTGACCAACCCATCTATATCGTCCTGCAGACTGAGGCTACCCTCCTCGCTATTTACCACTCTACCAATTTTTGTATCATCCGCGAACTTACTGATCATACCTTTTACATTCATATCCAAGTCGTTAATGTAGACTACAAACAGCAAGGGACCCAGCACCGATCCCTGTGGTACCCCACTGGCCACAGGCTTCCAGTCACAAAAGCAACCTTCGACAATCACCCTCTGCCTTCTGCCACTGAGCCAGTTTTGTATCCAATGTGACAAGGCACCCTGGATTCCATGGGCTCTTACCTTCTTGACCAGTCTCCTGTGCGGGACTTTATCGAAGGCCTTACTGAAATCCATGTATACTACATCCACTGCATTGCCCTCATCCACACCCCTAGTCACCCCCTCAAAAAATTCAATCAAATTAGTCAGACATGATCTTCCCTTGACAAAGCCATGTTGGCTAACCCTGATTAATCCTTGCCTCTCCAAATGGAGACTAATTTTGTCCCTCAGAATTGTTTCCAATAATTTTCCTACCACTGATGTTAGGCTCACTGGCCTGTAGTTACCCGGTTTTTACCTACTCCCTTTCTTGAATAACGGTACTACATTAGCGGTTCTCCAGTCCTCTGGCAAATCCCCTGTGGCCAGAGAGGTTCTGAATATATGTGTTAGAGCCCCCGCAATCTCGTCCTTTGCCTCACACAGCAGCCTGGGATACATTTCGTCCGGACCTGGGATTTATCCATTTGTAGACCTGCTAAAACCGCCAATACCTCCTCCCTCTCGATTTTAAAATGTTCCAGTATATCACAGTCCCCCTGCCCTAATTTTATGTCTGCATCGTCCTTCTCCATAGTGAAAACAGATGCAAAAAATTCATTTAGAACCCCACCTACATCTTCCGGCTCCACAC
This sequence comes from Squalus acanthias, assembly GCA_030390025.1. Taxonomy (NCBI): domain Eukaryota; kingdom Metazoa; phylum Chordata; class Chondrichthyes; order Squaliformes; family Squalidae; genus Squalus; species Squalus acanthias. The sequence goes on from JASTWF010000042.1 coordinate 290,875, forward strand.
ACAGATTGCCACTTTTGTCCCTAATGGGCCCTATTTTTTCCCTAGTTATCCTCTTAACTTTAATATACTTATAAAACATCTTAGGATTTTCCTTTATTTTGCTCGCCAGTGTTATTTTATGGCCCCTCTTTGATCTCCTAATTTCTTTTTTAAGTATCCCCCTGCACTATTTGTACTCCTCTAGGGCTTCCTTCGTCTTTAGCATTTTGTATCTGCCAAAAGCCCTCCTTTTTTTCCTGATCCATTCTCGTATATCCCCTGACATACAAGGTTCCCTGGGGTTTTTGGAACCACCCTTGACCTTTACGGGAACATGCTGACATTGTATGATCTCAATCTCCATTCTGAAAGAATCCCATTGCTCCGATGCGGATTTTCCTACAAGCAGCTGATCCCAGTCCATTTTGGCCAAATCCTGCCTTATCTTATTAAAATCGGCCTTCCCCCAATTTAGAACCTTTATTTCCGGCCCATCCCTGTCCTTTTCCATGACCACCTTAAATCTCACCGTATTATGGTCACTGTCACCAAAGTGCTCACCTACTAGCAGTTCTTCCACTTGGCCGGCCACATTCCCTAGAATTAGGTCCAGTACCGCCCCCTCCCGTGTAGGACTTTCTACATGCTGGCTCAAAAAGCTCTCCTGGATGCACTTTAAGAATTTTGAACCCTCTAAGCCCTTCACACTCTGACTATCCCATGGTGTTTTGTATCTTTAAGGCAAAGGCACATCTTGATCCTAGCCATGGATTATTGCAAGTGTTTACACATGTTCATCTCAATAGACCTTATTTAGTTAGAGTCATTGGGCCAAAAATTCATCCCGCGATGCGAGAGTACGCACTGCGTACTCTCGCGTATTCCCACTCCAATTGCCGGTTTTCTGCATGCCCTGCGCATGCGCTGAAAACCGGCACTTTGTCTTTTGAAAAGGGGTCGGTTCCTCGGTGCATCGCGTGCGCGCTACAGGCGTCGCGTACGCTGTGCACTTCATGCTTTGGATGCGCAGGTAAGTACGGAAGATTTTAGAAATGGAAAAAGGAGGAGTAAGAACCAATTTTAACAAGGTAAGTAGTGAATAAAGTATTTTTTTGAATTTTTTTTAACAGGTATATCTTTTTTAGAGACTTTAAAGACAGGTAAGTTTATTTTTATAACTTTTTAAAAGATTTTAAATTTTTTCAAAAATTTAATTTTTTATTTAAAATGGTTAATTTTTTTAACTATACTTATTTTATTAATGTGATGTTTTTTTTTAATTTAATTGAGGTTTAACTGTTATTTTGGGGGGGTGTAAGATTCATAGATTTCACAGCACGTATGTGAAACTTATGAATGGAAGATGGTGTGCTGCCATTGGCTCTAACTGAGTCACGTGATCCCACAGCTCGCACGAATTCACTACGCCGGTGGGATACGCAAGCACTGCCCAGCTGATGTCTGGAACATCAAGTTCGTGCGAGCTGGATCTGAAAAAGCACAAGCGGAGTGAGAGAACGCGGGAAGCCTTACCCCCGCGGGAACAGAGCGAGATCACTTTCTGGGCCATTGAATTTTACAGTGCAGAGGAAGGACATTTAGTTCAAGGTTCGAGCTTTTAACCTATAAACCTGGAAATTAGTGCTCTTCAAGTACATGTCCAATGGCCTTATGAAAGTTGCTGTCGAATCTGATTCCAACACCCGTTCAGGTGGTGTGTTCCAGGTCTTCACAACCTTCTGTGTCAAATAATGTCACCTCATCTCCCCTCTGGGCCTTTTGCCAATTATCTGAAATCTTTGTACATTACTTGCCGACAGTTTATCGCTCCTTGCTGTATCAAAGCCCCATATTATTGCCAATACCTCTTTTTGTCTCCCATTAGCATGTTTTGTTGTAATCAGAGCAATTGCAGCTTCTCCAATGGACGGCATTCATGCCTAGCATTTTCCTGGAATCCTACTCTGTAACCTCTAGAAGCACCTGACATCATTCCTAAAGTATGGTGCTTAGAATTGTAGACAGTATTCCAGTTGAGCCCAGTGATTTGTAAATATTTAACATAACTTCCTTGTTGTTGTATTCAATGCCTTTTTTTCAAAGCCAATTATTCCGTACACGGTCCTAACTGCCTTATGTACTTGCCCTGCCACCATCAATGATTTGATAGTATATTCCCCCGTTCCCTTTTGCTGTTTTACCCCTTGAAGTTATTTTCATTTATATTAAACTGCCTCGACATGTTGTTTCTCAAAAGGTGCTTCATTGCATAGTTAGCCGAGTAAATTGCATCTGGCAAATGTCTGTGCATTTCACCACTCTGACTATATCCTCCTGAAGTCTGCTGCTATCCTGCTCACTTTTTACAACGTTGCCAAATTTTGCATCAAACGCAAAATTCGAAATTTTAATCCTTATACACAAATCCAATTCATTTACATATAACTTAGATAATCAATGGTCTTAATACCGACCCTTGGGGGAGACAACTGTGTATTTCCACACAATCAGTAAAACATCCGTTCACCTCTACTCTCTGTCTCGCATACCTTAGCCAATTACGTACTCGATGTATCACGGTTCAAATAATACCAGGAGCTTCTCCATTGCGAGTGAGTCTGTTATGTGGTACTTAATTGAAATTCCAGATTTACAAAATCTACTGCACGGATTTCATCATCCCTTATTGTTATTTCTTCAAAAAACTAAATCAGGTTAGTAAAACACAACTTCTCTTTAAAAATTTCAAGATGACTGTCCCATATTAAAGCATGCTTCTGTAAGTGAGAATTGATATTTTCCGAGACAATGGTCTCCAGTAGTTTTCCCACCACTGAAGGTAGACTGATTAGTCTGCCGTTAACAGTTATACACCTCTCCCCTTTATTGAACAGTCATGTGACATTTGCAATCCTTCAGTCATCTGGCACCACTCCCATTTCCAAGGAGGTTTGTAATATTGTGCTCAGAACTGCAGCTATATCCTACACCACTTCCCTCAGCAATGTAGGATACATCCCATATGGTCGGGTGACTTGTTAATGTAATTAACGCCAACTTATTTTTCACATCCTTGCTATCTATTTTATCCTATCCAGTAGATCTACTGCAACATTAACTTCATCCTCTTCCTATGTGAAGAAAGAGACAAACTATTCATTCAGTCACTCAGTCATGCACTCTACCTTCACAAGAATGTTTATCTTTTGACATTAATCGCCCCAACATTCCTTTAATGTTAATAAAAGATTTATGTTATCAACTAATCTGTTTTCATACGCTCCCTTTGCTCTTATTATACCGTTTGTCAATTTCTGCCTGCAATCTCCCTGGTGGTCTGCTGCATTCTGCAATTGACATTTGTCATAAGCCTGCTTTTCCTGTGCAATGAGAAGTTTGATAATTAATAATCTTGTTGTGCGTGGTCCTTTAGGGAAGAGCGAAGATAACATGAGAGAATTCTTCATTTAGATGGAAAGTTAAGTAGCCCAATACGAAACCAGGGTCCTAAATCTAAACAAAGGAAACTACGAAAGTATGAGGAGTGAGTTGGCTATGATAGGTTGGGGAGCTTCATTAAAAGGCATGACGGTGGATAGGCAATGGCTAACTTTTAATAAATGAAATCATTAACTGCAACAGTTATACATTCCTTTCTGGCGCAAAAACAAAAAAGGAAAAGCCGCCTTACCATTTCTAGCAAAATAAATTAAGGATTGTATTAGATCCAAAGAGGAGTGATATAAAGTTGCAAGAAAAAGTAGCAAGCATGAGGATTGGGAGCAGTTTAGAATTCAGCTAAAAAGGACCAAAACATTGATTAAGAGGGGAAAAATAGAGTATGAGTGTAAAATTGAAAGGAACATAAAAGTTCTAAAAGTATGTAAATATTGAAGACAAATGTAGTTCCTTTACATTCAGAATCGGGAGAATTTATAATGGGGAACAAGGAAAGGACTGGGCAATTAAACAAATACTTTGTTTCTGTCTTCAAGGAAGAGGTCACAAATAACTTCTCAGAAATGGTAGGGAACCAAGTGTCTAGTGAGCAGGAGGAATTAAAGGAAATTAGAATTATTAAAAAATATAGCTGGAGAAATTAATTGAACTGAAAGCCGAAAAATCACGAGGGCCTGATAATCATCACATACTAAAAGAGGTAGCAATGGAAATAGTGGATGCATTGGTTGTCATCTTACATAGATTATGGAACAGTTCCTGCAGTTTGGAGGGTGGCTAATATAACCCCAATATTTTAAAAAGGAGGGAGAGAAAAAACTGGGAACCACAGACGGTTAGCCGAACATCAGTAGTGTGGAAAATGCTAGAGTCTATTATAAAGGATGTGATAACAGGACACTTGGAAAATATCAATGGGATTCGACAGAGTCAACATGGATTTATGAAAGGGAATTCGTATTTGACAAACCGACTGGATTTTTTGAGGATGTAACTTGTAGAATAGATAAGGGACAACCAGTGGATGTGGTATATTTGGATTTTCAGAAGGACTTTGATATAGTCCCACATAAGAGGTTACTGTGCAAAATTAAAGCACATGGGATTGGGGGTAACATACTGGCATGGCTTAAAAATTTGTAAACAGACATGAAACAGAGAGTAGAAATAAATGGGTTTATTTCGGGGTGTCAGGCGGTGAATAGTGGTGTATCGCAAGATCAGTGCTTGGGCCCCAGCTATTCACAATATATGTCAATTATTTGCATTAGGGAACCAAATGTAAGATGTCCAAGTTTGCTGACGACACGAAACTAGGTGGGAGGGTGAGTTGTGAGCAGGATGCCAAGAGGCTTCAAGTCGATTTAGACAAGTTGAATGAGTGAGATGCAGTATAACGCGGATCAATGTGAAGTTATCCACTGCGGTAGAAAAAAACAGAAAGGCAGAGTAATACTTAATTGGTGATAGATTGGGAAATGTTGATGTCCAAAGGGATCTGGGTCTCCTTGTACACCAATCACTTAAAACAGACATGCATCTGCAGCAAGCATTTAGGAAGGCAAATTGTATTTTGTCCTTCATTGCAAGAGGATTTGAGTACAGGAGCAAGGATGATTACTGCAGTTATACAGGGCATTGGTGAGAACACTCCTGGAGTACTGTGTGCAGTTTGGTCTCCTTACCTAAGAAAGGATATACTTGCCATAGAGGGAGTACAGCGTAGGTTCATCAGACTGATTCCTGGGATGTCAGGTCTGTCGTATGAGGAGAGATTGGATCGAATATGCGTGTATTCACTAGAGTTTAGAAGAATGAGAGGGAATCTCATGGAAACGTATACAATTCTGGCAGGGTTAGACAGACTGGATGCAAAGAGGATGTATCCCATTTCTGGGGGGTTCGGAAGTAGGGGTCACAGTCTCAGGATACGGGGTGAAACAATTAGGACTGAGATGAGGATACATTTTCTTCACTCAGAGGGTGGTGAACCTGTGGAATTGTTTACCACAGAAGGCTGTGGAGTCCAAGTCACTGAATATATTTAAGAAGGAGATAGATAGATTTCGAGACACAAAAGGCATCAAGAGATATGGGGAGAGAGCGGGAATATGGTATTGAGATAGAGGATCAGCCATGATCATCTTGAATGGCGGACCAGTCTCGATGAGTCGAATGGCCTACCCCGTTCCTATTTTGCTATGTTCTATGTTTCTGTTTCTCTGTTTATTTTAAACTCTATTCAATTTCTCATCCAGGCGCTCCAGCCTTCGAAGCCCCAACTTTCCTCCTTATGGGCACATGCTTGGTTTGTACCAAGGAGACAATCCCAGCTTTCCATCATCTCCACATAACTGAAGTCCATCATCCCTGGTAAGATTCTGGTAAATCTTCACTTAAACTTCTCTGCCATAAGGTGAAAATCCCAGCTTCTCCAGCCTACCCACATAACTGAAGTCCATCATCCCTGTTACCATTCTGCTATATCTTCCCTTAACCTTCTCTGCCATAAATTGAACAATCCCAGCTTCTCCAGCCTCTCCACATAACTGAAGTACATCAACCCTGGTACCATTCTGGTAAATCTTGCCTTAACCTTCCCTACCATAATGTGAACAACCTCAGCTTCACTAGTCTCTCCACATAACGGAATTCTGTCAATCCTCCTACCTTTCTGGTAAATTTCCTCTGCACCGTTTACAAGGTCATGAGTTCATTCATAATGTGTGGTGGCCAGAATTGGACACAATGCTCCAGCTGAGGCCTAACCTGTGATTTAGAATTGTGTTAGCATAACCTCCTTCCTTCTGTACAGTATGTCTCTACTATTAAAGCAAAAGTTCTTAAAGCTTGTTTTAACCCATAGATCTACTTGTCCTGTCACCTTTAAAGACTTGTGTATGTGCGCTCTGTTTCTGATCGCCCTGTAACATTTTATAATTTCCTATACATTGTCAGCACAAATTGTATCACTTCAAATATCTCTGCATTAAACGTCAGCTGCAAAGTACCTGCCCTTTTCACCAGTCTGTCTCTCTCCTCCGGAAGTATGCTGCTCTCCCCCTCACTGATTATTACCATTTCAAGTTTACTACATTTCCAACCATGATCCAAGCTGACTTGATATTCAGATGAAAGAAATTATGAATTTAAAGCTCATGGATTTCATTCACGTCCAAATGGAATGTAATTCTTGTTGTTTCAAAGTCGTTTAATCAGTTTAAATTATTTGGACTCAGAAACAAACTACATTGATTTCATTGAGCAGTTACATTTGCAGCACAATACAGGGTTATAAGTCGGTTTATATCCTTCTATTTCTTCCATTGTGTTTTTATATAATTCCCCTAAATTTAAAGTTTACGAGATGTAAAGTGGATTATTATCTCTCCATGTAATTTTAGAGCATAACAACATATGAAATAGGAGCAGGAGTAGGACATCCTGCCCTTCCAGCCTGATCTGCCATTTAACAAGATCGTGGCTGATCTTCGACCTTAGCCCCACCTTCCCGCATTATCCCCATACTTCTTGATTCGCTTAATATCCAAAAATTACCGATATTGGTCTTCAATATACTTAACGACTGAGCGTTCACAGCCCTCTGGGGGGTAGATAATTCCAAAGATTCACCACCCTCTGAGTGAAGAAATTTCTCCTCATCTCAGTCCTAATTGGCCGACCCCTTATTCTGAGTCTGTGACCCCTGGTTCTAGATGCCCTAGCCAGTGGAAACATCCTTCCTGTATCTACCCTGTCTAGCCCTGTAAGAATTTTGTATGTTTCAATGAGATCACCTCTCATTCCTCTAAACTCTAGAGAATATAAGCCCAGTCTACTCAATCTCTTCTCCTAGGACAATCCCCCCATTCCAGGAATCAGGCTGTTGAACCATCGTTGCACATACTCTATGGCAAGTATATCCTGCCTTAGGTAAGGAGATCAAAAACTGTACACAATACTCCAGGTTTGGTCTCACCAGCGCCCTATATATTTGCATTAAGAGTCTTGAATTCAATTTTATTAATAATTGAATGTCTGAGAATCAATCTGTTCTTGCACCTCTAATATGGAATTGTCAAAAAAAGGGAATTGGGTAAAAGTGGCAAAGGGAAAAACTTGCAGGGCTATGAGGAAAAAAAATATGAGAGGGACTAATGTGATTGGTATGTCAAAGAGCCAGCACAGGCATGATTGGCCGAATGGCCTCCTGCTCTGCTGTCAGGTTCTGTGATTTTATGATTCTACCTGTGGTGCTAAACAAAGAATTAACTAATTATTAGACATAAACCATATGAGAGAGATTGCCACAGTGCATTTTCATTCAATATGTTTAGCCTCAGTGTTGGTTCGGATGCCCTGCTCTTACTGTCAGGGGTTAAATTCCTCATTGTCCGAGGTGAAGCGCTTCTGAGCTGAAACCACAGGTTTCTGTTGTAAGCATTTTCTGTCACTGTTAACATCAGCCTGAAATATTTGCATAATCTATTTTTATCGGTATTTATATCCACTTTTTAATTCCACGCAGATTGCACCTGAACAACCCCAGCTTCTCTCATCTCTCCTCAGAAATGAAGTTCCTTTCGCCAGGCACCATACTGGCAAATCTCCAATTAGCCTTCTCTGCTCGAAGGAGAAAAATGTAATCTTCTCTATTCTCTCCTCATAACTGAAGTCCTTCATTCCCGGTATTTTTATGGTAAATCTGTTCTTAACTTTCTCTGCTCTAAGGAGACAAATCCAAGAGTCTCTAAACTCTCCGCACAACAGAAGTTGCTCAGCCCTGGTGCCATTCTGGTGAATCTCCGCTTAAACCTCTGTGCTCTAAAGAGAACAATCCCAGCTTCTCTAGTCGCTCTACATAACCGAAGTCTCCAAGATCAGGATCATTACTTCAGATGCTGCATCACACAGTTACCCTGGTCACAAGGTTCAAACTCCTCTTAGGCTCCACCCTCTCTGAGCTCTGCTTCTGAGTCTTTCCACAATCTCTCTCCTATCCCCACACATGCTCTTCTGAGGTCCCGCCCTCTCTGAGCTCTGATTCTGAGTCTTTCCCCAATCTCTCTCCTATCGCCACACATGCTCTTCTCCTGTTTAGTTTGCCTGTGAAACCACCACCTTGGCCTTGACCTTATTTTTTTTGAACAGCTGACCATCTAACTTCCGTTCAGATCTTAACAACTGACATTTTGAATTATCGTCTCATCAGTTACTTTATTCTGTTGCAAAACTGCATTGCGCCTGATAGTATCCTCCGATTTTTCTCATTTTGATTATATGATGTCCCTCAACAGTCCCCTTTAATATAGTTTAGATTCTAAACTTTAGAAGATGCTAGTGGAATATGAAATACGTTTTTTTTAGTAACTTGACTTGAATTATTTGTATTAATAAATGTCAGTATGGAGTTTCAGTCTGCTGCTGCATCACACATGGTGGTGGATTTTCCTAGAATTAATTAATTATACGGTTGAAAGTGTATATGAAAAAATTGCCACAATGTATTACTTTTAGTGTGTTTATAAACACTCTTGTCTCTGATGCATTGTTCTTACTGTCAGGTGTTAAATTACTCTCTGTCCGTGGTGAAGCGCTTCTGAGCTGAAACCACAGGTTTCACTTTACAGCATTTGCTGTCACTGTTAACTACAGCCTGAAATTAAATTGAATGCCATGGAAATAACAACACAGAGACAAGGCCATTCGGCCCCAACAGGGCTATGCCGTTGATTATATTCCACACCAGCCACCTCCGAATCTAATTCAGATGGCACTATCAGCATATCCTCTTATTTCTGTTCCCTCATGTTACAATCTAGTTCACCTTAAATGCATCTATGCTATTCGCCTCAACTACACCATGTGGTAGCATTTTCCACATTGTGTCCACTATCTGGGTGAAGAAGTAGCTCCAAAACTCCTTATTGGATAAGTTGAAGTAAATGTGCATCTCCCGGTTTTATAAGGCAATGTCTAAGTTGTTACTGGACTGGATTTGTAAAATAGTGTATTTTATCAGGAGAATAGCAGAGCCTATTGGTCTCGAGATAGCTCAGCTGGTTGAGCAAACCTCCTTCCTTTTGTATTTGTGTCTCTACTATTAAAGCAAAAGATCTTCAATTTTTTTTTTAACTGATTGATCAACTTGTCCTTCCACCTTTAAAGACTTGTGTATGTCCACTTTGTTTCTGAACGCCCTGGAATATTCTATAATTTCCGATATATTATGTCTTTCATTCATCTGCCCAAAATTCATCACTTCACATTTGTCTGCATTAAATGTCAGCTGCAAAATATCTGCCCATTTCACCAGTCTGTCTCTGTCCTAAGGAAGTCTTCTGCTAACCTCCTCACTGCTTACTACAATTTCAAGTTTAATACATTTCCAACAATGCTCCAAGCTGACTTGCTTTATAGATGAAAGAAATGGGGAATGTAAAAATTATGGATTTCATTGTCGTCCTAATGGAATTTAATTGTTATTGTTTCAACGTCGATTAATCATTTTACATTATTTGGAATCAGAAACAATCTACATTGATTTTAACGCACAGTTAGATTTGCAGCACAATACAGTGTTAATAGGCGTTTTGTATCCTTTTGTTTCTTCCATTGCGTTTATATATAATCCCGCTAAATTTACAGTTTAGGAGATGTTAATTGAAATATTATCTCTCCATGTATTTTAAGAAGATAAGAAATTAGAGCAGGAGAAGGCTATTCTGCCCTTCCAGACTGATCCGCCATTAAATATGATCATGGCTGTTCTTTGAGCTCAAAACCACCTTCCTCATACCCTTGATTCCCTTAATATCCAAAAATCTACCGATCACAGGCTTGAAAATACACAACTGAGCCTCCACAGCCCTCTGGGGTAGAGAATTCCAAATATTCACCACCCTCTGAGTGAAGACATTTCTCCTCATCTCAGTCCTAAATGGCCGACCCCTTATTCTGAGAATGTGACCCCCGATTCTAGACTCCCCAGCCAGAGGAAGCATCCTCCCTGCATCTACGCTGTCAAGCCCTGGAAGAATTTTGTATATTTCAATGAGATCAACTCTCTTTCTTCTAAACTCTAGAGAATATGGGCCTAGACTACTCAATCAGTCCTCAGAGGACAATCCCCCCATTCAAGGAATCAGTCTATTGAACCATCTTTGCACTCCCTCTATGGCAAGTATATCCTTCGTTAGGTAAGGTGATCAAAACTGTGCATAAATCTCCAGGTGTGGTCTCACTAGGGCCCTATATAATTGCATTCAACGACTTTAATTCAATTTTATTAATAATTGAATGTCTGAGAATCAGTCTGTTAGTGCACCTCTAATTGTAACTGTGAAAATGAAATTGGTAAATGATTCAAAGTGAAAAACTTGCAGGGCTATGAGGAAAACTCATATGAGAGGGACTAATTTGATTGGTCTGTTAAAGAGCCAGCACAGGTACGATGGGCCTAATGACGTCGTGCACTGCTTCTATGATTCCACGATTCCACCTGTGGTGGTAAGCAAAGAATTAACTAATTATACAGCGTAACACATATCAGAGAGATTGACACAATGCATTTTCATTCAATATGATTAGCCTCAGTCTTGATTCTGATGCTCTTCATGTCAGCCGCTAAATTCCTCATTGTCCGAGATGAAGCGCTTCCGAGTGAAACCACCAGTTGTCCATGTAAGCATTTTATGACTGTTAACTTCAGCCTGAAATATTATCATATTAATTGCTAATTGGAATTTTAATACTTTTTTTGTTCCACGCAGGTTGTACCTAGACAACTCCAGCTTCTCTCATCTCTCCTCATAACTGAAGTCATTTCCCTGGTACCATGCTGTCAAATCTCCACGTAACCTTCTCTGATCCAAGGCGATCATACCCAGCTTCTCTAATCTCTCCATGTAATTGAAGCCCCTCATCCCCGGTGTAGTTCAGGTAAATCTCCGCTTAACCTTCTCTGCTCTAAGGAGAACAACCACAGCTTCTCTCTTCTCTCCTTGTAACTGAAGTCCATTTCCCTGTTACCATACTGGTAATTTTCAGATTAACATTCCCTGTTCTATGGAGAAAAATCGCAGTTTCTCTAATCTGTCCACAGAACTGATATTGATCAGGCCTGGTACCATTCTGATAAATCTCCCCTTAAAGCTCTAAGCTCTAAGGAGAAAAGTCCTAATTTATCGAGTCTCTCTACATAACGGAAGTCACTATGATTAGGCCCATCCGTTCAGTTGCCTCTGCTACATTCAGCAATTCCCCGTATCCCAACTTTTGAATTCTTCTGAGGCTCCGCCTTCTCCGAGCTCTGATTCTGAATCTTTCCCCAATATATCTCTTATCCACCCACATGTTCTTCTCCTGTTTAGTTTGTCTAAGAAAAACACCACCTTCGCCTTGAACATATTTTTTGTAAACAGCTGAATCTAACTCCCTTTACGCCCTGAAACCAACGGAAATAATGAACCAACAATCTCTTAATTTACTGTCTATCTCTTGCAAAACTGCATTGTGGCTGATAGCTTCCTCCGATTTATCCCATTGTTTGTTTATGATCTCCCGAAAAAAAAATACCCATTTTTATACATTAGCAGATACTAGTGCAATATGAAATGATGTTTTATATTTAAGTAACTTGAATTGATTTGAATTATAAGAATAAATGAAAGAAAGTAGTTGCATTCTGCTACTGCACCACACATGTTGGTGGCTTATCCAAGAATAAATTAATTGTTCGATTGAAAGTGTATTATAAAAATTGCCACAATGTATTTCTTTCAATGAGCTTAAACACATTCTTGGTTCTGATGCACTGCTCAGACTGTCAGGGGTTAAATTACTCTCTGTCCGAGGTGAAGCGCTTCTGAGCTGAAACCACAGGCTTCCATTAACAGCATTTACTGTCACTGTGAACTTCAGCCTGAAACAAATAGAGTTACATGGAATTTACAGCAGAGAGGCAGGCCATTCTCCCCAACAGGTCTCTGCCGTTGTTTATACTCCACACCAATCTCCCCTACTGTGATTCATCTGACACTATCAGCATATCCTCATATTCCTTTCTCCCTCATGTTGCCAACTACTTTCCCTTTAAATGCTTCTACCTTATCAGCCTCAACTACCATATGTGGTGCCATGTTCCACTTTGTGACCACTCTCTGGGTGAAGAATTATCTCCTAAATTCCTTATTGGATAAGATGAAATAGATGACCATCTGTCGGTTTTATAACGCATTTGTTACTGGATTGGATTTGAAGAAAAGTGCATCTTATCAGGAGAATAGGTATGCATATTGTTCCACCGATAGCTCAGTTAGTGCCTGTAGTGCAGAGCAAAGAAGTACATAAAAGTAAGACGCAATGATCAAAAGCCGCTCTTTGTTGAGTTTCCTGACCACCATCACGGGCAGCTACTGGCGCTACCATTCAGCTCAGTGCTCCTAGGCTACTGAATGAGGTCTTGGCCAAATGTCGTGATGTAGCTCAGTGATATCTGTTGCCTGCTGGAGAGCGAGCATGCGCGGTAGGAGGGCAAAGTTCTGCCGGGCTCACCACTGCTGACCTCATGTCAAGCAACCCACTCACTGTCTGCACTCAAACATGAACAGATCATACGGGGGTTATTGGAAATTTCGCGAGAGAAATAGGATGAGAAAGGTTGTATTCAGAGTCAATGTATATGAGAGTAAATATGTTTTAGTTGTTTACTTGGTTCTGAGACACTGTACTTTCTGCGAGCAGCTTAGTTCCTCTTTTTCGGACAAAGGCCACTTCGAGTTGAAACCGCAGACTTCCGTTTTCACAACAAACTGCTGCTACTTTTCTCTGCAGTACTGACCATTTTCCCTTTGTTTGCATATTTTTCATTCTCTTTTCCCTCTTGCATATCAATTTAAGGCGCTTTTTGATATTTCTGGGCGTGTGTGTACTGACTGTACAAATACACGTTTCTGGTGAATAATTCAGGCAGCTTTCAGACTTAGGAATTTATTTTCATTCCACTTCCTCATTCAGTCTGCTAAAGCTGAGGCTTTCACTGAGACCTAGATCAGAAAAGTGGGCGGAGACGATAGTCCTTCAAGCAGCAGAGTGCTGCAGCTGCCTTTGATGCTCAGGATTTATTTTTAAGCTCCAATTTTTACAATCTCATTTCCTAATGGAGTTGCCACGATAGACTTGCCAATTTTTTTCGTGGTATGTTCGCATGCGGAGATCTGTAAAAATGCTCAGTTTTTGCGCACAGGCTCCACCCAGCTGCATTCATTTGTCTTTCAGTGAAGATTTCACTCAGTCACAAAATGGACCATTAGTTTATCTGTGCATCATTTAATTTGTTTCTTCAAGGCAAAGGCACATCTTGATCCTCGCCATGCATTATTGGAATTGTTTACAAACGGTCGACACGATAGACCTTATTTAGTTAGAGTCATTGAATCTTGCAATGCAGAAGGAGACCATTTAGTCCCAGGCTCGAGCTTTTAACCCATAAATAAGCAAATTAGTGCTCTTCAAGGACACGTCCAATGACCTTCTGAAAGTTCCTATGGAAACTGATTCCAACACCCTTTCAGATGGTGTGTTCCAGAGCTTAACATCCCTCTGTGTCAAATCTTTTCGCCGCATCACCCCTCTGGGTTTTATGCCAATTATTTGAAATCTTTGAACTTTGCTTGCCTACAATTTATCGCAACTTGCTCTATCAAAGCCCCATATTATTGCCAATACCTTTACTGGGTCTCCCATTAACATGTTCTGTTGTAACGAGAGAAATTTCAGCTTCTCCAATGCCGGCCCTCATGCCTAGTATTATCTTTGAAGCCTTCGCTGTACCCCCCGAAGCACTTGACATCATTCCTAAAGTGCGGTGCTTTGAATTGTGCACAATACTCCATTTGAGGCCAGTTTGTAAATATTTAGCATGACTTCCTTGTTCTTGTATTGAATGCCTCTTTTTTTCAAAGCCAATTATCCCATACACGGTCTTAACTGCCTTATCTACTTGCCCTGCCTCCTTCCATGATTTGTGCTTATGTTCCCCCAGTTCCCTTTGCTCTTTCCCCCCTTGAAGATAGTGTCATTTATATTATACTGCCTCGCCATGTTGTTTCTCCCAAAAGTGGTTCAATGCACATTTAGCCGCAGTAAATTGCTCTGGCAAATGTCTGGCCATTTAATCACTCACACTATATCCTCCTGAAGTTTGCTGCTATCCTTCTCAAGATTTACAAAGTTGCCATATTTTGCTTCAGACGCAAGATTCGAAATGTTACCCCTTAAACACAAGTCCAGTTAATTTATATAAAAGAAGATAATCAATGGTCTTAATACCGACCCCTGGGGGATACCACTGTGTATTTCCAGACTGTCAGTAAACCATCCGTTCACCACTACTCTCTGCCTCTTATCACTTAGGCAATTAAGGATTCAATTTACCATCGTGCCTATAATATCATGTGCTTCTATTTTCGAGTGAGTCTTTTATGTGATATTAATTGAAATTCCAGATGTACAAAATCGACTGCACGACCTATTTGTTATTTCATTAAAAAACTCGGCCAGGTTAGTCAAACATGATTTTACTTGAACAATTCCAAGATGACTGACCCTTATTAAAGCATGCTTCTGTCAGTGAGCATTAATGTTGTGTTTGACAGTGGTCTCCAGTATTTTTCCAACCACTGAACTTAGACTGATCAGCCTTCCGCTAACAATTATATCGCTCTCTACTTTTTTGAACAGTCTTTTGACATTTGCAATCCTCAAGTCCTCTGGCATATCTCAACTTTCCAAGCAGGATTGTAATATTGTGGTCAGAACTGCAGCTATTTCCTCCACCACTTCCCTCAGCAATGTATGACACATCCCATATGGATCGGGTGACTTGTTAATGTAATTAACGACAACTTATTTTTCATATCCTTGCTGTCTATTTTATTCTAGCAATAGATCTACTGCAGGATTAACTTCATCCTCTTCCTTGGTGAAGACAGATGCAAACTACTCATTCATTACCTCAGTCATGCTCTCTGCCTCGATTAGAATATTTCCTCTTTTGACATTAATCGGCCCCACCATTTCTTTAAAGTTTATAAAAGATTCATGTTACCCGCTAACTGTTTTCATTCACCCCCTTCGCCGGTCTTATATCGTTTTTTCTATTTCTGCCTGCACTCTTTCGATTCTACATTGTGTTCTGTTGTATTCTGTAATATACATTTGTTATAAGAATCCTTTGCTCTGTTTAGTTTAACCTGTGTTCTGTTTCTCATCCAGGCGCTCTTGATTTGGAAGCCCCATCTTTCCTCCTTATGGGCACATGCTTGGTTTGCACCAAGGTGAACAAACCCAGCTTCTCCAGCGTCTCCACATAACTGAAGTATATCATCACTGCTCCTTTCTGGTCAATCTTTCCTTAACCTTCTCTGCCATAAGGTGAACAATCCCAGATTCTCAAGTCTCTCCACATATCTGAATTCTCTCAATCAGCCTACCATTCTGGTAAATTTCCTCTGCACCGTTTACAATGTCATGTGATCCTTCCGAATGTGTGGTTCACAGAATTGGACACAATGCTCCATCTGAGGCCTAACCAGTGATTTACAAAGATGTAGCAAACCTCGTTCCTTTTGTATTTATGTCTCTACTGTTATAGCAAAAGATCTTAAAGGTTTTTTTTAACTGATTCATCAACTGGCCCATCCACCTTTAAAGACTTGTGTATGTGCACTCTGTTTCTGAACGCCCTGGAACATTTTCTAATTTCCGATACATTGTCTCTCCTCATTCGTATGCCCAAAATTCATCACTTCTCACTTCTCTGCATTAAATGTGATCTGCAATGTACCTGCCCATTTCACCAGTCTGTCTCCGTTCTCAGTAAGTCTACTGATATTCTCCTCACTGCTTACTACAATTTCATGCTTAATACATTTCCAACAATGCTCCAAGCTGACTTGCTTTGCAGATGAAATAAATGGGGAATGTGAAAAATATGGATTTCATTGTCGTCCAAATGGATTTAAATTTATGTTGTTTCAATCTCGATTAAACATTTAAATGTTTTGGACTCAGAAACAAACTACATTTGCAGCACAATACAGCGTTAATAGGCGGTTTGTATCCTTCTGTTTCTTGCATTGTGTTTGTTTGTAATTCCCTAAATTTGCAGTTTAGGAGATGTTCATTGAAATATTATCTCTCCATGTATTTTAAGAAGATAAGAAATTGAAGCAGGGGTAGGCCATGCTGCCCATCCAGCCTGTTCCGCCATTGAACATGATCATGGCTGATCTTTGACCTCATCTTCACCTTCCTGAACTATCCCCATACACCTTGATTCCCTTAATAACCAAAAATCTACCGATTTCACGCTTGAAAATACTCAAGTTAGCCTCCACCGCCATCTGGGGTAGAGAATAACAAAGATTCAACCCCCTCTGAGTGAAGAAATTTCTCCTCATCTCAGTCCTAAATGGACGACTCCTTATTTTGAGACTATGAAACCTGGTCCTAGACGCCTCAGCCAGAGGCAGCATCCTCCCTGCATCTACCGTGTCAAGCCCTGAAATAATATTGTATCTTTCAATGATATCAACTATCTTTCTTCTAAACTCTATAGAATATGGGCCTAGACAACTCAACCACTCCTCATAGGACAATCCCTCCATTCAATGAATCAGTCTATTGAACCATCGTTGCACTCCCTCTATGGCAAGTATATCCTTCGCTAGGTAAGGAGATCAAAACTGTACATAAATCTCCAGGTGTGGTCTCACCTGGGCCCTATATAATTGCATTACGCGACTTTAATTCATTTTTATTAATAATTGAATGTCTGGTAGTCAGTCAGTTACTGCACCTCTAATTCTAACTGTTAAAATGAAAAAATGGGTAAATTATTCAAAGGGAAAATCTTGCATGGTTATGAGGAAAAAACATATGAGAGGGACTAATGTGATTGGTCTGTCAAAGAGCCAGCACAGACAGGATGGGCCTAATAACCTGCTGCTCTGCCGTATGTTTCTATGATTTCACGATTCTCCCTGTGATGGTAAACAAATTATTAACTAATTATATGGCTTAAAACATATCAGAGAGATTGTCACAATGCATTTTCATTCAATATGTATACCCTCAGTCTTGGTTCTGATGCTCTTACTGACAGGCGCTAAATTCCTCATTTTCCGAGATGAAGCGCCTCCGATCTGAAACCACAATTTGTCCTTGTAAGCATTTTATGTCACTGTTAACTTCAGCCTGAAATATTGTCATATTATTTGCTTATTGGAATTTTAATACTCTTTTTTGTTCCACGCAGGTTGCACCTGAACAGTCACAGCTTCTCTCATCTCTTCTCATAACTGAAGTAATTTCCCTGGGACCATGCTGTTAAATCTCCACATAACCTTCTCTGCTCCAAGGAGATCCTACCCAGCTTCTCTAATCTCTCCATGTAATTGAAGCCCCTCATCCCCGGTGTATTTCAGGTAAATCTCCGCTTAACCTTCTCTGCTCGAAGGAGAACAAACACAGCTTCTCTCTTCACTCCTTGTAACTGAAGTCCATTTCCCTGTTACCATACTGGTAATTCTCCGATTAACATTCCCTGTTCTAAGGAGAAAAATCGCAGTTTCTCTAATCTGTCCACAGAACTGAAATTGATCAGGCCTGGTACCATTCTGATGAATCTCCCCTTAAAGCTCTAAGCTCTAAGGAGAAACGTGCTAATTTCTCTGGTCTCTCTACATAACCGAAGTCACTATGATTAGCCCATCCGTTCAGTTGCCTCTGCTACATTCAACAATTCCCCTTTTCGCAACTTTTGAACTCCTCTGAGGCACCGTCCTCTCCGATCTCTGATTCTGAATCTTTCCCAACATATCTCTTATCCACACACATGCTCTTCTCCTGTTTAGTTTCTCTAAGAAACACACCACCTTGGCCTTGAACTTATTTTTAGTAAACAGCTGACCTCTAACTCACTTTAAGACCTGAAACCAACTGAAATAATGAACCATCAATTTCCTCATTTACTGTCTATCTCTTGCGAAACTGTATTGTGGCTGATAGTAACCTCCGATTTATCCCATTGTTTGTGTATGATCTCCCGAAACAAACAGACCCTTTTTTATAGATTAGCAGATACTGGTGCAATATGAAATGAATTTTTGTATTTTAAGTAACTTGAATTGATTTCAATTGTATTAATAAATAACAGAAAGTAGTTTCATTCTGCTACTGCACCACACATGTTGGTGGATTATCCAAGAATAAATTAATTGTTCGGTTGAAAGCTTATAAGAAAAAAATGCCACAATGTATTTTTTTCATTGAGCTGAAACACATTCTTGGTTCTGATGCACTGCTCAGACTGTCAGGGGTTAAATTGCTCTCTGGCCGAGGTGAAGCGCTTCTGAGCTGAAACCACAGGCTTCCATTAACAACATTTATTGTCACTGTGAACTTCAGCCTGAAATTAAATAGAGTTACATGAAATTTTCAGCACAGAGACAGGCCATTCTCCCCAACAGGTCTCTTCCGTTTTTTATATTCCACACCAATCTCCCCTACTGTGATTCATCTGACACTATCAGCATATCCTCATATTCCTTTCTCCCTCATGTTGCCCACTTGTTTCCCCTTAAATGCTTCTATCTTATCAGCCTCAACTACCCCATGTGGTGCCATGTTCCACCTTGTGACGCTTCTCTGGGTGAAGAATTATCTCCTAAATTCCTTATTGGGTAAGATGAAATAAATGATCATCTCTCGGTTTTAAACGCATTGTTAAATTTGTTACTGGATTGGAATTGGAGAATAGTGCATTTTATCAGAAGAATAGTGTCGCATATTGGTCTCCCGATCGCCCAGTTATTGCCTGCAGTGCAGAGCTAAGAAGTACATAAATGTAAGACACAATGATCAAAATCCGCTCCTTGCTGAGTTCCCTGATCACCTTCAAGGGGAGGTACTGGCGCTACCATTCAGCTCAGTGCTCATAGGCAACTGAATGAGGCCTCGGCCAAATGTCGTGATGTAGCACTTTGATATCTGTTGCCTGCTGGAGAGCGAGCATGCGCGGTAGGAGGGTGAAGTTTTGACGGCCTCACCACTGCTGACTTCAGGTCAAGCAACCCAATCAGTGTCTGCACTCAAACATGAACAGATAATGCGGGGGGTATTGGAGATTTCGAGAGAGAAACTTGATGAGAAAATGTTAATCACAGTCAATGTATATCATAGTAAATATGTTTTCGTTGTTTACTTGGTTCTGAGACACTGTACTTTCTGTGAGCAGCTTAGTTCCTCTTTCTTCGAACTAAAGCTCCTTCCAGCTGAAACCGTAGCCTTCCGTTTTCACACCTAACTGCTGCTACTGTTCTCTGCAGTACTGACCATTTTTTCTTTGTTTGCTTGTTTTTCATTCTCTTTTCCATGTTGCATATCAATTTAAGGCGCATTTTGATATTTCTGGGCGTGTGTGTACTGTCTGTACAACTAAACATTTCTGGTAAATAATTCAGGCTGCTTTCAGGCATAGGAATTTATTTTAATTCCAATTCCTCATTCAGTCTGCTAGAGCTGAGCCTTCAACTGAGGTGTAGATCAGAATAGTGGGCGGAGACGAAAGTCCTTCAAGCAGCAGAGTGCTGCAGCTGCCTTTAGTGCTCAGAATATATCTTTTAAACTCCAATGTTTTCAATCTCAAATCCTACCGTTAATGCCTCCATTTCATAATGGATTTGCCACGATAGACTTGCCAATTTTTTTCCTGGTATGGTCGCAAGTGGAGATCAGTAAAAATGCTCAGGATTTGCACACAGGCTCCACCCAGCTGCATTACTTTGTCTTTCAGCGAAGATTTCTCTTCGTCACAAAATGGACCATTTGTGTATCTGTGCATCATTTAATGATGTTTTGTTTCTTTAAGGCAAAGTCACATCTTGATCCTAGCCATGGATTACTGGATTTATTTACAAACGGTCGTCTCGATAGAACTTATTTAGTTAGAGTCATTGAATCTTACAGTGCAGAAGGAGGCCAATAGTCCCAGGCCCGAGCTTTTAACTAATAAACATGCAAATTAGTGCTCTTCAAGTACACGTCCAATGAAGTTATGAAGGTTCCTGTGGAATCTGATTCCAACACCCTTTCAGATGGTGTGTTCAAGAATTTAACAACCCTCTGTGTCAAATCATTTCGCTTGACTCCCCTCTGGGTTTTTTTGCCAATTATCTGAAATCTTTGAACTTTGCTTGCCTACAATATATCGCAACTGGCTCTATCGAAGCCCCTTATTATTGCCAGTACCTCTATTGTGTCTCCCATTAATATGTTCTGTTGTAAGGAGGCAATTTCAGCTGCTCCAATGGACGGCCCTCATGCATAGTATTATCTTGGAAACCTTCTCTGTACCCTCCCGAAGCACTTGACATCATTCCTAAAGTCCAGTGCTGTGAATTGTACACAATACTCCAGTAGAGGCCTGTTTGTAAATATTTAGCATGATATCCTTGTTCTTGTTTTCAATGCCTTTTTTTTCAAAGCCAATTATCCCCTACACGGTCTTAACTGCCTTATCTACTTGCCCTACTACCTTCAATGATTTGTGAGTATGTTCCCCCAGTTCCCTTGGCTCTTTTCCCCCTTTGAAGATAATGTTATTTATGCCTTGCCATGTTGTTTCTCCAAAAGTGTTTCAAAGCACATTTAGCCGCAGTAAATTGCATCTGGCAAATGTCTGGCCATTTAACCACTCACACTATATCCTCCTGAAGTTTGCTGCTATCGAGCAACAAATTTACAAAGTTGCCAAATTTTGCATCAAACGCAGGATTCGAAATGTTACCCCTTAAACACAAGTCCAGTTAATTTATATAAAATAAGATAATCAATGGTCTTAATGCCGACCCCTGGGGGATACCATTGCGTATCTCTGGACTGTCAGTAAAACATCCGTACAACACTACTCTCTGCCTCTTATCACTGAGACAATTAAGGATTCAATTTACCATCGTGCCTATAATATCATGTGCTTCTACTTTTGGAGTGAGTCATTTATGTGATATTAACTGAAATTCCAGCTGTACAAAATCGACTGCACGACCTAATTGTTATTTCATTAAGAATCTCGGTCAGGTTAGTCAAACATGATTTTACTTGATGAATTCCAAGCTGACTGACCCTTATTAAAGCATGCTTCTGTCAGTGAGAATTAATATTGTGCTTGACAATGGTCTCCAGTAGTTTTCCCACCACTAAACTTAGACTGATTAGCCTTCCGTTAACAATTATATCGCTATCCACTTTTTTGAACACTCATGTGACATTTGCAATCCTTCAGTCCTCTGGGACATCTCCCATTTCCAAGCAGTTTTGTAATATTGTGGACAGAAATTCAGCTATCACCTCCACCACTTCCCTCATCAATGTAGGACACATCCCATATGGATCGGGTTACTTGTTAATGTAATTAACGCAAACTTATTTTTCACATCCTTGCTATCTATTTTATCCTATCCAGTAGATCTACTGCAGGATTTACTTCATCCTCTTCCTATGTGAAGACAGATGCAAGCTAATCATTCAGTACCTCAGTCATGCTCTCTGCCTCGATTAGAATATTTCCTCTTTTGACATTAAACGGCCCCAGCATTCCTTTAAAGTTTATAATAGATTCACGTTACTCGCTAATCTATTTTCATTCACTCCCTTTGCCCTTCTTATATAGTTTTTCAATTTCTTCCTGCACTCCCGCTATTCTACATGGTGTTCTGTTGTATTCTGTAATATACATTTGTCATAAGCCTCCTTTGCTCTGTTTAGTTCAACCTGTATTCTGTTTCTCATCCAGGCGCTCTTGATTTGGAAGCCCATTCTTCCTCCTTATGGGCACATGCTTGGTTTGTACAAGACAATCCCAGCTTCTCCAGCGTCTCCACATAATTGAAGTCTATCATCACTGCTGCATTCTGGTCAATCTTTTCCTAACCTTATCTGCCATAAGCTGAACAATCCCAGCTTCTAAAGTCTCTCCACAAATCTGAATTCTCTCAATCCGCCTACCATTCTGGTAAATTTCCTCTGCACCGTTTACAAGTTCATGAGATCCTTCCTAATGTGTGGTGCCCAGAATTGGACACAATGCTCCAGCTGAGGCCTAACCAGTGATTTATAAAAATTTAGCAAACCTCCTTCCTTTTGTATTTATGTCTCTACTGTTATAGCAAAAGATCTTAAAGGTTTTTTTTAACTGATTGATCAACTGGCCCTTACACCTTTAAAGACGTGTGTATGTGCACTCTGTTTCTGAACGCACTGTAACATTTTTTAATTTCCCATATATTGGCACTCCGCATTCGTCTGCCCAAAATTCATGAATTCACACTTCTCTGCAATAAATGTCAGCTGCAATGTACCTGCCCATTTCACCAGTCTGTCTCCGTTCTCAGTGCGTCTGCTGCTATCCTCCTCATCGCTTACTACAATTTCAAGTTTAATACATTTCCAACAATGCTCCAAGCTGACTCTCTTTACAGATGAAAGGAATGGGGAATGTAAAAAATACGGATTTCATTGTTGTCCAAATGGAATAAATTCTTGTTGTTTCAATGTCGATTAAACATTTAAAATTATTTGGACTCAGAAACGAACTACATTGATTTCAATGCACAGTTACATTTGCAGCACAATTCAGTGTTAATAGGCGGTTTGTATCCTTCTGTTTCTTCCATTGTGTTTGTATATAATCCCCTAAATTTACAGTTTAGGAGATGTTAATTGAAATAATTTATCTCCATTTATTTTAAGAAGATAAGAAATTGGAGCAGGATTAAGGCCATGATTCCCCTCCAGCCTGATCCGCCATTAAATATGAACATAGCTGATCTTTGACTTCAACTCCACCTCCCTGAACTATCCCCATGCCCCTTAATTCACTTAATATCCAAAAATCTGCCAATTTCACGATTGAAAATACTCAAGTGAGCATCCTCAGCCCTATTGGATAGAGAATTCCAAAGATTCAAACCCGTCTGAGTGAAGAAATTTCTCCTCATCTCAGTCCTAAATGGCCGAGCCCTTATTCTGAGACTGTGAAACCTGTTTCTAGACGCGCCAGCCAGAGGAAGCATCCTCCCTGCATCTACCCTGTCAAGCCCTGTAAGAATTTTGTATATTTCAATGAGATCAACTCTCTTTTTCTAAACTCTATAGAATATGGGCCAAGACTACTCAATCACTCCTCATAGGATAATCCCTCCATTCAAGGAATCAGTCAATTGTACGATCGTTGCACTCCTCTATGGCAATTATATCCTTCGTTAGGTAAGGAGATCAAAACTATACACAAATATCCAGTTGTGGTCTCACCTGGGACCTATATAATTGCATTAAGCGACTTTAATTCAATTTTATTAATAATTGAATGTCTGATAATCGATCAGTTACTGCACCTCTAATTCTAACTGTTAAAATGGAAATGTATAAATGATTCAAAGGGAAAAATTTTAGGGCTATGAGGAAAAAACATATGAGAGGGACTAATGTGATTGGTCTGTCAAAGAGCCAGCACAGTCACGATGGGACTTATAAAATGCTGCTGTGCTGTATGCTGATATGATTTCACGAAACTACCTGCGATGTTAAACAATGAATTAACAAATTATACGGCTTAAAACATATCAGAGAGATTGCCGCAATACATTTTCATTCAATATGTTTAGCTCAGTCTTGATTCTGATGCTCTTACTGCCAGGCACTAAATTCCTCATTGTCCGAGATGAAGCGCTTCCGATCTGAAATCACAAGTTGTCCGTGTAAGCATTTTATGTCACTGTTAACTTCAGCCTGACATATTATCATTTTATTTGCTTTTTGGAATGTTAATCCTCTTTTTTGTTCCACGCAGGTTGCAACTGGACAGCCCCAGCTTCTCTCGTCTCTCCTCATAACTGAAGTCATTTCCCTGGTACAATGCTATTAAATCTCCACATAACCTTCTCTGCTCCAAGGAGATCCTAACCAGCTTCTCTAATCTCTCCATTTAATTGAAGTCTCTCATCCCCGGTGTATTTCAGGTAAATCTCCGCTTAACCTTCTCTGCTCTAAGGAGAACAACCACAGCTTCTCTCTTCTCTCCTTGTAACTGAAGTCCATTTCCCTGTTACCATACTGGTAATTCTCCGATTAACATTCCCTGTTCTAAGGAGAAAAATCCCAGTTTCTCTAATCTGTCCACAGAACTGAAATTGATCAGGCCTGGTACCATTCTGATGAATCTCCCCTTAAAGCTCTAAGCTCTAAGGAGAAAAGTCCTAATTTCTCTAGTCTCTCTGCATAACCGAAGTCACTATGATTAGGACCATCCGTTCAGTTTCCTCAGCTACATTCAGCAATTCCCCTTTTCGCAACTTATGAACTCCTCTGAGGCTCCGCCCTCTCCGAGCTCTGATTCCGAATCTTAACCCAATATATCTCTTATCCACACGCATGCTCTTCTCCTGTTTAGTTTGTCTGAGAAACACACCACCTTGGCCTTGAACTTATTTTTAGTAAACAGCTGACATCTAACTCCCTTTAAGACCTGAAACCAACTGAAATAATGAAACATCAATCTCTTCATTTACTGTCTATCTCTTGCAAAACTGTATTGTGTCTGATAGTATCCTCCGATTTATCCCATTGTTTGTGTTTTATCTCCCGAAACAAAAAGACACTTTTTTTATAGATTAGCAGATAATAGTGCAATATGAAATGACTTTTTGTATTTTAAGTAACTTGAATTGATTTGAATTGTATTAATAAATGATATAAATAAGTTTCATTCTGCTACTGCACCACACATGTTGGTGGCTTATCCAAGAATAAATTAATTGTTCGGTTGAACGTGTATAAGAAAAATTGCCACAATGTATTTCTTTCAATGAGCTTAACCACATTCTTGGTTCTGATGCACTGCTCATACTGTCAGGGGTTAAATTACACTCTGTCCGAGGTGAAGCGCTTCTTAGCTGAAACCACAGGCTTCCATTAACAGCATTTACTGTCACTGTGAACTTCAGCCTGAAATGTAATAGAGTTATATGAAATTTACAGCACAGAGACAGGCCATTTTCCCCAACAGGTCTCTGCCGTTGCTTATACTCCACACCATTCTCCCGTACTGTGATTCATCTGACACTATCAGCATATCCTCATATTCCAATCTCCCTCATGTTGACGAATTGTTTCCCCTTTAAAGCTTCTATCTTATCAGCCTCAACTACCCCATGTAGTGCCATGTTCCACCTTGTGACCCCTGTCTGGATGAAGAATTATCTCCTAAATTCCTTATTGGGTAAGATGAAAGAGATGATCATCTCTCGGTTTTATAACGCCCTGTTAAATTTGTTACTGGATTGGATTCAGAGAATAGTGCCTTTTATCAGGGGAATAGTGTAGCATATCGGTAATCCGATCGCTCATTTATTGCCTGCAGTGCAGAGCTAAGAATAACTTAAATGTAATACCGAATGATCAAATTCCGCTCCGTGCTGACTTCACTGATCAACATCAAGGGGAGGTACTGGCGCGACCTTTCAGCTCAGTGCTCCTAGGCAACTGAATGTGGCCTCGGACAAATGCCGTGATGTAGCTCTTTGATATCTGTTGCCTGCTGGAGAGCGAGCATGCGCGGTAGGAGGGTGAAGTTCTGACGGCCTCCCCACTGTTGACCTCAGGTCAAGCAACCCACTCAGTGACTGCACTCAAACATGAACAGATAATGCGGGGGGTATTGGAGATTTCGAGAGAGAAACTGGATGAGAAAATATTAATACAGTCAATGTATATTATAAGAAACATGCTTTAGTTGTTTTGTTTGTTCTGAGTCACTGTACTTTCTGTGAGCAGCTTAGTTCCTCTTTCTTCGAACAAAAGCTCCTTCGAGTTGAAACCGCAGCCTTCCTTTTTCACACCTAACTGCTGCTACTGTTCTCTGCAGTACTGACCATTTTTTCTTTGTTTGCTTATTTTTCATTCTCTTTTCCATCTTGCACAGCAATTTAAGGCGCTTTTTGATATTTCTGGGCGTGTGTGCACTGTCTGTACAAGTAAACGTTTCAGGTCAATTATTCAGACAGCTTTCAGACCGAGGAATTTATTTCAATTCCAATTCCTCATTCAGTCTGCTGGAGCTGAGTATTTAACTGAGATATAGATCTGCACACTGTGTGGAGACGAATGTCCTTCAAGCAGCACAGTGCTGCAGCTGCCTTTGGTGGTCAGAATTTAACTGTTAAACTCCAATTTTTTCAATCTCAATTCCTACTTTTAATGCCTCCATTTCATAATGGAGTTGCCACGATAGATTTGCCAATTTTTTTCCTGGTATGGTCGCATGTGGAGATATGTAAAGATGTTCAGTATTTGCATACAGACTCCACCCAGCTGCATTCCTTTGTCTTTCAGTGAAGATTTCGCTCAGTCACAAAATGGACTATTTGTGTATCTGTGCATCATTTAATGATGTTTTGTTTCTTTAAGGCAAAGTCACACCTTGATCCTAGCCATGGATTATTGGAATTATTTACAAACGGTCGTCTCGATAGAACTTATTTAGTTAGAATCATTGAGTCTTACAGTGCAGAAGGAGGACATTTAGTCCCAGGCTCGAGCTTTTAACCCATAAACATTCAAATTAGTGCTCCTTAAGAACATGACCAATGGCCTTATGAAAGTTCCTATGGAATCTGATTCCAACACCCTTTCAGGTGGTGTGTTCCAGATCTTAACAACCCTCTGTGTCAAATATTTTCCCCTCATCGCCCCTCTGGGCCTTTTGCCAATTATCTGACATCTTTGAACTTTGCTTGCCTTCAATTTATCGCTACTTGCTCAATCAAAGCCCCATATTGTTGTCAATATCTCTATTTGGTCTCCCATTAGCATGTTCTGTTGTAGGGAGAGCAATTCCAGCTTCTCCAATGGACGGCCCTCATGCCTAGCATTATCCTGGAAGCCTTATTTGTAACCTCCCTTAGCACTTGACATCGTTCCTAAAGTGCGGTGCTTAGAATTGTACACAATACTCCAGTTGACCCCTAATCACTGATTTGTAAATATTTAGCATGACTTCCTTGTTCTTGTATTCAATGCCTTTTTTTTTCAAAGCCAATTATCGCATACACGGAGTTAACTGCCTTAACTACTTGCCCTGCCACCTTCAGTGATTTGTGAGTTTGTTCCCCCAGTTTCCTTTGCTCTTTTACCACTTGAAGATAGTGTCATTTATATTATACTGCCTCGCCATGTTGTTTCTCCCAAAGTGCTTCACTGCACAGTTAGCCGCAGTAAATTGCATCTGGCAAAGTTCTGCCAATTTCACCACTCTGACTATATCCTCCTCATTTCGGCTGCTATGCAGCTCACTATGTACAAACTTGCCAACTTTTGCACTAAACGCCAGATTGGAAATGTTACACCTTACACACAAGTCTAGGTAATTAAAAAAAATAATATAATCAATTGTCTTAATGCCGATACCCTGGGGGATACCACTGCGTATTTCCAAAGAGTAAGTAAAGCATCCGTTCACCACTACTCTCTGCCTCTTATCCCTTAGCCAATTAAGTACTCAATTTACCATCGTGCCGATAATATCATGTGCTTCAACTTTTCGAGTGAGTCTGTTGTGTGATATTAATTGAAATTCCAGATCTCAAAATCGACTGCACGACCTAATTGTTATTTCATTAAAAAAACTCAATCAGGTTAGTCAATCATGATTTTACTGGAACAATTCCAAACTGACTGTCCCTTATTAAAGCATGCTTCTATAAGTGAGAATTAATATTGCTTGACAATGGTCTCCAGTAATTTTCCCAACACTGAAGCTAGACTGATTAGCCAGCCGTTAGCAGTTATATCGCTCTCGCCTTTTTTGAATAGTCATGTGACATTTGCAATCATTCAGTCCTGTGGCACCACTCCCATTTCCAAGGGGTTTTGCAAGATTGTGGTCAAAACCTCTGCTCACTGCTCCACCACTTCCCTCATCAATGTAGGATACATCCCATATGGATCTGCTGACTTGTTAATCTAATTATCGTCAACTTATTTTTCACATCCTTTCTATCTATTTTATCCTATTCCAGTAGATCTACTGCAACATTAACTTCATCCTCTTCCTAATGTTATGACAGAAGCAAACTTCTCATTCAGTACCTCAGTCATGCTCTCTGCCTCCACAAGAATATTTCCTCTTTTGAAATTAATCTGCCCCGCCATTCCTTTAATGTTTATAAACGACTTATTTTACCCGCTAATCTGTTTTCATACGCTTGCTTTGTCCTTCTTAAGTGGCCTTTCAATTTCTGCCTGCACTCTCCCTATTCTACCTGGTGTTCTGCTGTATTCTGCAATTAACATTTTCATAAGCCTCCTTTTCTCTGTCAGTTTAACCTGTATTATGTTTCTCATCCAGGCGCTCTAGCATTGGAAGCCCCATATTTCCTACTTATGGGAACATGCTTGGTTTGTACGAAGGAGAACATTCCCAGCTTTTCCATCATCTCCACATAACTGAAGTCCATCATCCCTGGTACCATTCTGGTAAATCTCCCCATAACATTCTCTTCCATAATGTGCACAACACCAGTTTCACTAGACTCTCAACATAACTGAAATCTGTTAATCCTCCTACCAATCTGGTATATTTCCTCTTCACCGTTTACAAGGTTATGAGATCCTTCCTAATGTGTGATGGTCAGAATTGAACACAATGCTCCAGCTCAGGGCTAACCAGCGATTTACAAAGATTTAGCAAACCTCCTTCCTTTTGTACAATTTGTCTCTACTATTAAAGCAAAAGGTCTTAAATTTATTTTTAACACATTGATCAACTTGTCCTGTCACCTTTTAAACTTTTGCATGTGCACTCTGTTCCTGAACGCCATGTTAAATGTTATAATTTCCTTTAAATTGTCTCTGCTCATTCGTCTGATCAAATTCCATCACTTTATATTTATCTGCATTAAATGTCAGCTGCAATGAACCTGCCCATTTCACCAGTCTCTCTCTGTCCTACTGAAGTCTGCTGCTGTCCCCCTCACTGCTTACTACAATTTCAAGATAACTACATTTCCATACATGCTCCAAGCTGACTTGCTTTTCAGAATAAATAAAAGGTGAATGTAAATCACTTGGATTTCATTCACGTCAAATGGAATTTAATTCTTGTTGTTTCAATTTCGTTTAATCAGTTTAAATTATTTGGACTCAGAAACAAACTACATTGATTTCAATGCGCAGTTACATTTGCAGCACAGTACAGGGTTATTAGGCTATTTGTATCGTTCTATATCTTCCATTGTGTTTGTATATAATTCACCTAAATGTATTGTTTACGGGATGTAAAGTGGAATATTATCTCTCCATTTATTTTAAAAGCATAAGAACATGCGAAATAAAAGCAGGAGTAGGACATCCAGCACTTCAGTCTGATCCGCCATTTCTCCTCATCTCAGTCGTAAATTGCCGACCCCTTATTCTGAGACTTTGACCCCTGGTTCTCGACGCCACAGACAGGGGAAACATCCTTCCTCCATCTAACCTGTCAAGCACTGTAAGAATATTGTATGTTTCAATGAGATCACCTCTAATTCTTCTAAACTCTAGAGAATATAGGCATAGTTTACTTAATCTATCCTCATAGGACAATCCTCCCATCCCAGGAATCAGTCTTTGAACCATCGTTGCAATCCCTGTATGGCAAGTATATCCTTCGTTAGGTAAGGAGACCAAAACAGTGCACAATACTCCAGGTTTGGTCTCACCAACGCCCTATATAATTGCATTAAGAGTCTTGATTTAAATTTTATTAGTAATTGAATAACTGAGAATCAGTCTGTTCATGTACCTCTAATTGTAACTATCAAAAGGGAATTGCTTATATGTGTCAAAGTGAAAAACTTGCAGGGCAATGAGGAAAAAAACATATGAGAGGGACTAATGTGATTGGTCTGTCAAAGAGCCAGCACAGGCATGATGGGCCTAAAGGCCTCCTGCTCTGCTGTCAGGTTCTGTGATTTTCTGATTCTATCTGTGGTGCTAAACCAAGAATTAACTAATTAAACGGCTTAAACCATATAAGAGAGATTGCCACAGTGCATTTTCATTCAATATGTTTAGCCTCAGTCTTGGTTCGGATGCCCTGCTCCTACTGTCAGGGGTTAAATTCCTCATTGTCCGAGGGGAAGCGCTTCTGAGCTGAAACCACAGGTTTCTGTTGTAAGCATTTTCTGTCACTGTTACCTTCAGCCTGAAACAATTTTCATAATCTAGTTTTATCGGTATTTAAATCCACTTTTCAGTTCCAAGCAGATTGCTCCTGAACAACCCCAGCTTCTCTCATCTCTCCTCAGAAATGAAGTTCCTTTCCCCAGGTAACATATTGGTAAATCTCCACCTAGCCTTCTCTAATTTAAGGAGATCAATTTAATCTTCTCTAGTCTCTCCTCATAACGGAAGTCCCTCATTTATCCTAAATCACACCTTAACATTCTCTATTCTAAGGAGACAAATCCAATGTCGCTAATCTCTCCGCTTCACTGAAGTTGCTCAGCCCTGTAGTCATTCCGCTGAATCTCCCCTTAAACCTCTGTGCTCTAAGGAGAACAATCCCAGCTTCTCTAGTCTCTCTACATAACCGAAGTCTCTAAGATCAAGACCATCAGTTCAGATGCTACATCACACAGTTCCCCTGGTTTCAACGTTCAATCACCTCTGCGGCTCCGCCCTCTCTGAGCTTCTCTCACTCCAAACAATATTTCCTCTTTGGACATTAATCGGCCCCACCATTCTTTTAATGTTTATAACATATTTGTTACCCGCT
Source organism: Squalus acanthias (assembly GCA_030390025.1). Lineage (NCBI taxonomy): Eukaryota > Metazoa > Chordata > Chondrichthyes > Squaliformes > Squalidae > Squalus > Squalus acanthias. The sequence continues at coordinate 322,187 of JASTWF010000042.1, forward strand.
AATCTGTTTTCACACGCTTCCTTTTGCATTCTTATATCGTCTTTCAATTTCCGCCTGGACTCTCCCTATTCTACCTGGTGTTTCGCTGTATAATGCAATTGACATTTGTCATAAGCCTCCTTTTCTCTGTTTAGTGTAAACTTTATTCTCTTTCTCATCCAGACGCTCTAGCTTTGGAAGCCTCATCTTTCCTCCTTATGGGCACATGCTTGGTTTGTACCAAGGAGAACAACCCCAGATTATCCAGCATTTACCATAACTGAAGTCCATTAAACCTGGTATCATTCAGGTACATCTTCCCTTAACTTTATCTGCCATAAGGTGAAAAACCCCAGCTTCTCCAGCCTCTCCACATAACTGAGTTCCGTCAATCCTCCTACCATTCTGGTGAATTTCCTCTGCACCGTTTACAAGGTCATGAGATCCTTCCTAATGTGTGGTGGCCATAATTGGCCGCAACGCTCCAGCAGAGGCCTAACCTGTGATTTACAAAGGTTCAGCATAACCTCCTTCTTTTTGTACTTTATGTCTATACTTTTAAAGTAAAAGTTCTTAATTTTTTTTTTAAAGATTGATGAACTTGTCCTGCTAACGTTAAAGACTTGTGTATGTGCATTCTGTTCATGACTGTCCTGTAACTTTTTATAATTTCCTATTCATTGTGTCTCCTCGCTTGTCTGCACACAATTCAGCACTTCACACTTCTCTGCATTAAATGTCAGCTACAATGTATCGGCCCATTTCACCAGTATGTCTCTGTCCTACGAAAGTGTGCTGCTGTCCCGCTCACTGCTTACTACAATTACAAGTTTACTGCATTTCCAATCTTGTTGCAAGCTGATTTTCAGATGAAAGAAATGGGGAATGCAGAACACATGTGTTTCATTCTCATCCAAATGGAATTTAATTCTTGTTGTTTCAATATCGTTTAATCACTTTAAATTGTTTGGACTCTTAAACAAATTACATTGATTTCAATGCACAGTTACATTAGCAGCACAATATACGGTTAATAGGCGCTTTGTATATTTCTGTTTCTTCCATTCTGTTTGTATGTTAACCCCATAAATTTATAGTTTGGAGATGTTAAGTGGAATATTATCTTTTCATGTATGATAAGAACATAAGAAATAGAAACATTATCTCCCCATGTATTTTAAGAGCATAAGAAATAGGAGCCGGAGTCGGCCATTTTGCCCTTCGCGCCTGCTCTGCCATTCAATAAGATCATGGCTGATCTTCTACCGCAACTCCAACTTCCCGAACTAGATTCATAGAGTCATAACGGCACAGAAGGAGGCCATTCGGCCCATCGAGTCCGTGCCGGCTCTCTGTACAGCAATCCAGTCAGTCCCATTCCCCGCTCTATCCCCGTAGCTCTGCAGGTTTAGTTCCCTCAAGTGCCTATCCTATCTGCCCTGGAACACATTAATTGTCTCCTCTTTCACCACTTCCATCGGCAGCGAATTCCAGGTCATCACCATTCGCTGCATAAACAAGTTTTTCCTCACAATTCCTCTGTATCTCTTGCCCAAAACCTTAAATCTGTGTACCCCAGTCCTTTTACCATAAACTAGTGGGAACAGCCTTTCCCCGTCTAGACTATCCAAACCCGTCATAATCTTGTACACATCTATCAAATCACCCCTCAGCCTCCTTTGCTCCAGTGAAAACAAATCCAGCTTCTCTAACCTGTCCTTGTAGCTAAGATCCCTCATGGTAAATCTCGGCTTCACCCTTTCAAGGTCATTCACATCCATCCTAAAGTCTGGTGACCAGAACTGGATGCAAAAATCTAGTTGTGGACTAACCAGCATAACTTCTGTACTTTTGTACTCAATACCTCTATTTATGAAGCCCAATATCCCATCTGCTTTTTTAACCACTCTCTCATTGTGTCCTGCCACCTTTAGGGTCCTGTGCCCATTACTCCCAGGTCCCTCTCCACCTGCACACTCTTTAAAACTGTACCATTAAGTGTATATTCCCTCCTACTGTTGCTTCTGCCAAAATGCATCACCTCACACTTCTCTGTACTAAATTACATCTGCCACTTTCTGCCCATTCTGCTAGCCTTTCTATTTCCTGTTGCTGTCGATTGGTATCACCATCACTGTTTGCCACACCCCCAAGTTTGTTGTCATCGGCAAATTTAGAAATTCTACTCTGTATTCTAATATCCTGGTCATTTATATATATCAAACAAAGCAGTGGCCCCGGCACTGACCTGGAGGAACACGACTGTCTACCATCATCCTGTCTGAAAAACACCCATTTACCACAACTCGCTGATTTCTGTCCTTAAGCCAATTCCTTACCAAGCTGTCACTGAACCAAATATTCTCAATTTTGTTAACCAGCCTTCTATGTGGTACTTTATCAACCGCCTTCCGACAATCCATGTAGACAACATCCATTCCATTCCCTTCATCAATCCTCTTTGTTACTTCATCAAAAAATTCATTTAGATAAGTCAAACACGATCTGCCTCTTGCTGGCTCTCCTTAATTAGCTTAAACCTCTCTAAGTGCCCGTTAATTTTTTCCTTGATTATTGTTTCTAAAACTTTTCTCACCATTGATCTTAAACTGACAAGATGTAGATTCTAGGATTTTCCTTACACCGTTCTTGAACAATGGTGTCACGTTTGCCACTTTCCAATCCTCAGGCCCCTCACCCGCACCTGGGGAAGATTGGAAAATTCTGGCAAGCCCTTCCAATATCTCCCCCCACCCTGAATCCACTTAGCAACCGGGGATGCAAGCCATCTGGAACAGCCTACTTGTCCGCTCTTAACTTGCCGAACCTTTCTCGTAAATCCTATCTATCAATTTTCACTCCTTCTATTGCTTCTCCCTTTTGCACTTCTACAGATATTTTGTCAGCATCCACCTACTTATTAAACGGCAATACTATGTGCACCTTTCAGAAATTTCCCCCTCCTTTCCCTTTACCCTAGCATTATCCCAATCGATAATTGGGTATTTAAAGTTCCCCAATACCACCACTCTATAGCACTTGCATATCAGTGCGATTTCGCTGCAGATTTGCTCCTCTATTTTCCTCTCATTGTTTGGAGGCCTTAAGAATACCCCAGATAGCGTGATCATACCGTTTCTGCTCCTCAACTCTAACGAAATGGATTATGTTCTTGTCCCCTCAAGAACATCCACCCTTTCCAACACTACAATGTCTTCCTTAATCAGCACTGCCACCCCACCTCCATTTTTTCATTCCCTATCTTTTCTGAACTCCTTGTAGCCTTGAATATTAAGTGCGCAGTCCTCACCGTTTTTAAGCCACGTTTCCGTTATTGCCACATCATCATATTGCCACACAACTAATTGTGCTTGCAGCTCACCAACCCTATTCACCACACTTTGTGCGTTTACGTACATGCATTCTAAACACATTTCTGAATTTTTCGTTGTCTTTCTTAGTCTGCTCCTACCTAATATGTCATTACTAGCGCCTCCAGTACTATCTTCTCTACTACTATCCAACACACTGACTCTTCTATCCAACTTATTCCTCTTTTCTACTTCCATATGCTGGTGCCCATCCCCCTCCCAATTTAGAGTAAACCTACCCCAACAGCATGAGATAATTTCAACGCCGGAATATTGGTCCCGACTCTGTTGAGGTGTCACCCGCGCAGCTTGTACAGATCACACCTTCCCCAGAAACTGTCCCAAAGCCTCAGGAATCTAAAGCCCTCCCTCCTGCAGCATCTCTCCAGCCACGCATTCATCTGTTCTTTTCAGCTATTCCTCTACTCACTAGCATGTGGCATCTGGAGTAATCCGCAGAATACAACATTTGAGGTCCTGCTTTGTATTCTTTCTGCTAGCTCCCTAAAGTCAGCCTGCAGGACCTCATCCCTCTTTCTGCTTATGCCTTTGTTACCGATATGGACAATGACTTCTGGATGTTCACCCTCGACCCTCAGAGTGTCCTGGGACAGTTCTCGAATTAATTCCAGGGATTTAAGCTGGGCATTTGGAAGGAATATCAGTGGGAGAGCATTTTTGTGGAAATGATCATAATTCAGTTAGTTTTAGCATAATTATGGATAAGGACAAATAAAAAAACAGGAGAAAGGATTCTAAATTGGGGAATTCTAATTTTACTAGAATGAGAAGTGATTCAGCAAAAGTGGACTGGAAAAAGTTACTTGAAGGTAACATCAGTGTCAGATCAGTGAAGGCGTTCAAGAGGGAGAAACAAGGTGCTCAAGGTGACCAAAGAAAAAGGGAACAACTGCCAGATTTAAAGCCCCCTGGATGACAATTTGCATAAAGGGTAAGATAAGGCAAAAAAGGGAAGCCTCAGATATCTTAAACTCCGTACTGCAGAAAACCTAGAAGAGTATAGAAAGTGTAGGGGTGATATTAAGAAGGAAATTAGGAAAGCAAAAAGAGGGCATGAAAAAATACTGTCAAGTAGAATCAAAGAAAACCCAAAGATCTTTTATAATTACATAAAGAGCAGGAGGATAACTAAGGAATGAGTAGGGCCTATCACGAACCAAAATGGTGATCTAGGTGTGGAGGCGGAGGATGTGGGTAAGGTGTTCAATGAATACTTTGCAGCTGTATTCAAAAAAGAGGGGAGCGATGCCGACGTTGAAGGGCTACAGACCTAGTGCTGGTAGGTGGGATTGGGCTGGGTAGCACCGAGACGATGGGCCGAATGGCCACCTTCTGTGTCGTCATTTCTCTATTATTCTATGATTCTTTGATTTTAGAGGCAAACATGTGTGTATTCTGTATTGTCAATCAGAGACTAACAGCTGCCCACAGGTGATGAGTTCATAATCCCACTGTATCAGGTTAGGAAACTTAAATCTTAAATTGGGGTAATTGATGCAATGGAACAGGAAAATGATCAGGAAACAAGCGGGAAGTCGTTAAAAGTCAACTGGATAACTAAAGCCATTCAGGGAAGAGAATGAGACTGTACTATATGAGGTGAATTGTTCAGACCGCCGAGTGGAAAACGGCCGGTAGAGATTTGGCGGCCCGTTTTCGGGAGAGGTGGGGGATTTAGGCCGTAGAGAGAAGTTGAGAGAGTGCCCGCTCCTGATCGTTTCCTCGTGGTCCCGTTGTAAAGTGTTGATTAGTGGATGTCCACTGAGTACACTGTCAGGGTCCATGTTTACAAAATCTATAATCAGACTTTTCACGGACACACAGCGTCTGAGCTCAGATATGGAAAGTGCCCGCTCTTCCCAAGGGTAAAGCAGAAAAGCGCCTCCATTACAACCGTGTTCCAGCGTGAGTCTCCTCCTTCACAAAGGAGAGGGGAAAGATTAGAGTAATTGCACTAAAACGGATAGATGTATGTCTCTTAATGCACAATATCAGCTGATGAGTTTTGAGGTTTCATAAAGATGTTTAGTTGAACTAAATGTTCTTCTGTCGGTTCTGCAGCACAGCATAATTTGTGGAACAGAACAGGAATGTGTCCGGTGTGAAAATGAAAATCCTTTCCGGCCCGCACGGACACGATGGGCCGAATGGCCTCCTGTTCCGTAAGCTTCTATGATAATATGATTAAGAAGGTTTGGAGAGAGAAAGAAGAGAAGGCATTTTTTAACAGTCAGTGGGTATTACAGTAAATATATACTGACCATTTTCCCTTTGTTTGCTTATTTTTCTTTCTCTTTTCCATTTTGCATTTCAATTTAACGCGGTTTTTGATAGTTTTGAGCAATGTGTACTGTCTGTACAACTAAACCTTGCTGTGGAATATTTCAGGCAGCTTTCCGATCCAGGAATTTAGTTTAATTCCACTTCCTCATTCAGTCTGCTAGAGCTGAGGATATCACTGAGATATCGATCTGCACAGTGGGCGGAGACTAATGTCCTTCAACAAACGCTGCCTTTGGTGCTCAGAATTCAAATCTTAAACTCCAATTTTTCCAATCTCAATTCCTACCGTTAATGCCTCCATCCTTTGCATAATGGATTTTCCACGATAGCTTTGACATTGTGTTTCGTGGTACGGTCGCATGTGGAGATCTGTAAAGATGCAGTGTTTTCACACACACACTACCCTGATGCTTTCCTTTGTCTTTCAGTTATGGTTTCACTCAGTCACAAAATGGACCATTTGTGTATCTGTGCATCATGTAATGGTGTTTTCTTTCATTAAGGCAAAGGTACATCTTGATCCTAACCATGGATTATTGGACTTGTTCACAAGCGGTCCTCTCGATAGACCTTATTTAGTTAGAGTCATTGAATCCTACAGTGCAGAAGGAGGACAATTAGTCCCAGGCTCGAGCTTTTAATCAATTACCATGCAAATGAATGCTCTTCAAGGACATGTCCAATGTCATAGAAACATAGAAACTAGGAGCAGGAGTAGGCCATTCGGCCCGTCGAGCCTGCTCCACCATTCAATACGATCATGGCTGATCATCCAAATCCAGTACCCTGTCCCTGCCCCCTCACACAGAATCCCCATCGAGCCTGCACCGACACATATCCCACCCTATCCCCGTAACCCCACGTATTTAATTCCCCCTAACATATCCCATCCTATCCCTGTAACCCCACATATTTAATCCCCCCCTAACACTAAGGGTCAATTTATCATAGCCAAATCACCTAACCCGCACATTTTTGGACTGTGGGAGGAAACCGGAGCACCCGGAGGAAACCCACGCAGACACGGGGAGAATGTGCCAACTCCACACAGACAGTCACCCGAGGCTAGATTCGAACCCGCGTCTCTGGCGCTGTGAGGCACCAGTGCTAACCACTATGCCACCGTGTTGAAAGTTCCTATGGAATCTGATTCCAGCTTCCTTTCAGGTGGTGTGTTCCAAATCTTAATAACCCTCTGTGTCAAATATTTTCACCTCACCTCCCCTCTGGGCCTTTCCCCAATTATCTGAAATCTTTGACCTTTGCTTGAGGACAGTTAACGCTACTTGCTCTATAAATACCCACATTATTGCCAATACCTATATTGCGTCTGCCATTAGCATGTTCAGTTGTAGGGAGTGCAGTTCTATCTTCTCCAATGGACGGCCCTCATGCCTAGTATTATCCTGGAAACCTTCTCTGTGCCCTCCCGAAGCACGTGACATCGTTCCTAAAGTGTGGAGCTCAGAATTGTACACAATTATCCAGTTGAGGCCGAACCAGTAATGTGTAAATATTTAGCATGAATTCATTGTTCTTTTAAACAGTAAGTCTTTTTTTCAAAGCCAGTTTACCATAAACGTTCTTTACAGCCTTATCTACTTGCCCTGCAACCGTCAATGATTTGTGAGTATGTTCCCCCAGTTCCCTTTGCTCTTTTAGCGCTGCAGAAATTAAGGGGACTGAAAGCCGATAAATCCCCTGGACCTGATAATCTGTATGCCAGAGTACTAAAATAGGTAGCAATGGATATAGTGGATGCATTGATTGTCATCTTCCAAAATTCTATAGATTATGGAACAGTTCCTGCTGATTGGAGGGTGGCAAATGTAACCTCACTATTTAAGAAAGGATGTAGAGAGAAAACAGGGAACTACAGACCGATTAGCCTAATATCAGTTGTAGGGAAAATGCTAGAGTCTATTATAAAGGATGTGATAACAGGACACTTAGAAAATATCAACGGGTTTAGACAAAGTCAACATGGATTTATGAAAGGGAAATCTTGTTTGTCAAACTTACTGGAATTTTTTTAATGATGTAACTGCTAGAATAGATAAGGGGGAACCAGTGGATGTGGTGTAATTAGATTTTCTGAAGTTATTTGATAAAGTCCCAAATAAGAGGTTAGTGTGCAAACTTAAAGCACATGGGATTGGGGGTAATATACTGGCATGGATTGAAAATTAGTTAACAGACAGGAAACAGAGAGTAGGAATATATGGGTCTTTTTCGGGGTGGCAGGCGGTGACTTGTGAGATACCTCAAAGCCCCAGCAATTCACAATATATTTCGATTATCTGGTTGAGAGAACCAAAAGTAATATTTCCAATTTTGCTGACGACACGAAACTAGGTGGGATTGTGAGTTGTGAGGAGGATGCAAAGAGGCTTCAACGCTTTATATACAATATGAGTGAGTGGGCAAATACATGGCATTTGCACGATAACGTGGATAAATGTGAAGTTATCCACTTCGAATTGAAAAACAGAAAGGTAGAGTATTATTCAAATGGTCATCGATTTGGAAATGCTGATGTGCAAAGCGACCTGGGTGGCCTTGTACACCAGTCACTGAAAGAAAACATGCAGGTGCAGCATGCAGGTAGGAAGACAATTGCAATGTTGGCCTTCATTGCAAGAGGGTTTTAGTACAGGATCAAGGATGTATTAATACAGTTATAATACAGGGTTTTTAGTTTAGACCACACCTGTAGTACTGTGTGCAGTTTTGGTCTCCTTAACTAAGAAAGCATATACTTGACATAAAGAGAGTGCAGCGATTGTTCACCAGACTGATTCTTGGGATGGCAGGTCTGTCGTATGAGGAGAGACTTCGTCGACTAGGACTGTATTCACAGAAGTTTAGAAGAATGAGAGGGGATCTCATTGAAAAGTATACAATTCAGACAGAGCTAGACAGACTGGATGCAGGGAGGATGTTTCTACTATCTGGGGGTTCTACAACGAGAGGTCACAGTCTGAGGATAGTGATAGGACATTTCCGGCTGAGATGCGGAGACATTTCTTCACTCAGAGGGTGGTGAACCTGTGGAATGCTCTACAACAGAAGGCTGTGGCGGCCAAGTCAATAAATATATTTAAGAAGGAGATAGATAGATTTCTAGACACAAAAGGCTTAAAGGGGTATGGGGAGAGAGCGGGAATATGAGATTGAGATAGAGGATCCGCCATGATCATATTAAATGGTGCAGCAGGCTCGAATGTCCGAATAGTTCACTCCTGCTCCTATTTTTCTATATTTCTATGTTTCTTTGTTTTACCCCTTGAAGATAGTGTCATTTATATTATACTGCCTCTCCATGTTGTTTCTCGCAAAGTGCATCACTGCACAGTTAGCCGCAGTAAATTGCATCTGGCATATGTCTGGCCATTCCACCACTTGCACTATATCCTACAGAGGTCTGCTGCTATACAGATAACTATTTACAATGTTGCCAAATTTTGCATCAAACGCAAGACCCCTTACACACAAGTCCAATTCATTTATATTTCAGAAGATAATCAATGGTCTTAATACCGACCCCTGGGGGATACCACTTCGTCTTTCCACACAGTCAGTAAAACATCTGTTCACCACCGCTCTCTACCTCGTATCCCTTAGCTAATATATACTCAATTTACCATCGTGCCGATAATAGCATGTGCTTCTACATTTCCAGTGATTCCCTTATGTGATATTTATTGAAATTCCAGATATACAAAATCGAATGCAAGAAATTATTGTTATTTCATTTAAAAAACTCTGTCAGGTTAGGCAAACACGATTTTACTTGAACAATTCCAAGCTGACTGTCCCTTATAAAAGCATCCTTCTGTAACTGAGAATTAATATTGTCCTTGACAAAGGTGTCCGGTAGTTTTCTCACCACTGAAGGTAGACTGATTAGCCTGCCATTAAGTTATATCGCTCACCCCTTTTTCGAACAGTCATGTGACATTTGCAATCCTTCAGTCCTCTGGCACCACTCCCATTTCCAAGCAGGTTTGCAAGATTGTGGTCAGAACTTCAACTATCTCCTCCACCACTTCCCTCAGCAGTGTGGGTTGCATTCCATATGGATCGGGTGACCTGTTAATGTAATTAAAGCCAACTTATTTTTCACATCCTTGCTATCTATTTTATTCTATCCAGTAGATCTACTGCAACATTAACTTCATCCTCTTGATTGATGCAAACTACTCAAAAAGTAGCTCAGTCATGCTCTCTGCCTCCACAAGAATATTTCCTCTTTCCACTTTAATCGGCCCCGCCATTCCTTTAATGTTTATCAAAGATTTCTGTTCCCCACTAATCTGTTTTCATACGTTCACTTTGCCCTTCTTATATTGTTTTTCAAATTCTGCCTGCATTCTCCCTATTCTACCTGGTGTTCTGCTGTATTCTGCAATTGACATTTGTCACAAGCCTCATTTTCTCTGTTTATTTTAATCTGTATTATGTTACTCATCCAGGCACTCTAGCTTTGGATGCACCAACTTTCTTCCTTATGGGCAAATCTTTGTATGTACAAAGGAGAACATTCCCAGCTTCTCCAGACTATCCACATAACTGAAGTACATCATCCCTGGTACCATTCTGGTAAATTTTCCCTTAATCTTCTCTGCCATAAGTTGAAAAATATAAGCTTCTCCAGCCTCTCCACATAAATAAATTACATCATCCCTGCTATCATTCTGGTAAATCTTCACTTAACCTGCCATAACGTGAAAAACCCCAGCTTCACTAGTCTCTCCACATAACTGAATTCTGTCAATCCTCCTACCATTCTGGTAAATTTCCTCTGCACAGTTTACATGGTCATGAGATCCTTCCTAATGTATGGTGGCCAGAATTGGACACAATGCTGCAGCTGAGGCCTAACCAGTGATTTACAAAAGTTTAGCGAACCTCCTTCCTTTTGCACATTATCTCTCTAATATTAAAGCAAAAGATCTTAACGTTTTTTTAACACATTGATCATCTTGTCCTGCCACCTTAAAGACTTCTGTATGTGCACTCTGTTCCTGAACGCCCTGGAACATTTTATAATTTCCAATACATTGTCTCTCCTCATTCGTCCGACAAAATTCCATCACTTCACATTTCTCTGCATTAAATGTCAGCAGCAATGTACCTGCCCATTTCACCAGTCTGGCTCTGTCCTCCGTAAGTCTGCTGCTGTCCCCCGCACTGCTTACTACAATTTCAAGTGTAATACATTTCCAACCATGCTCCAGCTGACTTGATTTTCAGATGAAAGAAATGGTGAATGTAAAACACATGGATTTCATTCACGTCCAAATTGAATTTAATTCTTGTTGTTTCAATGTCGTTTAATCACTTTAAATTATTTGGAATCAGAAACAAACTACATTTTTTTCAATGTGCAGTTATATTTGCATCACAATACATGGGTATTAGGCGCTTTGTATCCTTCTATTTCATTCATTGTTTTTCTGTGTAATTCCCCAAAATTCATAGTGAACGATGATGTAAAGTGGAATACTTTCTCTCCATTTATTTTAATAACAAACGAAGATACGAAATAGGAGCAGGAGTAGGATATCCTGCCCTTCCAGCCTGATCCGCCATTTAACAAGATCATGGCTGATCTTCGACATCAACTGCACCTTCCTGCACTATCACCATACCCCTTGATTCGCTTAAAATCCAAATTTATCGATCCTGGTCTTGAACATAATTAACGACTGAGCCTCCACAGCCCTCTGGGTAGAGAATTCCAAAGATTCACCACCTGCTGAGTGAAGAAATTTCACCTCATCAAAGTCCTAAATGGTCGACCCCTTATTCTGAGACTGTGAAACCTGGTTCTAGAGGCCCCAGCCAGGGGAAACATTCTATCTGCATCTACCCTGTCAAGACCTGTAAGAATTTGGTATGTTTCAATGAGATCACCTCTCATTCTTCTAAACTCTATCGAATATAGGCCTAGTCTGATCAATATCTCCTCATATGACAAACCCCCCATCCCAGTAATCAGTCTGTTGAATCATCGTTGCACTTCCTCTATGGCAAGTATATCCTTCCTTAGGTAAGGAGACCAAAACTGTACACAGCACTTTACATTTGGTCCCACGAGCGCCCTATATATCTGCATTAAGAGACTTGAATTCGATTTTTATTAATAATTGAATGTCTGAGAATCAGTCTTTTAGTGCATCTCCAATTGTAACTGTCAAAAGGGAATTGGGCAAATGTGTCAAAGGGAAAAACTTGCAGGGCTATGAGGAAAAAAAAATGACAGCGACTCATGTGATTGGACTGTCAAAGAGCCAGCACAGACACGATGGGCCTAATGGCCTCCTGCTCTGCTGTCAATTTCTCTGATTTTCTGATTATATCTATGCTGGTAAACAAAGAATTAACTAATTATATGGCTTGAACCATATCAGGGAGAGATTGCCACAGTGCATTTTCATTCAATATGTATAGCCTCAGTCTTGGCCCTGATGCTCTGCTATTACTGTCAGGGGTTACATTCCTCAATGTCCGAGGGGAAGCGCTTCTGAGCTGAAACCGCAGGGTTCCGTTGTAAGCATTTTCTGTCTCTGTTAACTGCAGCCTGCAGTATTTTCATATTATAGTTTTATCGGTATTTAAATCCACATTTTAGTTCAACATAGATTGCACCTGAATAATCCCAGCTACTCGCATCTCTCCTTATAACTGAAGTCCCGTTCCCCAGTTACCAGACTGGTAAATCTCCATCTAAACTTCTCTGCAGTAAGGAGAACAATTTAATTTTCTCTAGTCTGTCCTCATAACTGAAGTCCTTCATTCCTGGTATTTTTATGGTAAATCTCCCCTTAACATTCTCTGCCCAAAGAGACAAATCCAAGTGTCTCTAATCTCCCCGCATAACTGAAGTTGCTTAGCCCTGGTGCTATTCTGGTGAATCTCCCCTTAAACCTCTGTGCTCTACGGAGAACAATCCCAGCTTCTCTAGTCTCTCTACATAACCTCTAAGATCAAGACCATCAGTTCAGATGCTACATCACACAGTTCCCCTGGTCACAACGTTCAGACTCCTCTGAGGCTCCGCCCTCTCCGAGCTCTGATTCTGAGTCTTTCCCCAATCTCTCTCCTATCCCCACACATGCTCTTCTCCTGTTTAGTTTGCCTGTGAAACCCACCACCTTGGCTTTGACCTTATTTTTAGTGAACAGCTGAACATCTAACTTCCTTTGAGAACTTAAACAAGCTGAAATTTTGAATTATCGTCTCTTCCGTTACTGTAATTCACTTGCAAAACTGTATTGTGCGTGATAGTTTCCTCCGTTTATCCCATTCTGTTTGTGTGATGTCCCTAAATACATTCCCTTTTTATTTAGTTTAGAAGATGCTTGTGGAATACAAGATAACTTTTTGGTATTTTAGTAACTTGACTTGAATTGAATTGTATTAATAAATGATAGTGTGGAGTTTCAATCTGCTACTGCTTCACACATGGTGGTGGTTTATCCAAGAATTAATTAATTATTCGGGTGAAAGTGCATAAGAAAGAATGCCTCAATGTATTTATTTCAATGTGTTTATACACATTCTTGGCTCTGATGCATTGTTCTTACTGTCAGGGTTTAAATTACTCTCTGTCCGAGGTGAAGTTCTCCTGAGCTGAAACCACAGCCTTCCGTTTAGAGCATTTGCTGTCATTGTTAACTTCAGCCTGTAATTAAATAGAATTACATGGAAATAACAGCACAGAGACACGGCCTTTCGACCCCAATGGGTCAATTCTGTTGATTATACTCCACACCAGCCACCTCCCAATCTAATTCAGATGACACGATCAGCAGATCCTCCTATTCCTTTCTCCCTCATGTTGCCAACTAGTTTCACCTTAAATGGATCTATGCTATTCGCCGCAACTACACCATGTGGTCCCATTTTCCACATTGTGTCCACTCTCTGGGTGAAGAAGTGTCTCCTAAACTCCTTATTGGATAAGTTGAACAAAATGATCATCACTTGGTTTTATAAGCCGCTGTTTAATTTGTTACTGGACTGGATTTGGAGAACAGTGTCTTTAATCAGGACAATAGTAGAGCTCATTGGCTTCCCGAAATCTGCTGCTATCCTGCTCACTATTTACAAGGTTGCCAAATTTTCCATCAAACGCAAGATTCGAAATGTTACCCCTTACACAAAAGTCCAGGTAATTTATATATTAGAAGATAATCAATGATTTTAATGCCGACCCCTGGGGGATACCACTGCGTATTTCCACACAGTCAATAAAACATCCGTTCACCACTACTCCCTGCCTCTTATCACTTAGACATTTAAGTACTTAAATTACCATCGTGCCTGTAATATCATGCACTTCAACTTTTCGTATGAGTCTTTTGTGTAATATTCATTGAAATTCCAGATATACAAAATCGACTGCACGAACGATTTGTTAATTCATTCAAAACTCAATCAGGTTAGTCAAACAGGATTTAACTTGAACAATTGCAAGCTGGCTGTCCCTTATTAAAGCATGCTTCTGTAAGTAAGAATTAATGGCCCAAAAATTAGTGCCGCTACGCGAGAGTACGCACAGCGTACTCTCGCGTATTCTGTCTCCAATTGCCGGTTTTCTGCATGCACTGCGCATGCGCTGAAAACCGGCACTTGGTGAATGGAAAAGGGGGCGGGTCCTAGGTGAACCGCGTGCGCGCTACAGGCTGCGCGCACGCAGTGCACTTAGTGGTTTCAACGCGCAGGTAAGTACGGAAGATTCCACACATAAAAAAAGGAGTAAGACCCACTTTTAACAAGGTAAGTAGTGAATTAAGTATTATTTTGAATTTTTTTTAACAGGTATATCTTTTTTAGAGACTTTAAAGACAGGTAAGTTTATTTTTACAACTTTTTAAAAAAATTTAAATTTTTTCAAAAATTTAATTTTTTATTTAAAATGGTTAATTTATTTAACTATACTTATTTTATCAATGTGATGGTTTTTTTAAAAATTTAATTGAGGTTTACCGGTTCTTTTAGGGGGCTATAGTATTCATAGCTTTCACAGCACTTATGTGAAAGTTATGAATGGAAGATGGTGTGCTGCCATTGGCTCTAACTGAGTCACGTGATCCTACAGCTCGCACGAATTAACTACGCCGGTGGGATACGCAATCCCAGCACAGCAGCTGTCCAGAACATCAAGTTCTTGCGAGCTGGAACTGAAAAAGTCAACGCGCAGTGAGAGATCGCGGGGAGGCCTTACCCTCGCACGAAGGCTTCCTCACGAATTTTTGGGCCAATATTGTCCTTGACAATGGTCACCAGTAGTGTTCCCACCACTGAATGTAGACTGATTAGCCTGCCGTTATCAGATATATCGCTCTCATCGTTTTTGAACAGTCATGTAACATTTGCAATCCGTCAGTCCTCTGGCACCACTCCCATTTCCAAGGAGTTTTGTAAGATTGTGGTCAGAATTTCAGCTATCTCCTTCACCACTACCCTCAGCAATGTAGGATACATCCCATATGGATCGGGGGACTGTTAATGTAATTAACTTCAACTTATTTTTCACATCCTTGCTATCTATTTTATCCTATTCAGTCGATATACTGCAACATTAAATTCATCTTCTTCCTATGTGAAGACAGATGCAAACTGCTCAATCAGTACCCTAGTCATGCTCTCTGCCTCCACAGGAATATTTCCTCTTTTGACATTATTCGGCCCCACCATTCCTTTAATGTTTATAAAATATATATGTTATCCGCTTATCTGTATTCATTCACTCCCATTGCCCTTCTTATATCGTTTTCCAATTTCTGCCTGCACTCTCCCTATTCTACATGCTGTTCTGCTGTACTCTGCAATTGATATTTGTCATAAGCCTCCTCATCTCTGTTTAGTTTAACCTGTATTCTGTTTCTCATCCATGCCCTCTAGATTTGCAAGCCACATCTTTCCTCCTTATGGGCACATGCTTGGTTTGTACCAAGGTGAAAAATCACAGCTTCTCCAGCCTCTCCATATAACTGAAGTCCACCATCACTGCTATCATTCTGGACAACCTTCCCTTAACCTTCTCTACCATAAGTTGAACAATCCCAGCTTCGCAAGTCTCTCCACATATTGAATTATTTCAATCCTCCGACCATTCTGGTAAATTTCCTCTGCACCGTTTACAAGGTCATGAGATCCTTCCTAATGTGTGGTGCCCAGAATTGGTCACAATGCTCCAGCTGAGGCCTAACCAGTGATTTAAAAATGTTTAGCATAACCCCCTTCCTTTTGTATTTCTGTCCCTACTATTAAAGCAAACGATTTTAAAGTTTTGTTTTTATCAGATTGATCAACTGGCCCTTCCACCTTTAAAGACTTGTGTATGTGCACTTTGTTCCTGAACGCCCAGGAACATTTTATAATTTCCTATACATTGCGTCTTTCAATTCGGCTGCCCAAAATTCATCACTTCACACTTCTCTGCATTACATATCAGCTGTAATGCATCTGCCCATTTCACCAGTCTATCTCTGTTCTCAAAAAGTTTGCTGCTATCGTCCTCACTGCTTACTGGAATTTCAAGTTTAATACATTTCCAACCATGCTCCAAGTTGACTTGCTTTACAGATGAAAGAAATGGGAAGTGTAAAACACATGGATTTCATTGTCACCCAAATGGAAATTAATACTTGTTGTTTCAAGGTCGTTTAATCACTTTAAATTCTTTGGAATCAGAAACAAACTACATTGATTTCAATGCACAGTTACACTTGCAGCACAATACAGTGCTAATAGGCGATTTGTACCCTTCTGTTTCTTCCATTGCGTTTGTATATAATCCCCCTAAATTTACGGTTTAGGAGATGTTTAGTGGAATATTATCTCTCCATGTATTTTATGAAGATAAGAAATTGGAGCAGGTGTAGGCCATTCTGCCCTTCCAGCCTGTTCCGCCATTAAATAAGATCATGGCTGATCTTTGACCTCAACTCCACCTTCCTGATCTATCCACATGCCTCTTGATTCCCTTAAGAAAGCTTCGGCCAAATGTCGTGATGTGGCGCCTTAATATCTGTTGCATGCTGGGAAGCGAGCTTGCGCGGTGGGAGGACGACGTTCTGCCGGGCTCACCACTGCTGAACTGAGGTCAAACAACCCACTCATTGTCTGCAATCAAACATGAACAGATAATGCGGTGGGGTATAGGAGGGCGGCATTCGAAAATGAGCACCTTCAGGAGATTTGGAGAGAGAAATTGGATGAGAAAATATTTAACATTCTGTGTAAATTCTAGTAAATATATTTTTAGCTATTCCGTTGGTTCTGAGAAACTGTTCTTTCTGTGAGCAGCTTAGTTCCTCTTTCTTTGAACTAAAACTCCTTCGAGTTGAAACCGCTGCCTTCCGTTATGACACCGAACTGCTGTTACTGTTCTCTTCAATACTGATCATTTACAGTTTATTTGCGTATTTTTCTTTCTCGTTACCAATTTCAACGTCTTTGTTATATTGTGAACTTTCTGTACAACTAATCGCTTCAAGTAATTCAGGCACCGTTCAGATCTAGGATCGTTGATTAACTCCACTTCCTCATGCAGTAAACAATATCAGAGGTACCCGTCTTCAAAGTGGGCGGAGACTAATAACTTTCAAAAAAACACAGTGCTGCAGCTGCCTCTTGTGCTCAGAATTTATCTCTTCATCTTCAGCGTTTTCAACCTCAATTCCCAACGTTAATGCCCCATCCATTCCATAATGGAGCTCCACCGCTTGCATTGCCATTCTGTTTCGTGGTATGGCAGCATGTGACGATCTGTAAAGATGCTCAGTGTTTGCACACACACTCCACCCAGCTGCTGTCCTTTGTCATTCAATTATGGCTTCACTCATTCACAAAATGGACAGCTTTTGTTCATTGAACAGCTTTTTATTCGATTGTGTATCCTTAGCCCCAAGAGCATATTTTGATTCTTCCCGCGGGTTATTGGCATTCTTTACAAACGGACATCTGGATAGAACTAATTTAACTGAATAATAGAGTCTTACAGGAGGTCATTTCCCACGTAGTGCCTGTACAGGCTCTTTGATTGAGCTGCTCAATTTAGTCCCTCACCCGAGCATTTCAGTCATAGCCTGAAAATTAGTCCTTTTGAAATACCTGTCCAGCTGCCTTTTAAAGCTCCTGTGGAATCTGATTCCAACACACAGTCAGTTGTGCCTTCCAGATCTTACCAACCCATTGTGTAAAATAAATCTCCTCATTTCGCTTCTAGTTCTTTTACCAATTATTTTCAATCTTTGACGTCTGGTTACCGTTGCATTTGCCATTGGAAACAGTTCTTCCCTACTTTAAATGTCCAAATCATTACCACAGGAACATAAGAAATAGGAGCTGGAGTAGGCCATTTGGCCCTTAGAGCCTGCTCTACCAGTCAACAAGATTTTGGCTGATCTTCTACGTCACATCCACCTTCCCGAATAATCCCTATATCCATTGGTTCCCAGAGAAATTGTCGAAATCTGTCTTGGATATCCTCAGCCACTGAGCATCAAGAGCTCTCTGGGGTAGAGAATTCCAAAGATTCACCGTCCTCTGAGTGAAGAAATTTCTCCTCATCTCAGTCCGAAATGGCCAAACCCTAATTCTGAGACTGTGACCTCTTATTTCTGATTCCCCAGCCAGGGAAAACATTCTCTCAGTATTAGTCGTGGCAAGCCCTTCAGAATGTTGTATTTTCAATTGGATCAACTCTAATGCTACTAAATTCGAGGGAATTTCGGCCTAGTCTACTCAATCTCTCCTCATAAGACAATCCCATAACCTAGAAACCGGTCTAGTGAACATTCTTTGCACTCCGTCTAAGGTAAGTATTTATTTCCTCAGCTGACGAGACCAGAACTGTAAACAGTGCTCCAGGTGTAGCCTCACCAATGCCCTGTATAAGTATAGATTTCTTTACTCTGATACTCTAATCCCTTTGTAACAAAAGCTGACATACCATTTGCTTTCCTTATTGCTTTTAGTACCTGCACGTTAACATTCTGTGATTCATGTCCAAGGACATAGAGGTCCCTCTGAATGCAAACATATCCCAGTCTCTCACCATTCAAAAATTGTTCTGCTTTTTTGTTTTAACTACCAAAGTGAATAAGTTCACTCTTCCCCAAATTGTAATCCATTTGCCATGTTCTTGCTCACTCAGTCAACGAGTCTATATATCTCTGCAGCCTCTTTGCGTCCTCCTAACAGCTTACTTTCCCACCTAACTTTGTATCATCAGCAAATTTGGATACGTTACACTCAGTCCCGTCATCTAAGACAAGGAATTGGTTGAGGTAAATACCTCACATGGTTTCAAAAGGAAATTGGGCGATTACATGAGAGAAAAGGGAATAGAAATATAGGCTGAAAAGCTAAGATGAGGAAAATGGAATGAGAAGAGACGCTTGCGCCATGTAAAAACCAGCACGGATAAGAACATAAGAACATAACAAATAGGAGCAGGAGTAGGACATTCGGCCCCTCCAGCCTGTTCCAACGTTCAATAAGATCATGGCTGATTTTCTACCTCAACCTCACTTTCCTGCACTATCCCCATAGCGCATGATTCCCTTAATATCCCAAAATCTATCGATGTCTGTCTTGAATATATTCAACGACAGAGCCTCCACAGCCCTCTGGGGTAGAGAATTCCAAAGATTCAACAACCACTGAGTGAAGAGATTTCTCCTTATCTCAGTCCTGAACGGGCGACCCCTTATTCTGAGACTGTGAACTCTGGTTCTAGACTGTCCAGCCTCCCTGCATCTACCCTGTCAAGCCCTGTAAGAATTGTGTATGTTTCAATGACATCACCTCTCATTCTTCTAAACTCGAGAGAATATAGGCCTAGTCTACTCAATCTGTCCGCTTAAGACACTACCCACATCCCAGGAATCAGTCTGGTGAACCTTCGTTGCAATCCCTCTCTGGGAAGTATATCCTTCCTTAGGTAAGGAGATCAAAACTGTACACAATACTCCAGCTGTGGTCTTACCGGGAGCCTAGCTAATTGAATCGGTTTCATTCTTGGACACACGAATCTCCATCAAAGACGGACGCCTCAGCACTTCACTCTACCGCAAGCCCACGGACAACCTCACGATGCTCCACTTCTCCAGCTTCCACCCTATCCACGTTAAAGAAGCCATCCCCTATGGACAAGCCCTGCGAATACACAGGATCTGCTCAGACGAGGAGGAACGCGATGGACACCTACGGACACTGAAAGACGCCCTCGTAAGAACGGGATATGACGCTCGACTCGTCGATCGACAGTTCCGACGGGCCACAGCGAAAAACCGCATAGACCTCCTCAGAAGGCGAACGGGACACAACCAACAGAGTACCCTACGTCTTCCAGTACTTCCCCGGAGCGGAGAAACTACGCCATGTTCTTCGCAGCCTTCAACATGTCATCGATTACGAGGAACACCTTGCTAAGGCCATCCCGCGCCTCCACTACTAGCCTTCAAGCAGCCACCTAACCTCAAAAGTACCATCGTCTGCACCAAATTACCCAGCTGTCATGAGAACAGCGATCACGACACCACACAACCCTGCCATGACAACCTCTGCAAGACATGCCAGATCATGAACACAGATACCGTCATCACACGTGAGGATACTACCCACCAGGTACATGGTACATACTCATGTGAATCGGCCATCGTTGTCGAACTGATACGTTACAGGAAAGGATGCCCCAGAGCATGGTTCATCGGCGAGACCATGCAGACACTGAGACAACGTATGAACGGACACCGCGCAACAATCGCCAGGCAGGATAGTTGCCTCCCAGTCGGGGAACACTTCAGCAGTCAAGGGCATTCAGCCTCGGATCTGCGGGTTAGCGTTCTCCAAGGCGGCCTTCGAGACACACGACAACGCAAAATCATCGAGCAGAAACTGATAGCCAAGTTCCGCACTCATGAGGACGGCCTCAATAGGGATATCGGGTTCATGTCACGCTACAGAACGTGACTTGACATCGTTGTCTGTCTTTCCAGTTTTTAAAAAACAAACACAAAAAAACAAACCCAAAAAACAAACCCCAAAAAAGACGGAGAGAGAGGAAGGGTTATGGAGAGAGATCTGTTGCAGACAGCAGGATTTGACACATTGTACCCCCTGGGACACATCTCATTGTCTTGGCTGTGCTCTTGGTGTGTCTTTGATGTAAGGAAATATTGTATCTCTGCAGTATCTGTGTTTATATTCTGTGAACTTTTGTAGATTCACTCATTGTAACTTTACCTGAACAAGGGGCAGGATAGCTCCGAAAGCTTGTAATTTTAAATAAATCTGTTGGACTATAACCTGGTGTTGTGCGACTTCTCATTTTTGTCCACCCCAGTCCAATGCCGGCATCTCCGCATCATGACCACTATTGACACCGAAAAACTGCCGGCTCAAAGTGGAGAGAATCTCCAAGAAGATCGCACATATTGACACAGACATCAAGTATCTGCAGAGATGCAAGAAAGCAGCCAAGATTCCGAAAGGACTACAGATCACGAACCCACTCAAGTCGACATACAACACAGACTACGCTGAGAGACTTTGCCGTCGTACCTCTCGCACACTCCTCAACCATCTCGTACACCAGCTCTACAGCAGATGCCGCAACCACGAAACCAAGATAGAGTCCATGCTCTCAGCCTGTGCTCAGGACACAGCAGACCAGCTACGAGACACCGCCAAACAGACGAGGCAACGGAACTACGGTTCCTACATGCGCATCAAGAACAGGAAGCTTGAGAAACTCGGCATCACCACCAGCTGCAACCAAGCCTCCCCCGGTACCACGGTTGCAACCACAGGGAAGTCCATCGTCAACCTGTCGGACCACACCATTCAACCAGAAGAAATCGAAGTTCTCGCCCTAGGGCTCAAGTTCTGCCCCACGACCAAAATGGACCCCATCGGTCTCGCGGCAGACACAGAGGAATTCATCAGGAGAATGAGGATCCGGGAATACTACCACAAATCCCAAGATGTCAGCAACAAACCCAATGAGACAATCAATGATCCGGAACAGCAGACAGAGGGAACCGCAGTGCAGCAACTAAGAAGAAAGAGTCAAATTGGACCCCTCCGGAGGGTCGCTGCCCTAAGTTTTACATGGATGCTCAAGCTGTCAGGAAATGCATCAACGCCGGATTCATCAGCCGCACTCACAAGACAGTCCAGAATGTCACCCGAGCACAACGCAACGCCATCCACGCTCTCAAGACCAACCGCAACATCGTCATCAAACCAGCGGACAAAGGAGGAGCCATCGTCATACAGAACAGAATGGACTATTGCAAAGAAGCATACCGACAACTGGACAACCAGGAACACTACAGACAGCTACCCGCAGATCCGACCAAAGAACACACCCGCCAACTCAATAGACTGATCAAGACCTTCGATCCAGACCTTCAAAACATCCTACGCGCTCTCATCCCAAGTACTCCCCGTGGAGGAGACTTTTACTGCCTCCCAAAGATACACAAAGCAAACACACCCGGACGTCATATCGTATCAGGCAACGGAACCCTGTGTGAGAACCTCTCTGGGTACGTCGAGGGCATCCTGAAACCCATCGTACAGGGAACCCCCAGCTTCTGTCGCGACACTACAGACTTCTTGCAGAAACTCACCACCCATGGACCAGTTGAATCAGGAACACTCCTTGCCACGATGGACGTATCGGCACTCTACACCAATATCCCCCAGGATGACGGCATCGCTGCGACAGCCTCAGTACTCAACACAAACAACAGCCAATCTCCAGACGCCATCCTACAACTCATGTGCTTCATCCTTGACCATAATGTCTTCACCTTCGACAACCAGTTTTTTACCCAAACACACGGAACAGCCATGGGGACCAAATTCGCACCCCAATACGCCGACATCTTCATGCACAAGTTCGAGCAAGACTTCTTCGCTGCACAGGACTCCAACCAACGCTGTACACCAGATACATCGACGACATCTTCTTCCGTTGGACCCACGGCGAAGGATCACTGAAAGGACTACACGATAACATCAACAGGGTCCATCCCACCATCAAGCTCACCATGGACTACTCCTCAGAATCGGTTTCATTCTTGGAGACAAGAATCTCCATCAAAGACGGACACCTCAGCACTTCACACTACCGCATCCCACGGGCAACCTCACGATGCTCCACTTCTCCAGCTTCCACCCTAACCACGTTAAAGAAGCCATCCCCTATGGACAAGCCCTGCGAATACACAGGATCTGCTCAGACGAGGAGGAACGCGATGGACACCTACGGACACTGAAAGACGCCCTCGTAAGAACGGGATATGACGCTCGACTCGTCGATCGACAGTTCCGATGGGCCACAGCGAAAAACCGCATAGACCTCCTCAGAAGGCGAACACGGGACACAACCAACAGAGTACCCTACGTCGTCCAGTACTTCCCCGGAGCGGATAAACTACGCCATGTTCTTCGCAGCCTTCAACATGTCATCGATGACGACGAACACCTTGCTAAGGCTATCCCCACGCCTCCACTACTCGCCTTCAAGCAGCCGCCTAAACCTAAAAGTACCATCGTTCGCAGCAAATTACCCAGCTGTCAGGAGAACAGCGACCACGACACCACACAACCCTGCCACGGCAACCTCTGCAAGACATGCCAGACCATCAACACAGATACCATCATCACACGTGTGGACACTACCCACCAGGTACATGGTACATACTCATGCGACTCGGCCAACGTTGTCTACCTCATACGTTGCAGGAAAGGATGCCCCGGAGCATGGTACATCGGCGAGACCATGCAGACACTGAGACAACGTATGAATGGACACCGCGCAACAATCGCCAGGCAGGATTGTTACCTCCCAGTCGGGGAACACTTCAGCAGTCAAGGACATTCAGCCTCGGATCTGCGGGTTAGCGTTCTCCAAGGCGGCCTTTGAGACACACGACAACGCAAAATCATCGAGCAGAAACTGATAGCCAAGTTCGCATCCATGAGGACGGCCTCAATAGGGATCTCGGGTTCATGTCACGCTACAGAACGTGACTCGACATCGTTGTCTGTCTTTCCAGTTTAAAAAAAAACACCAAAAAAAACCAACCAAAAAAATAAACCAAAAAAAAAGTTAAAAGCTCAACTGCAGACGGCAGGATTTGACCCGTTGGACCCCTAGTGACCCATCTCGTTGTCTTGGCTGTGCTCTGATGTGTCTTTGATGTAGTGCCTCCCTGAAAAATTGTATCTCTGCAGACAAATTGCTTTCTGTGTTTATATACTGTGTAATAGATTCCCTCATTGTAGCTTTACCTGAAGAAGGGGCAACAGCTCCGAAAGGTCGTAATTTTAAATAAAACAGTTGGACTATAACCTGGTGTTGTGCGACTTCTCATCAATGTTTTTTCATGCACCCTCTTTGCTCTCCTAATTTATTTTTTACGTACCCACCCCCCTGCACTTTCTATACTCCTATAGGGCTTCCACTGTTTTCAGTCCTTTGCATCTGCCAACAGCCTCCCTTTTATTGCTCATCCATTCTTGTATATCCCTTGACATCCAGGGTCCCCTGGGCTTGTTGATCCCACCCTTGACGTTTACGGGAACATGTTGGCGTTGTACTCTCTCTATTTCCTTTCTGAAATACTCCCATTGCTCTGATGTGGATTTTTCTGCAAGTAGCTGATCCCAGTCCACTTTGGCCAGATCATGCCTTATCATATTAAAATCGGCCTTCCCACAATTGAGAACCTTTTTTCTGGTCCATCTTTGTCCTTTTCCATGAGTACCATAAATCTCACCGAATTATGGTCACTGTCACCAAAATGCTCTCCTACTGACACATCTACCACTTGCCCGGCTATATTCCCTATAATTAGATCCAGTACCGCCTCTCTCTTGTAGGACTTTCTACATGCTGGCTCAAAAAGCTCTTCTGGATGCACTTTAAGAATTCAGAATCCTCTAAGCCTTTCACACTCTGACTATCCCAGTTAATATTGGGGAAGTTGAAATCCCCTACTATTGTTATCCTATTATTTCTATACTTCTCTGAGATTTGCCGACATATCTCTTCCTCTA
Source organism: Squalus acanthias (assembly GCA_030390025.1). Lineage (NCBI taxonomy): Eukaryota > Metazoa > Chordata > Chondrichthyes > Squaliformes > Squalidae > Squalus > Squalus acanthias. The sequence continues at coordinate 346,936 of JASTWF010000042.1, forward strand.
TCTCCCCCTGACTGTTTGTGGGCATATAGAACACTCCCAGCAAAGTGCTTGCCCCCTTTTTGTTTTTAAGTTCTACCCATATTTACTCATTGGCGGAACCTGCTAACATATCATCCCTCCTTACAGCAGTAATTGAATACTTGATTAATATTGCAACACCCCCTACTGTTTTACACCCCACTCTGTTTCGCCTGAAGATTCTATATCCCGGAATATTGAGCTGCCAGTCCTACCCCTCCGTCAACCATTTCTCTGTGATAGCAACAATATCATACACCCAGGTATTCATCAACACCTTCAATTCATCTGCCTTACTCGCAAGACTGCTTGCATTAAAATAAATGCCATCCAGCCTTGCCATTCTCACTTGTGTCGTTACATATTTGCTCTGCCTTCCAGGCTGACTTGTTTTTTCTCTATATTTGGCTGTGCTTCAACTCTAATAAAGCTACACACCGTTTCCCATCCCCCTGCCAAGTTAGTTCGACATGTCCTTCCCTTAATTTACTCCCTTTACATACTCTAAATTAAAGAATGTTAAATACACTAGGGACCTTACTTCTCTTTACACAATACTCACTCTAAACTAGAGACCTTACTTTTACTTTAACGACTGGACTGCATGAATAATCACCAGGTCCTACTAACTAATCAGCTCCTTCCCTGGTTGTGACGTCATTTTAGCTTTTTTGCAGTTGTTGTTGTTGTTTGACTGATCCCACTCTCGGAGTTTTACTGGGTGTAAAGTAAGAACCAAATCCTACAGAGTGAAATGCTGGGGAAAGCAAAGGCGAAGCAAGGGAGCTACTCCTTCCACTACTCACTCATCTAAATCCACCACTCACCCAACTCTCAGCACTCTGAGCAAATCGCACTTAATGCATATCGCACTGCGAAGCCTGTTTTAAGGTCTAGTTTCCCTAATTAACTGCCTTCAGATCCTTTGAATTAACCTCTGCCTTCTCCCGTGCTGCCGACTCCTTTCAGGTCCGCTGTCCTCGGCCTCCCGCGCTCTTTATCCTCTGCCTTCTCCGGGGCTGCCGACTCCTTTCAGGTCCGCTGTCCTCGGCCTCCCGCGCTCTTTATCCTCTGCCTTCTCCGGGGCTGCCGACTCCTTTCGGGTCCGCTGTCCTCGGCCTCCCGCGCTCTTTCTCCGCTGCCTCCTCCGGGGCTGCCGTGTCCTTTCAGGTCCGCTGTCCTCGGCCTCCCGCGCTCTTTATCCTCTGCCTTCTCCGGGGCTGCCGTGTCCTTTCAGGTCCCTGAACCAATTTGCCCTGTGCCGCATACCTGGGAGTGGTCAGCAAACTTAGATACATGGCTTTCTATTGTTTCATCCAAGTCATTTATAGATATAATGAAAAGCTGAGCCATCCAGTAATGATCCCTGGGAGGCCACCATTATTCCTACTCACTGTCTCCTATCGCAAAACCAATTCTCCACCAGGTAAATAGATTGTCTCCAATTCTATGCACTCTCCATTCTGTTAGCAGTCACTTATGTGGGACATTATTGAATGCCTTCTGGAAGTCCATAGAAATAACATCCATAGGCACTCCCTTATCTAGGACATATGTTACCTATTCAAAATATTCAACTGGTTTCGTTAGATGTGAGTTAACTTTACAAATCCATACTTGTTCTCTCTGATCAAAAATATTTGTCCAAGTGCTCAGTCACTCTGGTCCTAATAACAGATTTAAGTAACTTCCCACAACAGACGATCGAGTAACAGTTCAATAATTTCCTCATTTCCCTCTCCTACTCTTCTTAAATAATGGAGTGACAGAGGCAATTTTCCAATTCAAGGAGACAATTAAGAATCAAGTGAGTTTTGGAAGATCATGAATAGTTCATCGACAATTTCCTCACCTACTTCTTTTAATACCCTGGGGTGGAAAACTTCAGGACCTCCAGATATCTTAATCTTCTGTCTCATTATTTCCTCCATTGCCAATTTGACTGATATTAAATCTAGTAAATCCCTCTTTATTGATTTATTGCTAGTTTTCGAAGTATCTCTGGTATTTTCTCTTAAAAACTACCGTGACTCCCGTTACACATTAAGAATTAGCAGTCTTGGGAACCTTGGAGTCCTGCACGATCCTGAGCTCAGTATCCTCGCGCCGCATCCAATACTTTATCAGCATGCTTTCTATCACCTCCAAACCACTGCCTGTTCAACCTCTGCCAGAACAGTAAGCCAGCCTTGATCACTTCGAGGCTCAATTTCTCCAACACTCGCCCTACGGGTTTCCCAGTTCCAACCTTCGCAAAACACAATATGTTCTGGACGCACAGCACATGTGTTGAACCGGACATATCCCATACCATTTCCACTGGCTCCCTGTCCGCCCTTCCAATTTACTCGTGCCGGACTTCCTCCGTATCTCAGCGATCTCCTCCAACCGTACATCGCTCTGCACAAACTCCGTTTCGCTCTCCGCTTCTTTGGCATCAGATTACTCCTCATTCACCGTTCCTTCTGCTCCACCATCGGCAGACGTTCCTACTGCTCCTGCACCCTGGACATCTGGAGCACCCGGCCACCATCTGGTACCCTCCCTCCCTGCCGTCAAAATTCTCCTCAATATCCTGCTATCTCACTCGGCGTTAATCGCACTATCCTTCTTTACCCAGTGCCCTTTCTGCCACATACATAATTGTTCGAAACATGTCCTACCTCTTTGGTGTCACTCTCTTGACTCTTGTACAGTCCCCAAAACTTGCTTTCAGGAAATGCACGACATCTGAAGGGCAGTCCTAGTCTTCAGAGATGAGCTAACATAAAATAATTAAAGAGGTCAAAGGTGGAGAATAGCTAAGGTTTGAAGAGAAACACCCGCAATATTCCAGCAGCAACCTCAAGTCAATCATTAAGTAGATGTGACCGGACAGCGGCTGATCTCTGGAGGTTGTTAATGGATCTGCAGTGTTAGAGTAGCACATTGCCAGGGTCAGCTCCTGTGATTGGGATGTTTCGGGCTCTTGTGCTGATCTCTGTGAGTGGGCGGAATGTGCCTGATATCAGGCCAGTGCTGGGTTTGTGAACTCATTGCTCAATGAAGGTGTCAGTCAACCTCACAGTACAATTCAAACCAAGAAGGCAACGAATTACCGCAAAGTGCAATCACCATCACTAGTTATTCATCTTTGGGAGAGGTGACAGGATGTTTAAAACCATTTGCTATAAAAAAATGTAAATATTGTGTCCAAAGAATGTTTGTTCCTATTTCAGGGTGGTATCTATAGAGCAGAGAAAGGGGCAGAATCGTCATGGGTCCACCGCTCTCCAGGGATGGGCTGAACCAATTTGATTTGGGGTAGAATCCAACATCAAAACTCACTGCTCTTTGGTTCAAAAATCTAAGAGGAATGTTTGTGAACAAAAGAGTTTTCTACCATGGATTGTGGTGGAATAATGAGGAAAAGAAGATATGTGTAATTAAAAGGGAATGGAATCTGCTCCACTCTATAGTATCGGTGTTTGATTTCTGTTAGACAAAAGTCATCACGATCCCTTTACAGCAGACTCACGCCATCCTCGGGGCTGGAGGCATCTGGCGGCTGTTTTTAGACAGCCTCAGATATGTACTGGATTCCTGTGGGGAGAAAGTGTCGACCTACCTTTTTAGACAACTGTGTTGCCAATCCCTCTCAGCATCCCCGATCAGAGGGGACCAGACACAAGGGCTACTGATTGATTCCTCATGCATCCATCAAAATGGGCTACCACCTGGAGAAGCACCAACTGGGAGAAATCGTGAGCCCCGTCCGCCTCATTTCCCTGAAATTATAATGTCTGTGCATGTTCTGGGCACAGATGCTCCACCCTACTTCCCCAGGGGAAGCCTTCGGAATTCAAAGATTGGAGGGTGAGCATCACCGGCCTCCAGCGCTTTTGTCCACAGCATTGCACCTGGGTATAGGCATTCTCCAGATGCATGGAAGAGCAATTCAGGAGTCTCAATCACATCCAACGATTCCTCCTCCTGCCCATGTGTGATGCAATCCAGGGCACTTTCCTTCGTACCCAGATACATGATACCCCTCCGTCATATCATCAGGAATCATGTGGCCAGCTTGCATAAGTAGCCAACGACACACTTTTTATCGTCAATTGACCTAGAGTTTTGCCTCTCTCCCACTGTCTGTCCAACAGTCCAATCTCGATGAGCCAAAATTCTCCAGATAAATGTCGGGCAAACTGATTCGCTCTCTTTGACTCCGACAAGCACCATCGCAATACCAGCATTGACTCTATCAGTCTCCCCACTGCAACCTCAGGCTAAGCCTACTGGTGTAGAACCTTCGTGGACTGTCCGACCCTGCGAACAGCTTACTCTCCCGACACCCAATCCATTACCATCCTGCTATCGATCAGCGCCAAAACATTGCCTGCTCATCCTCTGCTGCCAAAATCCAAATGCAGCCTTCATCACCTCGATATCCAATCTCCCCAAATCTCTCCCTGCCATCCTCTCCACTATCACCTCCACAAACTAAAAGAAATCCCGAATGCAAAAATGCAAGTCTTGACGTGGAAAAATTTCAATTGCCTGTATTCTGAATTCATGAGAAGCTCCACTCGTTCCCTGTGCTCCAGTGAATTGATATGAAGATCGTAGAATAGGCCTATATTCTCTAGCGTTTAAAAGAATGAGAGGTGATCTCATTGAAACATGCAAAATTCTACAGGGCCTTGACAGGTTAAATGAAGGGAGGATGTTTCCCCTGGCTGGGGAGTCTAGAATCAGGGGTCGCAGTCTCAGAATAAGGATTGACAATTTAGGACTAAGATGAGGAGAGATTTCTTCACTCAGTGGTTGGTGAATCTTTGGAATTCTCTACCCCAGAGGGCTGTGGAGGCTCAGTTGTTGAGTTTATTCAAGACCAAGATCGATGGATTTTTGAATATTAAGGGAATCAAGCGATATGGGGAGAGTGCAGGAAAGTGGAGATGAGGTAGAAGATCAGCCATGATGTTATTGAACGGCGGGGCATGCTCGAAGGGCCAAATGGCCTACTCCTGCTACTATGTCTTATGTTCTTATATTCTTATGTTGCCCGGCCCTACTAATCTCTTCGTGCCTGACTTCCTCCCTATCTCAGCGATCTCTTCCAGCCATCCCTCACTGTACGGACTCTCCGCTTCTCTCTGCACAGCATTACTCCACATTAACCGTTCCTCTTGCTCCGCCATAGACAGACGTTCCTCAAGGAACTGCGCCTCAGGGATCCGGAACTCCCGCCCTCAACTGGTCCCCTTTCGCTCTGCCTTAAAAACCCTCCTCAATATACTTCTCTCTCACTAGCCGATCAACACTCTACCCCATTTACACTTTCTCAAACCTGCTTGGCGCCAGTCTGTTCTCCCTGCCATATTAAAGATTCTGTGCCATCTCTCTGTATTTTCGGACTGCTGTACTGATTTCAGTTGTCATGGTTGAAGTGAGTGTTCAGATTCGTGCAGGGCCTTCATGCATTGATACTCCACAACTTGGTGAGGCGGCTCCTGGGTTCACCCGCCACCCTCCTCATCACAGTGAAAGCCATAGTGACAAGGCGCTTACCAAGAGGAGAGAGGAACCATCACTGGCCCAGAGATACTGGGCAGCTCTCCTACAACTCTTAGCGGCTGGTTTGGGTCCAGAATCTGTACCTGAATGAACTGAAACTATTTTTATGACGCTGATTATATTTAATATCTCTATATTTGTAATTCGTAACGGCTGGTTTGAGTTGGAAATTTGTTCCTGGAATACAATAGGACAATTCTTGATTCTATTCATTTTCACTACATTTGTAATTAATAGCATTTGATTAACTTATTTAATATTTTAATTTGTGTTTTTCTGTCCTTTCCCCTATTTGCATGGACTAAACTCATTCACAGTGTCAGCTGCCAATTCCAGCCACTGCCCACGGTAACTGCAACTGATGAATTGTAACCAGGGGCTAAAAACTGTCTCCAGGTGACATCACAAATGGAGGTAGGAGCCAATCACACAGCAGCCAGCGCAGGCCCCGCCCACTTGCGGTATGACAGTGTCACATGGCCAGGCTTTGCTACTGGTGCAGTCTCACTGGACTGGAGCACAGGTAGCAGGATCTGCCCATTAATGCTTTAGATATATGAGCAAGATGGACGTTGACGATTGAGACTGAACATGTCCGCCCTCTTTCGCATCACTCCCTTGTCTCTTCTGCAATGTGCTGTCAGGATATGCATGACACCTGAAGGACAGTCCTGGTCATCAAAGGTGAGCTGAAATAAAAGAATTAAAGAGGAAAAAGGTGAAATATTACCTGTGATGTCACACACCCGCAATATTGCAGCAGCAACCATAGGAACTTCTTAATGTACAGTGAGAGCAAACAGGGGCGGATAACTCGAGGTTGCTAATGACGCGCAGAGTTAGTGTTGCACCTTCCCAGGATCAGATCATTTAATTGAGATGTTTTGGGCTCTTGTGCTGATCTGTGTGATTGGCTGGAATGCACCTGTTTTCAAGCCAGTGCTGGGTGCATGACTGATTGGTCAATGAAGGTGTCAGTCAGTCTCACAGGCCATTTCAAACCAAGATTGAAACTAATTAACGCAAAGAGCAATCTTCATCAATTGTTATTCCTCTTTGTGAGAGGTGGCAGGACGTTTAATCATTTTTGCTGACACTTTTGCTTCTTCTACTTTTACCATTGAATGTTTGTTCTAATGCCAGGTCAGTATCTGTAGAACAGAATGGGGCAGAATAGTGATGGGTCCACCATCTTTCAGGGATGTACCGAACCATCCTGGTTTGGTTCAGAATCCAACATAAAAAAACACAGATCTATGTGTCAAAATCAAAACCAGAATGTATGGGTCGAATATTAACTTTCCCAATAGATGAGGGATTTTGAGTGCCTGGTTTCAGTGTTTCATGGAATGTGAAAAGTGCGAGTCCTTTGCCTTTACAGCCACCTGACACCTTCCTCGGGGCTGAAGGCTTCTGAATGCTGTTTTTAAACAGCCCCGAAGAGCTCATGAATTCCGGTAGCAGGAAATTTTCAATTACATTTTTAGGCTTCCATCAGTTAGTTGCCAGTCCCTCTCAGATTCTCCAAACAGAGGGGAGCAGCCACAAGGGCTACTATAATACCAGCATACCGCGGATGCTGGAAATCTGCATTAATAACAGAAAATTATGGAAAAACTCAGCATATCAGGCAGTATCTGTGGAGAGAGAAATAGAATTAACGTTTCAGGTTTATGGCATTTCGTCAGAACTGGAAACATTATTAGATTTAACAGGTTTCATGAAAGTACAGAGGCAGGGAAAGGGAGGTGGCAGGAAAGAATAAAAAGGCATGTCTGTGATAGGGTGTGAGGCAGGAGAGGTTAAATGACAAAAGGGATGACGTTGCAAATCAAAAGGAGATGGAAATAGAGCAAGCAAAGTAACTAAAGATGGGTCCAGAGTAGGTGTAAATGGGAATATCAGCAACAGATGCCGCCGAAAATATGGGCAGAGGTTACCTTCTGAAATTGTTCAAATCAGTGTTGAGTCTGGAAGGTTGTAAATTGCCGAATCAAAAGATGAGATGTTGTTCCGCGAGCTTACGTTGAGCTTCATTGGAACAGTGTAAGAGGCCGAGGACAAAGAGGTCAGAGTGGGAGTGAGCAGTGACAGGCGACCGAAAGCTCATCATTACGCGTGTGGACTGAACGGAGGGCTACTGACAGCTTCCTAATGCACACTTACAAATGACGCCCCCCAACACCCGAGGGAAACTTAAATTGAGAGGCAACGTTAGGCCCTCCCCCTCATTTCCCTGCCGTTATAATATATGTGCATGTTGTTGCATAGATGCTCCACAACACTTCCCCAGGGGAAGCCTTCGGAATCCCAGGGGTGGAGGGGCCGCATCAGGAGGCTCCAGCGCCTTTTCCTCTCCTTTGCCCCGGGAACTAAGCATTCTCTAGATGCATAGCAGAGTAATAAAGAGGCCTGTATCATGTTCAACTTTTCCTGTTCCAGCCCATGTCCGATGTGTCTGCTGTAACCTCCAGCTCCTGCCCACGGTAACTACAACTGATGAATTGTAACCAGCGGCTCAAACCACTCTCCTGGTGACATCGTAAAGGGGGTCAGGAACCAATAACACACCAGCCAGCGCAGGCCCAGCCCACTGGCGGTAAGACACGGTCACATGGCCAGTCTCTGCTCCTGGTGCAGTCTCACTGAACTGGAGCACATTTTGCAGGATCTGCCCATTAGTGTTGTGTCCCTGTCTCCGAACCCTACTCCAGTTAACGACGTCCCAGGCAGAGAGCACAGACACCAATATTATGTTTTATACATCTTCCGTCCTCCTAATATGGAGTCCCACTATTCAAAGTCCAATTCCCAATGTCTCCTCACATATTCCCTCCTCTTTGCAACTGGGAACTATCCTTCTATCCGTCCCATCAAACACTTAAAGGGCAGGTCAAACACCGGTTAGAAACAGAGTAAAGCTCCCTCGACACTGGCGCAACAAACACTCCCAGTGCAGGTACAACACTCGTTAGATGCAGAGTAAATCTCCCTCCACACTGTCCCAACAAACAATCCCAGGGCGGCAAGAGCACGGGGTTCGATACAGAGTAAAGCTCCCATTCCTCACTCCCATGGCAGGTACATCATGTGTTAGATACAGAGTAAATGTTCCTCTAAACTGTCGCTACAAACATTCCCAGAGCAGGTACAGTTGGTGTAGATACAGAAAAAAGCTCTCTCTAAACAGGCACATCCAACACTCCCAGGGCAGGTACAGCACGGTTTAAATAAAGAGTAAGGCTCCATCTCCATTGTCCCATTAAACTCTCCCAGGGCAGGTACGGCATGGGTTAGGTGGGAATAAAGCTCCCTCTAAACTTCCATAAAACACTCAATGGGCGGTTGTAAACATGCGTTAGATACAGAATAAAGCTCCATCTGCACTTTGCTGTCAAACACTCCCAGGACAGGTACTCACAAGTTACGTACAGAATGAAGATCCCTTTTTACTGTCCAATTAAAGACTCCCACGGCAGGATTTATACGGGTTAGATACAGAGCACATTTCCCTCTGCGCTGTCCCAACATGAAACCGAGGACACGTTCAGCGCGGGAATGATAGAGCTTAAAGTTGCCTGTGCAATGTTCCATCTAACAGTCTCTGGGCTGGTAGAGCACGGGTCCGATACAGAGTAAAGCTCCGTCTACACTGCCCCATCAACACTCCCAGGGCAGGTGCAGCACTGGTTAGATACAGAGTAAGGCTCCCTCTACACTGTCCCTTCAAACACTCCCAGGACAGGTACAGCACGGGTTACATACAGAGTGAAGTTCCCTCTACCCTGTCCCATCAAACACTCCCAGGGCAGGTACAGCACTGGTTAGATACAGAGTAAAGCTCCCTCTGCACTGTCCCCATCAAACACTCCCAGGGCAGGTACAGCACTGGTTAGATACAGAGTAAAGCTCCTTCTATACTGTACAATCAAACAATCCCAGGGCAGGTACAGCACTGGTTAGATACAGAGTAAAGCTCCCTCTACACTGTCCCATCAAACACTCCCAGGGCAGGTTGAGCACGGGGTTAGATACAGAGTAAAGCTCTCTCTACACTGTCCCATCAAACACTCCCAGGGCAGGTACAGCACTGGTTAGATACAGAGTAAAGCTCCCTCTACACTGTCTCATCAAACACTCCCAGGGCAGGTACAGCCCTGGTTAGATACAGTTTAAACCATATCCGGAAGCTGAGTTCGCGAATCCTGCAGTTTCTGTGTGGTAATTTCAATGCTCTGAATTTCCTTCCTTTCCTTATAAAGAGACAATTTTACAGCTGCAACAAAGCGTGAAGTGAATCACAGAACACACGATGATTGTTTTGAACAGTGCGGGGGTGAGGTTGGTGTTCGGTACCTGCCGGGTTCCTGTCGGTGCTCTGCCCTCCCACCAGCGCCGTCGGATGCACGAAAAACCCCAGCACAACGGCCTCCGGAATAACGTGAGGTTCTGGACACCCACCTGGACAGGAGAGCGTGTGGGGGTGGCAGGGAGTTAGGGACGGTGTGGTGGGCGTGAGGTGAATTTTGCAGATCCGGCAATCAAACACCAGCCACAACCCACCACGAGTCAGGATGTGGCTGAGTGTTCGCACTCTCGCCTCTGATTCAGAAGGTGTGGGTTCGAGCGCAACTCCAGAGACTCGAGCCCCATAATCCTGGCTGATGTACCCGGTGCCACTACTGAGCGAGCGCGGCACTGTCGGAAACGCCGTCTCCCGGGCTGAGACGTTAAACCAAGGCACCGTCCGCCCTCTCCCTTGAATGTAAAAGATCCCACGGCTACTACTGGAAGAAGGGCAGACGTGAGTTCTCCCCAGTGTCCTGTATTTATCCCTCAACCCGCATCCCAAAACAGGATGATCTGGTTATTATCACATTGCTGTTTGTGGGATCTTGCAGTGCGCAATAGGAGAGCCGGTTTCCTGCATTACAACAGTACTTCATTGGCTGTGAATCGCTTGGGACGCCCTGTGGTGGTGAATGACGCTGTGGAAATGGGGATCTCTTCTATTACGCAGCTCAATCAGGTGGGTTAATGGGTTACCATGGTGATGGTGACACTGATGTGCGCTTTGGGCGGCCCTCAAAACGGCACGGTTGTGGGCAGCGAGGCGAGAGGGATCCACTCTCCCTTCCCCATCGCATCACCTGTCACGCTGGCAGTGGGAGACAAGAAAACCACGGCGATGATGTGAGACGCCCCGACTCTCCCGCTCTCTTCCCTCGGCTGGCGCTCATCCAGGCACCGGCATCAACCGGATAATTGTCGCGCCCGAATTGGCTGCCCGTGTCTTGCCGCGTTGAACAGCCGGCACGGTTCAGAGGCAGAATGGTAGGCCAGTCGCAAATGGAAGGGAGCTGCAGAAAGGCGAGATCTATCTGGTGATCGATCCTCTTCTGGTGCACTGCAAACCCCACAAACCCGCCTCGCCGGGCGGGAAGGGAGACACTCTGGCATTCGTCCACTGACATTCAAAAGCACTCCGCCCCAGCCTCAGCTCATCTGCTGCTGAAACCCTCATCCATGCCTTTGTTACCTCCAGACATGAGAATTCCATCACTCTCCTGGCCGGACACCCATCTTCCGCCCTCCATAAACTGACTCTCATCCATAACTCTGCTGCCCGTGTCCTAACTCGCACAAGTCCCGTTCACCCATCACACCCTGTGCTCGCTGACCTACATTAGTTCCCGATCCAGCAAAACATTGATTTGAAAATGATCAACCTTTCATCCACACGAAGCTGTGAATTGTAGGGCTGGAGGAGGTTACGGAGAAAATGGAAGGGGTGAGGCAATGTAGGGATTTGAACACAATATTGAATTTCAGAATTGGGAACGGCTGGAACAAGGCACACAGAGAAAGATCTTACAACAGAGCATGGACAGTCTGAAAGACCACCTCCCTCCCTTGCCTGAATCCTCAATCGCCGCCTTTTCCAAGCCCAAAATCAATCTGCAAAATTATCCTCCCACTGCTGTCGACATACCCAATTACAGCTTCCAGTGGTACAGCTCAACACTTCGAATTAAAAATCATAATGACTTTATTTTGTGGTATAATTTTAATGGTGGTGCAAGAACAGGGAGACCTGGCGGTTCATAGACACAAATCTTTGATGGAGTCAGGACAAGTTAAGTTGGTTGTTCAAAAATCATCCGGGATCCATGGCTTTATAAACAGAGGCACAGAACAAAATCAAGGAAGTTATGAAATTTATAAATCACTGTTTAGGCCCCAGCTGGATTATTGTGTCCAGCTCTGGTCACCAAACCTTATGAAGGTTATCAAGGTCTTGGAGAGGGTGCAGAGGAGATTTACTAGAATGGTACCAGGGATGGGGCCAAACCAGTCTTTTAAAGTCTGTAGAAACAACAGTTTACATTTACTCTCTGCTTTCTGTCCTTAGTCAACTTCGTATCCACGCAGCCAAAGCTCCATTAATCCCATGGGTTCAAGTTTACTCGCAAGTCTATTATGTGGTTCATTAAAAATCGCCTTTTGAAAGTCCATATATAAAACATCAACCGCACTACCCTCCTCAACACTTTCCGTGTCTTCACCACATAACTCAATTAAGTTAGTCAAACACGATTTGCTTTTAACAAATCCGTGCTGGCTTTCATTTATTGACCAATAGGGCTTCCAAGAGCCAATTAATTTTGTCCGGTTAATGTCTCATAAACTTTCTTCACCATTAACGTTAGGCTGCCTGGCCTGTAATTGCCGTGTTTATCGCTCTCCCCTTTTTAACATGTGTGTAAAAATTGCAATCTTCCAGTCCTCAGGCACCGCGCCCATATCCAAAGAGTTTTGGAATATTGTGGCCAGAACATTCACAATTTCCACCTTGACTTCCCTCAGCAACCTAGGATGCATCCTATCCGAACCCGGTGACTTTTCTACTTTGAGCGCTGCCAACATTGTAAGTACCTCTGCTTTATCGATGTTTCTACTCAATTTCTCTACTACCTCCTCCTTTACTGTGGCATTCGCAGCATCCTCTTCTGTAGTGAAAACAGATGCATGCCCTCCTTTTTGTCCCGAATCGGCCCCACCCTTCCTTTCTTTACCGTTTCACTTGTTCGTGTTTATAAAATAGTTGTGTGTCTCTTTCTATGACAACCGCTAATCTATTCTCCTACTCTCTCTTTGCCCCTCGTATTTCATTTTTCAGTTTTTTCTGCACTTTTTGTATTCAGCTTGGTTCTCTACTGAATTATGAACCGAACGTTTATCAGAAGCTTCCTTTCTCTGTTTCATTTTCATCTCTATATCTTTAGTCATCCAGAGACCTCTAGCATTTTAGATGGAATTTTGGACACCAGCGGATTCGTGGGACATGGGGATCGGGCGGGAAAGTGGAGTTGATGTCGAAGATCAGCGATGATCGTGATTGGATGTCGGATCAGGCTCCAAGCGCGGTATAGTATACACCTGCTCCTAATTATTTTGTTCTTATGTTCTTTGGAAGCGCTTCTTTTTCTATTTGTGTGTATGGGATCATTGACTGAGATGATCTGTTACCCCCTCTACTCATGGTTCCTCCCTGTGTTTGTGATTTTTACATATATGAATGCACACAGACACATATCTACTTATATATATGGATTAATAGTTCTGTCTCTGCCTCAATGTTTCAATTGGAAGACAATTCTCCACACACGAAGAAATAACTTTTATTCTTTCTGACCTGCTGTGTTTATACGGCATTTCCTCAGCTTTATTTCAGATTGGCAGTGTTTAGCTTGTTGTTATAGTGCTGCGGAACCCTGTCCAGTTTAGATTCGGAGCGGAATCAGTACATTCTGATGTATTGCAGAATAGAGCAGGTCACTGGGCAAGTGACACATTGTACAGATCAGCTGGGAAAACTCCTGCTCTTAGTGATGAGCAGGGACAGTTAAACAAGACTCAGTGCCTTCTCTGTGCAGCCTCCAGGCATCACCTTTACAACTGTCAAAATTAAACCCAAAAGTTTGTTATCCCAGATTACACATTAACTGGCCCGCCTGCTACATCTGCTGCTGTTCTGCCAGTCTGCACTCCAACACTCCAGGCTGATTTCAATGAGTGTTTCAAAAGTATTATCTTGTGCTTTATGTGTGTTAGTCTCATTCCTGTCCCTACCGCCCTGTTTGTATTTGTATCTGTCTCTCTTTCATTTTCTCTGTCTCTCTGTGTATATCTGCTATTTTTCTGTCGTATTACTTAAAGTATTTTTTTAATTTCTGTCTATCGCTGTTTTAATTCTATTTTTAAGTCACCCTTTGCTTTTTATTTCATTCCGTGTCTCTCCCTCTCTATGTTGCTGCATGTCTTTCTAGAATCCTACTGAACAAAATAAGACCTTTCATCCCATCATGCCTGTGCCGGCCCTTTGAAAGAGCTCTCTAAATCGTTATCGCCCCTGTTCTTTCATCATAGCCCTGCAATGTTCTCTCCTTAGATTATTTACCCAATTACCTTTTGAATTTTACTATTGAATCTGCTTCCACCATCCTTTGAGGCAGTGCATTCCAGATCATAACACTTCCCCACACCTCGCTGTGAAAAGCAATTCTTCTCGTCTTACTTCTGGTTCTTTTGCCAATTACTGTAATTGTCTCCTCTTTGTCTCTGCCTTCTTTGTCTCCTCTTTCCATTTATCTCACTCTCAGTCTGGCTCGTTCACACCGTTATGTTTGTCTCTGTTCTTTTTTAACTTTTCACTCCATCTAACACTCTTTCTCTCTCTCTCTGCCTGCCTCTGAATATCTTCGAGTCTCTTTGTGTATCTCGCCCTCCTTACTCCTTCTTTCCGTTTGCCTTTTCATCTCAGTCTTTCTGTACCATCCTGCCTGTCTCTCATTTTTTTTCTTTCTGTTTCGTCAAAATCTTTCTTTCTATTATTAGTTTTGTCTCTCTTTCTATCTCTTATCTTCTTTTCATCTATCTCAGAATTTTTTTGTATTTGTCTTTATTTACTCTCTCCTTATATCCGTCTCTTGCGTGTCCTTATGTCTGTGTACCATCTCTTCATTTAGCCTCTGTATTTTTCTCTCTCGTTTCTCTTTTTCACATTTGATCTCTCTTTTTATGTGTCTTTGTGTGTTCTGTCTCTCCCATTCTCCCTTTGTGCCTTTCTCTTCTCCTTCTGCAACTCCGTTTCTCCATCTCTCTGTGACTTACTCTCTATATGGTCTGTCAATCCATTTCTCCCTTTGTGCCTTTCTCTCTCTCTCTCTCTCTCTCTCCTCTCTCTCTCTCTTCTGCAACTCCGTTTCTCCATCTCTGTGTTCCTTACTGTCTCTTGGGTCGCACCCTCCATTTCCCCGTTTGTGCGTTTTTCTCTCTCTTATGTAACTTATTTTCATCATTTCTCTGTGCCTTACTCTCTCTGTGTCCTGTTTCTTCATTTACCGTCTGTGCATTTATTTTTCTCCTGTCTCTCTTTTTCTCCCTTTGTCTCTCCCCCTCTCTGTTCTATCTCAATGTCCCCATTCTCCCTTCTCCTTCAGCTTTTCTTTATGGGAATTTACAATGACCTTTAATTATTCGTTCGCAGATTATGTAACTGCCTTACAATTTATTGCATGTTACTCGAAAATTACCATTTATACCAATCAAAAACTGAACACAATAATGTGACATTTGTAAATCAATAGAAAGACACTACTTGCATCTGTTCAGACACATATCTACTAGTTATATTCATTAAACCGTTTCCCTGCATAACCGTCTTCACGCTTCAGAAATAATTGATTGTGTAAAGTGTTTGTTGATGTATTAACATAAAAGGCACTTCGCAATTCATTTTTCCTTAATTACATTGTACATTCGTAGAATAAAAAATAGCCGCTTCTTTCTTTTTTATCTCTCTTTGTCTTGTTTTTGTCCGTTGCTCTCCAGCGCTACTTCTTCCTGTGTCTTCAGTTCTCTGTGATTGCCTTCTTTTGTTTATAACATAAGAACATAAGAACTAGGAGCACAATTAGGCCATGCGGCCCATAGAACCTGTTCCCCATTCAATAAGATCATGGCTGAACCTCTACATCAAATCCACTTTCCCGCCCTATCCATAAATCCATTGATTCCCTTAAGATGCAAAAATCTATCGATCGCAGTCTTGAATATACTCAAAAAATGAGCTTCATAAACCCTCTGGGATAGATAATTCCAAAGATTCACCACCCTCTCAGAGAAGAAATTTCTCCTCAGCTCATTACTAAATGGCCGATCCCTTATTCTGAGACTGCGACCCGAGTTCTGGACTCTCTAACCAGGGGAAATAGCCTCTCATTATCTCGCCTATTAATCCATCAAAGAATTGTATACATTTCAATGACATCATCTCTTATTCTTCTATACCTCCAGAGAATATAAGGAGAGGTCGCACAACACCAGGTTATAGTCCAACAGTTTTATTTTAAATCACAAGCTTTCGGAGTTAAAACTCCCTCGTCGGGTGAAGTGAGGAGATACATAATCGTCAAAGCATATATAGATAGAGAACAAAGCATGTGTAACTTACAATTGCAGACAACTCCGCATCATGAACACAATCTCTCATCACAGGACAGCCCTCTCTTCCCAGAAATCAGTTTATTGAACCTTTCCTGCACCCCCTCTAAGGCAAGTATAATGTTCCTTAGGTAAGGAAACTAAATTTCTACTGAGTACTCCAGTTGTGGTTCCACCAAAACCGAATATAATTGCAGCAATACTTCGTTACTCTTACACTGCACGCCCCTTGCATTACGGCTAACATACTACATCCACTAGATTCCCATTATCTCCCCTGCTAGTTATAGGTTTTTGAAACGCGATTTCCCTTTCGTAAAACCGTGTTGTCTCTGACAAATCACATTGTCATTTTCAAAATGCACTATTACCAAGTCCTTAATAACAGATTCCAGCATTTCCTCACTACTGATGTCAGGCTAAATGGCCTATAGTTCCCTGTTTTCTCTCTCCTACTTTATTTTACAGTGTGGTCACATTTGCAACCTTCCAATCCACGGAGAGCTTTCGTGAATCTATGGACTTATAGAAGATCAAAAACAATTCATCAACTATCTCTGCAGCCTCCTCTTTTAAACCCCTAGGATGTAGGCCAACAGGTCCAGGAGATTTGTTGGCTTTTAGTCCCATTAATCTCCAGTAATTTTTCTTTACTAATATTAATCACTTTAAGTTCCACATTCTCATTTGACCCTTGGTTCCCTCCATTTTCGGTCTGTTCTTTGTGTCTTCTCCTGTGAAGGCAGAAACAGAATACGTATTTAACGTATCTCTCTTTGTAATTTCCCCTGTGAGTCGGTATTATTCCAGTTTAACTTTCCCTCTGTCTCTCTGTTTCTTTCTCCATTTCTTCATTCGTCTAATAATTTCTCTCAGCTTTCTCTTGCGCACAAACGCCCTCCCTCTCTCTCTCTTACTCTTTGTTATACGTTTTCTGTTCATTAATATATATGCATGTGGCTTTCCTGTTTATGGTATTTATTCCTCATTATATTTTTACCCTTCTATTTTTCGCCACCTAAGCTTTTGCGGGTTTCTCACTCTGCCTTCTCAGTCTTTCTGTCACTTTAATTTTTACCTTTCTCCCTCTTACTATCTAGTTAGGTTTATTTCTTTATCTCTCTATCCATTGCAAAATCTACATGTCTTTACGTTTTGCGATTGGTCTGATTATTTAACTTCTTCTCTCTACCACTCGACGCTCTGCAATCACTTTCAGTTTCTGTTTCTCTACGTTTCATTTCTGTTTCTTTCTTCCCTTCTTAGTTCTTACCTCTGTTTTTCTCTCCGTTTAGGGCTCACACTATCTCTCATTTCCAATTGCCACCTACCTCTATATGTACGTTCATCTCTCTATGTAACTCACTCTTCCTGTCTTTCCCTTTCTCTCTCTCTCTAACCCTTTATATATCTATCTATCTGTCTGTCTGTCTATCTATCTATCCATCTATCTATCTATCTATCTATCTATCTATCTATCTATCTATCTATCTATCTATCTATCTATCTATCTATCTATCTATCTATCTATCTATCTATCTATCTATCTATCTATCTATATATATATCTATCTATCTATCTATCTATCTATCTATCTATCTATCTATCTATCTATCTATCCATCTATCTATCCATCTATCTATCTATCTATCTATCTATCTATCTATCTGTCTATCCATCTATCTATCTATCTATCTATCTATCTATCTATCTATCTATCTATCTGTCTATCTAAATCTCTATATATCTCTCTATGTCCTTGTGTCTCTGCATTTATGTGCAGTACTCCCATTCTAGTCAATCCCACAGCAGCGACTGTGATTGGCGGGTTTGCCCATTTTGTTATTACTCCTGTGCAGCGCCTTGGGCCGTTAGAGGCGCTACATAAATACAAGTTTCTGTTGTTGTTGCTGTTCTTGTTGAGCTGTCGGCTCACCATTTACTGTAAGTCCAGCTGCGCTCTTCAGTGCCGCCTATTTATGCAAGAAACTCACAAGTCGTCTGCAGAGCAGGTCCCGCTTAAATAGGTCAGATCATCAATAATATACAATATCAGAATCAGAATTAAGAGCTTTTCTGGGCTCCGTGCTGCTGAACCAAAATGTAGTTTCGGCCCAGTGGGAAATGGGGGAGATAGGGGTTGAAATTTAATTGAGTTCGAATGCTTAAAACCCTTCAGCTCTCTCTATGATTTAACTAATTTAACAAATAGATTGAGTGGGTATTTCACCGCGTTCTTCAGCTCCTCTCTGAATTTAGCCTGGGTCACAGCGTAAATGCACGTGTTGGTGCAGGAACTGAGAACTTGAAGCATTGTTGATGTAGATTCTGTGATATAAAGAGGGTCGGTGGCGGAGTAATAATATGCAATATCTGCAATTCGCGCATAAATGTTATACAAAACCTGGGTCACCCATAACAATATAAAACTGCCGGTTATACTGAAGAGTAAAATGATGGATTTCCTTCGGTTCTCCATCTCGGGGTCCTTGTGACTCTCATCATCCCTGTGGCCTTGGAGTCCCCTGCGGACTCTACTGGACACTAAAATACGTCTGACTGTCAGAGTATTGAGCAGCAAAATCAGAAAGAACGGGACACAAGGGGTTAAAATGAGGTGAAACATGTCAAATGCGACCCATACGGGGGAAGTATAGAAGCTCGGTTTACCTATACAATACCAGGGAACATTATCAATTATATAGTAAGGTTCATAGCTGAAGTACCAAGGGACGGATTCTAAACAGCCCAGCACACTCACTGTTCCGATAACCACAGCCGCCGTTTTCTCGGTGCAATATTTTGTTTTCAGCTTCTCACAACAAATGGCCACAAATCGATCAAAGGTGAAAGCGACTGTGAGCCAAACAGAAACCATGGTGGTTGCAAAAACTAGGAAGCCAGTGACACTACATACGGAAGTAATGTTCAGGAATGAATATGGGAAATAAATTCCACCAATCCGCTTCAATATGGGATCAGTGATAACGACCAGGAGATCGGCAGCTGCCATTCCCACCAGGTAGCGAGTGATACATTTGGAGAGACCGCACTTTCCTCGGGACAGGATCACAATCGCCACCAAGTTAACTGTAAGAGAGAGAAAGGGGAAGCAGAGAAATTAGTGATCAGACCTGGAGCCAAAGCAGCAGTTTGACGGGATCTGGGGTAAAATTTTCAGTTTGATGCTGCATCAAACGGTGGAAACTGACTCACTGACCTGGGCGGCGCTGTCGGGCAGAGAAATGTTTATAAGCTCGATTATCAATAATGAGTTTGGAAATCGATGCAGAAAGTGAATCAAGTGAGCACCGGATCCACTGGAAGGGCCGAGTGATGGCGCAGTGCCGGTGGGGAAGTGAAAAGGGGTTTTGGGAAGCGAAATCAAACAAGTTATATCCGGATTTCGGCCCCAGACTGATGTTCGGGAAGGTTTGGGGACAGGGGAGGTGAAGCTGGTTTGTTGCTCTGGGTTAACGGAGCCGACAGGTGCAAGCACTAAACGGGAAAGGCCGAGAGACGTGGCGGTAAGTTTGAGTCTTCGGCTGGAATGGAAGAGGTAGCGGGAGACCGAGTCATGTCCTGGATGTTAATGGGGATGGCGGGTTGGGGCCGGGGAGCTCCGAGGCGATCGGGAAACCCGGCAGCGCGGGCCTGGCCGCCCTTAACGGCAGTGCTTGAAATGCATGTGAAGCCTCTTTTTCCCTCCCGCAGCCAGGCAGATTGAAAGGCTGGCTCGCTCCGGGCGGGTAGGCCAGCGGCTCTAGGCTGCACAGAGGAGGGACGGAGGGATCACAGAGGAGAGGTGTCTGTGGGAGGTGCAGGGCGATGGGGGTACCGTTTCGGCTGGAGGAGCACGGGTTTGTTAAGGATCGGAAGGGAGCAAGGAATATCGGTTGGCGGCCGGCGGAATATCAGGGAACAGGTGGTGGGATCGGAGGCTTGGGATGATCGAAGGCCTGGGGTTCATCGAAGGCCTGGAGTTGATCGAAGGCCTGGGGTTGATTGGAAGCCGGGGATTGATCGGAGGCCGGGGATTGATCGAGGACAGGGTGGAGCGATCGGAGGCCTGGGGGTGATCGAGGGACGGGTAGAGTGATCGGGGGGCTGGGTGTGATCGGAGTCCTGGTCTGATCGGAGGCCATGTGGAGGGTTTCCGATCGCGTGGTTGGGTAAGGCAGGGACCGTGGAACAAGGCAGTAGGTGGAAAGGCACTTTCCTCCTGGATGCAGCAGTCCTCAACTTGCTGTAACTGCCGGATTTTACGAAAAGCTGACCAGCTACAGATAAACACAAAATGGAGGGTAAAGAAGAGATTTTCAGCCTCATTGTAATATTTAACTTGACGTCCCGCCTTCTGGCAGCGGGTTGGCTGACCGCCCCCATCCCGCCTCCACACCGGCCTCTGTTAAAACTGGCAGTGAGCGAGCTGGATGCGGGTTCAGGCGAACATTCCAATTTTTAACACTTTACCTTCCCCACGCTTCAAACCCACCCGTTTTTTTTAGGTTAAAATTCCCCCCTTGAATGAGATTGGGAGGTGTTCAAGGAAAAGGACTTGTGGGAGCTGGAGGGGGGTCAGAAGCTGATGGTTTGGGAAAGCGGACAAACTGAAGCAACGGATTCAATGCAATGGAGGGGAGGCTGCGATTGACAGGGAGAGACTGCAGCAGAGTGTGAGAGGAAACCTCACTCATAGGTCCCAGTAACACCACTCAATGAATGCATCCAACTGTTAATTTCTGTGGTTATTGCTGCCAAGGAATTGCTCGCTGGGTTTAAACTATGTTAAATATATTAACTTTGCCCATTCAATCAGCTGAAATTCAAATTAAAATATTTCAATTACATCAATCTCGTACTTTATCGTTTTCAGCTGATGCACAGCTTTCAAAATCCAGCATTCTAATAATTCATTGCGATCATTAAATTAGGATACAACTCTTTAAATACATTTGAATTATGTTTATTTATCAAGTCAAGAAGTAAAGAAAAGGAACATTCCCGGAAACAGACTGAGGTCCTGACGGATAAACGCAGGGAGTGAGTCCAACAAATAAAATCTCCCTCAATCTGACAACATCCCAATAACACCCTCAAGTCCCATCGCCTACTTTTAATTTTACTCGAAGGTTCAGTAGCTCGCTCTCTCTCACTTTGGTTCTAAACGTTCCTTCTCTCTTGCCTTCTCCCTCTCTCTCTATTGCTCCTCTCGAACTCTCCGCACTCTCTGTTTCTCACGCTCTTTTACACATCCGATTTATTCAGAACATCCTGCGCCTGCCTTCTGTTCACCAGCCTTTTGTTTAACGATCGTATTCTCAGAGTCAGTTTGTTCAATGTTGAAGTATTTGTGAATAGTTCAACATTTCTGCAGATCACCCAAGTCTCCACCTGTTCCCCTGGACTGTTGCCCTCATCTGCAATGCCTGCAATAAACAGAATCGAATGTCTCTTCCAGACTGACCTCACAATAATTGAAGTCCCTTCTCCTGTAATTATAAAGTACAGCGTTAGACGGCGCGATTGTTCAATTAACAAAACTCCAACATCACCGCTGCTACTGAAAATCTGCAGATCAATAGAAAGGCTCCGGATTCCGACAGTTACGGTGCAAACTGATACAAAATAACCTCACAATATTTCATTTGACAAAGAAGTCCAGTGGCAGTCAATTAATCCGTATGCACTGAAGCAGAGAAGGAGATGTGAAAGAGCCAGCAGCAAACTCAGTTCAGCCGCCAGAACTCTGAAGCGGCGTCAGATATATTCACAGTGAAATAATATTGCAGAACAATGATAACCAATATACACATTGAAATCCCAGTTAAACTGAACCATGTTATTGGGGAGGGAGGACTTTGTGCCACCTTCCTATAACAGTGAGACCGTTAGCTGTCTCATTATCAATCACTGAAAACACATTCATGAAAAGTATTCCAGGAAAGGTTAGTTTCATAACATGACATTGTTAAAAGGTGCTGATGGCCTGATATAAAAAAAAACGAAAATGCTGGAAATACGCAGCAGGTCGAGCAACATCTGTGGAGAGAAAAACAGACCTGATGGTCTGCTCTTAGCCCAGACTCCAGATTCCAATACATTCCTTTCACTGATAATGTAACAACATTTTCCGGTTTGGGACCACAAAGATCATTACAGATATAATGCAACCAAATGCAGACCGAAAGAATGGAGACGGAGGGCATTCTATCAGTCAAATGCTGGAACAGAACAGGCGGCTGTGTAAAACATGCACCCAGTAAAACATTACCAAGTACCGCAGAACAGTTAACACCGATTTACACCACCGACAGCGGAGATAACGGCTCACCAAGAATTCCAAAGGCTGCAATAAAAGGATAATAAATCTTTTGTATCTGACGGAGAACTGCATAACCCATTTCTGTGAGAAGAAAGGACTTCTGTTGGAGTGGAATCCACAGCTCCGGCAGGTACTCTAAGCTGATCCATTCCAATGGGCCCTGATTTATACAGGGGATAATTCTCCACTGACACGGTTATACCCCTGATCATTGCAATTAGTTAAAGTCACTTGAACAAACACATTACATCAGGACCTTTGACTCCGATATAAATAATGTGGTTTATAAAACACTCACATCATAAAGTCCAGGACATTATCTTAATCAGACCTCTCTGGGGAATAAGGCTGAAAGCTGAGCTCATGCAGGACTGATCCAACAATAATGAGTGGTTTCATTTACAGCGTTCATGTAATTGACCATGTTGACTCCTACCGATTCATTTATAAATGTTATTGATTTCTCCGCATTGTACACTGAATCCTGGGACACGGGCCGGCCCTTTTCACTCCGTCCCATGCAATTTCACTCTTAAAATTTAAAGTTTCAGTCTCTGCCACACGGCCATTTAAATGTCATGTTCAGGATTGGAGCCTAGAAATTACTCTGGTTGATATTAGGTGGCGGACACTGAAGGTTTCCAACTGACATTCCTCTCTCCTCTATTTTACTGCCGATGTTTTTCTATATTGATTCACGGCTCCGTAAAATAAAACGGTGCCAAATCCTGACTACATTCCTCCAGTTCGCTCCTGGCCGGCCACCCAACTTCCACCTTCCGTCAAAGTAAACCGGTCCCAAACTCTGCTGTTCATGTGCAAAGTTCCGTTCGCTCATCACCATCGCCCTAACTGACCCGCATTGGCTCTCAATCCCCACACCCAAGCCATTCAATGTAAAATTCTTATCTTTGGGTTTAAATCGCTCCATGGCCTCACCCCTCGCCATCTCCACCCTCTGCTCCAGACCTGTAGCAAACCCACCCGTGATCTCTGCATAGCTCAGACGCTGGCCGCTTTTGTTGGGACTGTCCTTACTTGGTCCAATTCTGAGCTTGCAACATCATATCCGCTCCATCACAAGAGGCGCCTACTTCCGCCTGCATAACAGCTCCAGCCTCTGCCGCTGCCTCAGCCCATCTGACACTGAAACCCTCAATCAGCTCCACACTCACCGTCCTCTCCTCCAGTCCGTCGCCTCTTCGTTACTGTGACACTGGCCTATCTTTCTGTGGGACTTCCCTTGCTTCTTTCGATGTTTACCTCTCTGATCGGAGCGAGAGAACTGCAGCAATGTCTTCTCTCCCCGACCACAGCCCCCCCCCCCGCACAACCGTTCCCTTTGATGAATCCCAAGGATCTAGACAAGCCCGCTCTTCTTCCTCATCTACATGCTTCCCATTGAAACAAACATCGGCATATATGGCCTCAGCGTTTACATGTACGCTGACGATATCAGTTTTACCTGTCTGTTCCTCTCGCTCTCTCCCTCTCACTCTCTCTCAAACACGCTCTCTCTTTCTGTGTCTCTGTCTATCTGTCTGTATTTCCATCTGTCTCCATCTTTCTCTTTCTCTCTGTCCATCTGTTTCTATCCGTCTTTCTCTTTTTTCTTTTTTCTGTCTCCGTCATTATATCTCCGTCTGTCTTTTTCCATGTCTCTGTCTCCGAGTCTCTGGCTCTGTATCCGTCTCTGCATCTCTCTCTCTGTCTATCTGTCTGTCTATTTCTCTGTCTGTCTCTATTCCTGTCAGTCTGTCCTGTCTCGATCTGTTTGTCTGTGCCTGACTGTGTCTCTGCCTGATTGTGGCTGTCTCTGGCGTTCTGTCTCTGTGTCCGTCCGTCTCTGTCGGTCTGTTTCTGTCCGTCTGCCTCTGTCTCTGTCTGTATCTCACTGTCGGTCTATCTCTGCCTGTTTGTCTCTGACTGTCTGTCTCTGTCCGTGTCCCTCTGTCTGTCAGTCCATGTCTTTCTCTGTAGGTCTGCCCTGCCTCTGCCTATCTGTTTCTATGTCTCTCTGTCTGTCTCCGTCTGTCCGTGTCCCTCTGTCTGTCAGTCTCTGTCTGTCTCTCCAGGTCTGCCCGGCCTCTGCCTATCTTTTTCTCTGTCTCTCTGTCTGTCTGTCTCCGTTCGTGTCCCTCTGTCTGTAAGTCTCGGTCTCCGTCTCTGCCACTGTCTGTCTCTGTCTGTCTTTATCAGTCTGTATCTGTCCGTCTGTCTCGGTCTCCGCCTGTCTGTGTCTCTGTCCGTCTGTCTCTGCACGTTTGTCTCTGTTTGTCTCTGTCTCTGCCTGTCTCTGTCGGTCTCTTTCTCTGTCTCTGTCTATCTCTGTCCGTCTGTTTCTCCCCGTCCATCTCTGTTCGTCTGTTTATATCCAGCTCTATCTGTTTGTATCTGCCTATGTCTGTCTGTCTGTGTCTATCTGTCTGTGTTTGTCTGTCTGTCACTGTTTGTCTCTGTTGTCTGTCTGTCTCTTTGTACCCGACCGCCAGTCTCTGTCCGTGTGTCTCTGTCCATCTGTCTCTGTCTATCTGTCTCTGTCCATCTGTTTCTGTCCATTTGTCTCTGTCCATCTGTCTCTGTCCGTGTGTCTCTGTCCATCTGTCTCTGTCCATCTGTCTCTGTCCATCTGTCTCTGTCCATCTGTCTCTGCCCGTGTTTCTCTGTCCATCTGTCTCTGTCTATCTGTCTCTGCCCGTGTGTCTCTGTCCATCTGTCTCTGCCCGTGTGTCTCTGTCCATCTGTCTCTGCCCGTGTGTCTCTGTTTATCTGTCTCTGTCCATCTGTCTCTGTCCATCTGTCTCTGTCTATCTGTCTCTGTCCATCTGTCTCTGCCGGTGTGTCTCTGTCCATCTGTCTCCGTCCGTGTGTCTCTGTCCAACTGTCTCTGCCCGTGTGTCTCTGTCCATCTGTCTCTGTCCATCTGTCTCTGTCCATCTGTCTCTGTCCATCTGTCTCTGCCCATCTGTCTCTGTCCATCTGTCTCTGTCCATCTGTCTCTGTCTATCTGTCTCTGTCCATCTGTCTCTGTCCATCTGTCTCTGTCCATCTGTCTCTGTCCGTGTGTCTCTGTCCATCTGTCTCTGTCCATCTGTCTCTGCCCATCTGTTTCTGTCCATCTGTCTCTGTCCATCTGTTTCTGTCTATCTGTCTCTGCCCGTGTGTCTCTGTCCATCTGTCTCTGTCCGTGTGTCTCTGTCCATCTGTCTCTGTCCATCTGTCTCTGCCCATCTGTTTCTGTCTATCTGTCTCTGTCCATCTGTCTCTGTCCATCTGTCTCTGTCTATCTGTCTCTGTCCATCTGTCTCTGTCCATCTGTCTCTGTCCATCTGTCTCTGTCTATCTGTCTCTGTCCATCTGTCTCTGTCCATCTGTCTCTGTCTATCTGTCTCTGTCCATCTGTCTCTGTCCATCTGTCTCTGTCTATCTGTCTCTGTCCATCTGTCTCTGTCTATCTGTCTCTGTCCATCTGTCTCTGTCCATCTGTCTCTGCCCGTGTGTCTCTGTCCATCTGTTTCTGTCTATCTGTCTCTGTCCATCTGTCTCTGTCTATCTGTCTCTGTCCATCTGTCTCTGTCCATCTGTCTCTGCCCGTGTGTCTCTGTCCATCTGTCTCTGTCCATCTGTCTCTGTCCAACTGTCTCTGCCCGTGTGTCTCTGTCCAACTGTCTCTGCCCGTGTGTCTCTGTCCATCTGTCTCTGTCCATCTGTCTCTGTCCATCTGTCTCTGTCCAACTGTCTCTGCCCGTGTGTCTCTGTCCATGTGTCTCTGTCCGAGTGTCTCTGTCCAACTGTCTCTGCCCGTGTGTCTCTGTCCATCTGTCTCTGTCCAACTGTCTCTGCCAGTGTCTCTCTCTCTTTCTGTCTCTGTATGGCTGTCTATGTTTGTCTATGTTTGTCTCTCTCTGCCTATCTCTATCTCTGCCGTTATGTCTCTGTCTGTCTCTGTCTCTGTCTCTGTCTTTCTCTCTCTCTGCCAGTCTCTATCGGGCTATTTATCTGTCACTTTCTGTCTCTGCCCGACTGTCTCTGCCTGTCCCTCTCTGTCTATCTGCCTCTGCCTTTATCGGGCTCTTTCTGTCTCTCTGTCTGTCTCTGCCTGTCTGTGACTGTCTGTCTGTCTCTGTATGTATCGGTCTGTGCCTGTCTGTCTCTGTCTCTTTGTTTACGTCCGCCAGTCTCTATACGTCTGTCTCTGTCCTTATGTCTCTGTACGTCTGTCTCTGTCTATCTCTGCATGTCTGTCTCTGCCTAT
The DNA here is from genome assembly GCA_030390025.1 of Squalus acanthias. NCBI lineage: Eukaryota > Metazoa > Chordata > Chondrichthyes > Squaliformes > Squalidae > Squalus > Squalus acanthias. The sequence goes on from JASTWF010000042.1 coordinate 373,599, forward strand.
CTCTAACTCCGCCCACATTTGTCTCTGCCAGTCTCTGTCTTTCTCTGTCGGTCTCGGTCGGCGCTCTCCATCTGGCTCTGTCTCTGATTGTCTCTGCTCCTGTCTGTCTGTCTGCATCTGTCCGTCTATCTCTGTCTGTCTGTGTCTCCATGTCTCTATAACCCTGTCTCTGTCTCTGTCTGTGAGTTTCTTTCCAGCTGTCTCTTTCCGTGTGTCACTGTCTCTGTCCTTCTGTTCCTTTTCATCTGTCACTGCCTGTCTATCTTTGTTCGTCAGTCTCTGTAAGTCTGTCTCTGTCCATTTGCCTCTGCATCTCTGGCTCACTCTGTCTGTCTCTGTAGGTCGGTCTCTGTTTGTCTAGCTCTACCTATCTCTATCTCCACCCGGATTTGTCTTTGCCAGTCACTGTCACTGGCTCTGTCTTTCGGTTTATGTCGACTCTGTCCTTTTGAATCTGTATCTGCCTGTCTCTGTCTCTGTCAGTATGTCTGCCTCTGTCCATCCGCCTATCTCTGTCCTTCTGTTTCTGACTATCTCTGCATGTCTGTCTCTGTCTATCTCTATCTCTGCCTGCATTTGTATATCCATTCTCAGTCTCTCTCTGTCTGTTTAGCTCTGTCCTTATGTCTCTGTCTGTCTCTCTCTCTATCTGTCACTCTCTCTGCCAGTTTCTGTCGGGCTATTTATTTTTCTCTGTCCTTCTTTCCCAGCCCGGCTGTCTCTGCTCTTCTGTCTCTGTCCATCTGCTTCGGTCTTTATCGGCCATTGTCTTTCTGTCTTTCTCTGTCTGTCTATGCCTGTCCGTATATCTCTGTCTGTCTCTGTCTGTGTCTGTCTCTTTGTATCCGTCTGTCAGTCTCTGTACGTCTGTTTCTGCCCATCTGTCTCTGCCGGTCTGTCTCACTCCTTCTGTCTCTGTACTTACATAAGAACAAAAGAAATAGGAGCAGGAGTAGGCCAATCGGCCCCTCGAGCCTGCTCCGCCATTCAATGAGATCATAGCTGATTTGATCCAACCTCAACTCTAAAGAACACAAGAAGTAGGAGCAGGACCAGGCCACTCGGCCCCTGGGCCCGCTCCGCCACCCACAGGGCCTTGACCGATCCGAACTCAAATTCATGTCCAATTACCTGCCCGCTCCCCGTAACACCTGATTCCCTTTACTTCTAGGAAACGCTCTATTTCTGTTTTAAATTTATTTAATGATGTAGCTTCCTGGGGTAGCAATTTCCACAGACCCACTCCCCTCTGAGTGAAAAAGTTTCTCCTCATCTCAGTTTTGAAAGAGCAGCCCCTTATTCTAAGATTATGACCCCAAGTTCTAGTTTCACCCATCATTGGGAACATCCTCACCGCGTCCACCCGATCAAGCCCCTTCACAATCTTATATGTTTCAATAAGATCGCCTCTCATTCTCGTGAACTCCAATGAGTAGAGTCCCAATCTACACAACCTCTCCTCGTATGTCTACCCCCTCATCCCCGGAATTCACCGAGTGAACCTTCTTTGTACTGCCTCGAGAGCAAGTATGTCTTTTCTTAAGTATGGACACCAAAACTGTATGCATTACTCCAGGTGCGGTCTTACCAATACCCTATACAACTGCAGCAATACCTCCCTGTTTTTATATTCTTTCCCCCTAGCAATAAAAGCCAACATTCCATTGGCTTTCTTGATCACCTGCTGCACCTGCATACTAACTTTTTGATTTTCTTGCACCAAGACACCGAGATCCCTTTGTACTGCAGTACTTTCCAGTTTCTCGCCATTAAGATAATAACTTGCTCTCTGATGTTTCCTGCCAAAGTGCATAACCTCACATTTTCCAATATTGTATTGCATCTGCCAAATCTCTGCCCACTCACCCAGCCTGTCTATATCCCCTTTTAGGTTTTTTATGTCCTCCTCACTCTCTACTTTCCCTCCCATCTTAGTATCATCTGCAAACTTTGATATGTTACACTCGGTCCCCTCCTCCAAATCGTTAATATAGATAGTAAAGAGTTGGGGACCCAGCACCGACCCCTGCGGAACACCACTGGCTACTGGTTGCCAGTCCGAGAATGAACCATTTATCCCAACTCTCTGCTTCCTGTTAGATAACCAATCCTCCACTCATGCCAGAATATTACCCCCAATCCAGTGATATTTTATCTTGAGTAATAATCTTTTATGTGGCATCTTGTCGAATGCCTTCTGGAAGTCTAAATACACTACATCCACTGGTTCCCCTTTATCCACCCTGTACGTTATGTCCTCAATGAACTCGAGCAAATTTGTCAGACATGACTTCCCCTTCATAAAGCCATGCTGACTTTGTCCTATTAAATTATGTTTATCTAAATGTTCCATTACTGTCTCCTTAATAATAGACTCCAAAATGTTACCCACCACAGATGTTAGGCTAACTGGTCTATAATGCCAGCCTTCTGCACACAACCCTTTTTAAATAAGGGTGTTACTTTAGCAGTTTTCCAATCTGCCGGGACCTACTTCTGTCTCTGTCTGTCTCTGCATGTCTGTCTTTGCCTATCTCTATCTCCACGTGTATTTGTCTCTGCGAGTCTCTGTCCCTGTCTCTGTCTTTCTGTCTTTTGTTCTATGTCGCCTCTCTCCTTATGGCTTTGTCCCTGTCTGTCTCTGCCTGTCTCTGACTGCCTTTCTGTCTCTGTCTCTTTGTCTCTGCCGGTCTGGCCCTGTCCGACTTACTGTGTCTCTGTCTGTTTGTCTCTGTTCGTTTCCCTCTCTCTTTCTGTCTTTGCCCGTCTGTCACTGTCCGTATGCTTCTGGTTCTCTATCTCTGTCCGTCTGTCTTTGCTGTCTCTGCTTTTGAATATCTGTCCCTGTCGGTGTCGGGAGAAGCAGGAGAGCGGCAATACAGTGAGTATTTAAACTCACTTTCGCGGGCTTTTTTTCCTCAGAGGCTTACTAATCTCGTAGATCAGCGGCGGCGTTCCAGAGTCACGTCACGTTTCAATAAGTGACGCGGGCAAGAGGAAGCAGCTGATCAGGTGAGTACTATAGTTTGAGAGTTAAGGATAATAGTTTATAAAATTTATAAAGTGTTAATTTTTGTAGTTATGGTTTCTAAGGTCACTGTTGTGTATCGCGGAGTGCTGGTAAACAAGGGCCCTTGAGTATATCATTAATTGCAGTGTAATTAGTGGTACTGATTTGGTTTAATTAAAATAATTAAAGGGTAAGTCATGACAGCACAGCTCGGCCACGTGGAATGCTCCTCCTGCACTATTTGGGAAATCAGCGATGCTGAGGAAGTCGCGGAGAGCACGTTTGATGAGTAGGTCACACCGCAGGTAAAGGCTGCACAGGCAGGAAGGGAATGGGTGACCGCCAGGCAGAGTAGTAGGCGGTTAGTACAGGGGTCCCCTGTGCCCATCCCCCTCGCAAACAGATATACCGCTTTGGATATTGTTGGGGGAGATGGCTTATCGGGGGAAGGCAGCAGCAGCCAACTTCCTGGCAGCGTGGGTGGTTCTGCTGCACAGGACGGGAGTAAAAAGAGCGGGATTGCTTTAGTGATAGGGCAATCTATTGTAAGGGGAATAGATAGGCGTTTCTGCAGCCGGGAACGAGACTCCAGGATGGTATGTTGCCTCCCTGGTGCAAGGGTCAAGGATGACTCGGGGCAGCTGCAGGGCATTCTGGAGGGGGAGGGTGAACAGCCAGTTTTCCTGGTGCATATATGTACCAACGATATAGGTAAAAAACTGGATGAGGTCGTAAAAGCTGAATATAGAGAGTTAAGAGGTAAATTAAAAAATAGGACCTCAAAGGTAGTAATCTCAGGATTGCAGCCAGTGCCACGTGCTAGTCAGCGTTGAAATAGAAGGCTATTTCAGATGAATACGTGGCTAGAGGAATGGTGCAATGGGGAGGGATTCAAATTCCTGGGACACTGGAACCGGATCTGAGGGATGTGGGTCCAGTACAAAGTGGGCGGTTTGCACCTGGGCAGGACCGGTACCGATGTCCTAGGAGGAGTGTTTGCTGGTGCTGTTGGGGAGGGTTGAAATTAAAATGGCAAGGGTTTGGGAACCTTTGCAGGGAGACAGAGTAAAGGGAAGCAAGGATAGAAACAAAAGACAGGAATGAGAAAAGCAAACGTGGAAAGCAGAGAAATCAAGCGTGTAAATCAAACAGAGCTACAGTACATAATAATTCTAAAAGGACTTAGAGTGTTAAAAAAACAAGCCTGAAGTTTTTGTGTCTTAATGCGAGGAGCATTCATAATAAGGTGGGTGAATTAGCTGCGCAAATAGAATTAAACGGATATGATATAAATGGGATTGCGGAGACATGGATCCAGGGTGAACAAGGCTGGCAATTCAACATCGAATACCAGGGGTATTCAATTTTCAAGAAGGTCAGGCAAAAAGGAAAAGAAGGTGGGGTAGCATTGCTGTTTAAAGAGGAGATTAACACTATAGTATGGAAGGATATTAGCTCGGAAGATCTGGAATCTGTATGGGTAGAGCTGAGAAATACCAAGGGGCAGAAAACGTTAGTGGGAGTTGTATACAAACCCCCAAACAGTAATGCTGAGGTTGGGGATGGCATTAAATGGGAAATTAGAGTCGCGTGCAATAATTGCACAGCAGTTATCATGGGTGACTTTAATCTACATATAGATTGGGCTAATAAAATTAGTAACAATACTGTGGAGAAGGAATTCCTAGAGTGTATACATAAAGTTTCCTTCGACCAATATGTCGAGGAATCAACTAGAGATCAGGCCATCTTAAACTGGGTAGTATGTAAAGAGTAAGGATTAATTAGCAATCTTTTTGTGCGAGGCCCCTTCGGGAGGAGTGATCATAATATGATAGAATTCTTCAGTAAGTTGGAGACTGAAGTAGTTGACTCAGAGACTAGGGTCCTGATTTTAAATAAATCAAACTACGATGGTGTGAGGCGCGAGTTGGCTAGGATGGATTGGGGAACGTTCCTTAAAGGTTTGACGGTGGGTACGCAATGGCAAACATGTAAAGATCGCATGGATGAACTACAGAATTTGTTCATCCCTGTTTGGCATAAAAATAAAACAAAAACGTTGACTCAAACGTGGCTAACAAGGGAAATTATGGATAGCATGAGACCAAGGAGAGGACATATAAAGTAGCCAGAAAAAGCAGCAAACCTGAGGATTGGGAGCAGTTTAGGATTCAGCCGAGCAGGACAAATTGATTAATTAAGAGGGAAACATAGAGTATGAGAGTAAGACTTCAGGGAACATAACAACTGACTGTAAATATTTCTATAGATATGTGAAGAGAAAGAGATTGGTGAAGTCAAGCGTAGGTCCCTTGCAGTCAGAAATAGGGGAAATTATAACGTGGAACAATGAAATGGCAGGCCAATAAAATACATACTTTTGTTTTGTCTTCACAAAGGAGGACACAAATAACTTCCCAGAGATGTCGGGGAACATTGGGTCGAATGAGAGTGAGGAACTGAATGTAATCAGTATTTTTAGAGAAATGGTGTTAGGGAAATTGACGGGATTGAAGGCCGATAAATCCCCAGGGCCTGATAATCTATATCCTGGGGTACTTAAGGAAGTGGCCCTAGAAATAGTAGATGCATTGCTGATCATCTTCCAAAATTCTATAGACTCTGGAACGGTTCACATGGATTGAACGGTAGCTAATGTAACCCCACTATTTATAAAAAGTTGGTAGAGTGAAAACGGGGAATGCTAAAGTCCGTTATAAAAGATGTAATAGTGGAGCACTTGAAAAACAGTGACAGGAATTGTTTGTGGATGTAATTGGTAGAATAGATAAGGTACAGCCAGTGGATGTGGTGTATTTGGACTTTCAGAAGGCTTTCTATAAGGTCCCGCAAAAGAGTTTAGCGTGCAAAGTTAAAGCACATGGGATTGGGGGTAAGGTTCTGACTTGGATAGAGAACTGGTTGGCAGACAGGAAGCAAAGAGTTGGAATAAACGGGTCTTTTTCCGAGTGGCAGGCAGTGACTAGTGGGGTCCCGCAGGGAGCGGTGCTAGGACCCCAGCTATTCACAATATATATTAATGATCTAGACAAGGAAACTAGATGTAATATCTCCAAGTTTGCAGACGACACAAAGCAGGGTGGGCGTGTGTGCTGTGAGGAGGATGCAGAGAAATTCCAGTATGATTTGGACAGTTTGGGTGATTGGGCAGATGCATGGCAGATGCAGTATAATGTGGAAAAAATGCGAGGCTATCAACTTTGATGGCAAAAAGCAAGCCTGAAGGCTTTGTGTCTTAATGCAAGGAGCATTCGGAACAAGGTGGATGAATTAGATGCACAAATAGAGTTAAATGAATACGATTTGATTGGGATTACAGAAACATGGCTCTAGGGTGGCCAAGGCTGGGAACTCAACATCCAGGGTTATTCAATATTTAGGAAAGATAGGCAATAAATAAAGGGAGGTGGGGTAGCATTGCTGGTTAAAGATGTGATTAACACAATTGAAAGGAAGGACATTAGCTCTGATGATGCGGAATCTGTATGGGTAGAACTGAGAAATAACAAGGGCCAGAAAACGTTAGTGGGAGTGGTATATAGACCTCCAAACAGTAATACGGAGGTTGGGAACGGCATTAAAAGGGAAAGTAGAGAAGCATGCAGTAAGGGCACAGCAGTGATCATGGGTGACTTTAATTTACATATAGATTGGGCTAACCAAATTAGTAAAAATACTGTGGAGGAAGAATTCCTAGAATGTTTACGAGATGTTTTTCTGGAACAATATGTCGAGGAACCAACCAGAGAGCAGGCCATCTTAGATAGGGTATTATGTAACGAGAAAGGATTAATTAGCAATCGTGTTGTACGGAGCCCTTTGGGTCAGTTTGATCATAATATGATATAATTCTTCATTAGGATGGAGAGTGAAGTAGTTGAATCAGAGACTAGGGTCCTGAATTTAAATAAAGGAAACTGCGATGGTATGAGGCGCGAATTGGGTAGGATTGATTGGGGAATGTCACTCAAGGGGTTGACTGTGGATAGTCAATGTCAAACATTCAAAGACTGCATGGATGGACTACAGAATTTGTACATCCCAGTGTGGCATAAGAATAAAACAAAAAGGGTGACTCAACCGTGGCTAACAAGGGAAATTAGGGTAGCATAAGATCCAAGGATCTTGCATATAAATTGGCCAGAAAAAGCGGTAGCCCTGAGGATTGGGAGCAGTTTAGGATTCAACAAAGGAGGACAAAGGGATTAATTAAGAAGGGGAAAAAAGAATATGAAAGTAAGCTTGCTGGGAACATAAAAACTGACTGTACGAGCTTTTATAGATATGTGAAGAGAAAAAGATTAGTGAAGTCAAGTGTAGTCAGAAGCGGGGGAAGTTAAAATGGGGAACAAAGAAATGGCAGCCCAATTAAAAGCATATTTTGGTTCAGTCTTCACAAAGGAGGACACAAATAAGCTCCCAGAGATGTTGGAGAACATACGGTCTGATGAAAGGGAGGAACTGAAAGAAATCAGTATTTGCAGGGAAATGGTGTTAGTGAAATTGAAGGTATTGAAGACCGATAAATCCCTAGGGCCTGATAATCTACATTCTCGGGTACTTAAGGAAGTGGCCCTAGAAATAGTAGATGCATTGCTGATCATCTTCCAACATTCGATGGAATCTGGAACTGTACCCATGGATTGGAGAGTAGCTAATGTTACCCCACTATTCAAAAAGAGTGGTAGAGAGAAAGCGGGGAATTACCGACCGGTAAGCCTGACATCGGTAGTGGGGAAAATGCTAGAGTCCAGTATAAAGGATGTAATAGCTGAGCATTTGAAAAACAGTGACAGGATCGGACAACGACAACATGGATTTACAAAAGATAAATCGTGCTTGACTAATCTACTGGAATTTTTTGAGGATGTAACTGGTAAAATAGATAAGGGAGAACCAGTAGATGTGGTGTAATTGAACTTTCAAAAGGCTTTCGATAAAGTCCCGCATAAGAGATTAGCGGGTAAAGTTAAGGCACATGGGATTGGGGCCAAGGTATTAACTTGGATAGAGAACTGGTTGGCGGACAGAAAGCAGAGAGTAGGAATTAATGGGTCTTTTTCCGAGTGGCAAGCAGTGACTAGTCGGGTACCGCAGGGATCGGTCCTTGGACCCCAGCTATTCACAATATACATTAATGATCTATATAAGGGAATTAAATGTAATAACTCCAAGTTTGCAGATGACACAAAGCTGGGTGGGAGTGTGTGCTGCGAGGAGTATACCGAGAAACTCCAGGATGATCTGGACAGATTGGGTGGGTGGGCAGAAGCGTGGCAGATGCAATATAACGTGGATAAGTGCGAGGTTATCCACTTTGGTGGGAAAAACAGAAAGGCGGATTATTATCTTAATGGCAATAGATTGGGAGAAGGGGAAGTGCAACGAGACCTGGGTGTCCTTTTGCACCAGTCGCTGAAAGTAAGCATGCAGATGCAGCATGCTGTGAAGAAGGCAAATGGTTTCTTGGAATTCATAGCGAAAGGTTTTGATTATAGAAACAGGGATGTCCTGCTGCAGTTGTACAGGGCCTTGGTGAGACCACACTTTGAGTACTGTGTGCAGTTTTGGTCGCCATATCTGAGGAAGGATGTTGTTGCCATGGAAGGAGTTCAGCGAAGATTCACAAGGCTGATACCTGGGATGTCAGGAATGATATATGAGGAGAGATTGGATCGATTGGGTTTATACTCACTAGAGTGTAGAAGAATGAGAGGGGATCTCGTCGAAACATATAAAATTCTGACAGGTCTGGACCAACTAGATGCAGGAAGGATGCTCCCGATGGCGGGGTAGTCCAGAACCAGGGGTCACAGTTTAAAGATAAGTGGTAAGCCATTTAGGACTGGGATGAGGAGGAATTTCTTCACCCAGAGAGTGGTGAACCTGTGGAATTCTCTACCAGAGAAGGCAGTTGAGGCCAATTCATTAAATATATTCAAGAAGGAGTTACATATATTTCTTAAGGCAAAAGTGATCAAGGGAAATGAGGAGAAAGCAGGGACAGGGTACTGAATTTGGATGATCAGCCATGATCTCATTAAATGTCGGAACAGGCTCGAGTGACCGAATGGCCTGCTCCTTTATCCATCTTCGGTGACTGTCTCTTTCATTACATCTCTGTCTGTCTGCCTCTACTGTCTGACGCTATGTCTATTTCTGTCTGTCTCTGTCTTTGTCTGTCTGTCTCAGTCTCTTTGTCTCCATCTGCCTGTCTCTGTTCTGATGTTTCTGTCCATCTGTTTGTGCCCATCTATCTTTGTACTTCAGTCTCTTTACGTCTGTCTCTGTCTGTCTCTGCATGTCGCTCTCTGCCTGTCGCTGACTCTGCAGGCACCTGTCTCTGCCTGTCTCATCTGTCTGACTTTCCAGTCTTTTTTTCTTTTATGCCAGCTCTGCCTGTCAGTCTCTGTCTCTGCCAGTCACTTTTTATGTATGTCCGTTTGTCTCTGCACTCTGTCTCTGTGCTCTGTCTTTGACTGTTAGTATAACCGGCAGTTTTATATTGCTATGGGTGACACAGGTTGTAGTTTCCATCTATCAGCGAATTAGAAAGATTTATGCTACCTCTTTCACTGACCCTCTTTCTATCAAAGGACACACAGCAGGTATGCTTCAGCTTCTCAGTTCCTGCACCATCACCTGTATTTACGCTGTGACCCAAATTACATTTGCAGAGTAGCTGAAGTACGCGGTGAAATACCCTCTTAATCTCATTCTGAAATTAGTTAAATTATAGAAAGAGCTACGCTGGAGGGTTTCAAGCACTAGAACAACATCCCATTTCAACCCCCATCTCCTGCACTCCCCACTGGACGGACAGCACATTTTGCATTAGCAGCAGCGAGACCTGAGATGATCGGAAACCTGATTTGGATGTTATATTCTATTCAAAATACCGACCTGCTGAGGCGGGTCTCCTTTGCAGAGGATACGTGAATTGTTTCTCCAAAGGGCGGCGCTAAAGAGCTCAACTGAAGTAGCTGCCAATCAAAGTAGCTGCAGCTGACCTGCTGACAGAATGACACAGATTGATATCAAGCAAGAAAGATTTGCATTTATACAGCGACTTTACCGACCACCGACAGCCCAAAGCGCTTTCCAGCCAATGAAGTACTTTTTCAAGTGTAGTCACTGTTGTAATGTAGGAAAAGAGGCAAACAATTTGCGCACACCAAGCTCCCGCAAACAGCAGTGTGATATTGACTAGAGTGTTGAGTGGGGGATACATATTTGCCAGGACACTGCGCTTCTTCAAAATAGTGCCATTGGAACGTTTACCTGCACCTTAGAGAGCAGACGGGGCCTCCTTTTGACATCTCATCGGAAAGACGGCACCTCCGACAGTGCAGGGCTCCCTCAGCACTCTACTGGAGTTTGAGCCTAGATTTCTGTGCTCAATTCTCTGCAGTGGGATAATGAACACACAACCGTCTGACTCAGAGTTGCGGGTGCTACCAACTGAGCTACAGCTGACAATGAAGGAACATCGATTGAAAGATAGGCAGATGCAGGGAGAGATGATAAATGGATAGATAGAGACAAACAATAGAAACATAGATAGATGGAGAGGGAAACAAACAGCGAGTAATAGAGAGGTGGAGAAACAGGAGATACAAAGTAACAGGAGAGATGGCATCAGATAGAGCAACAGATAGAGAGACAGAGATAAAAGGGCAATTCACACAGAGAGAGATGGAAACAGGAGCAGAGAGGGAGACTCAGGGAAAGAGGGAAACATTATTAGAGAGAGTTAGAAACGGAAAGGAAGTGAAACATAAAAAGAGAGAGATAGAGTGAAGAAGGGAGAGACAGAAAAAGCGCGAAACGGAGAGAAAGACAAATACAAAGCAGAAAAATAAATATAAAGATAGACACACATAGAGAGGGGGAAATTATCATCTGCGAATCACAGTGTAGAACTTTTGCAGGGAGCACTCACTGCAGCTGCTCCTGGGAATTGAAAATGAGAGAGTGAATCGAGATAGAATGAGGCAAGGTAAGAAAGATACAAACAGAGAGACACAGACGCACAGCAAGATGCAGACAGAAAGGTGTAAAGATGGAGCACGCGACAGGAAACAGAGAGAGAGACAGAACAAGTCAGGAACAGTTAAGAGAATGGAAATATAGGAAGTCAGGGAGAGATAAGCACAGAAAAAGAGAGACGGCAACTAAATCGCAAAAAGGAGCTGAGAGTAAAGATAGAAATAAGAAGGTAAAGAGGAGAAACTAATAGAAACACAAAGAAGCAGACATTGAACCATGGAGAGGGAGAAACAGTCAGAGACAGTCTTAAAGAAATAATGGATAGAGAGGAAGAATTCGATAGAAAGAAAGACAAAAATGAACAGCGAGAAAGAAAGAAAGAAGGAAGGAAAGAAAAAAGAATCCGGGGGACGAGGATATGTAAACATTAAGAACAGGGACAGAACATCAATGAAACAGCTATTAGAAAGCGAGAGAGAGAGAGAGTTGAAAGGTGTAGACCGATGGAGAAAGAAACTGAGGGGTACAGACACAGTTAGATAGAGGGAGAGGGAGAGACACAGGAAGTAAAGGGACGAATTAGAAAAGGGATATAAATGAGACATGAAAAGGCCAAAATGGGGAGAGAGAAATAGATATTAATAAGACAGAGATCGAATAGGAGAGACAGTTAAAGAGAAAATTCAAAGAGAGAGAGAAAGAAACAGAGAAATGTAGAAAGAATTGAAACAAAGGGATCTAGAGAAGCAGAGCAGGAGCCTGAGTAGCTCTCCACTCCGACCCTGCCGCAGCTCATCTGCTGCTCAAACCCTCATCCATGCCATTGGGACCTCTAGACTTGACTATTCCAATGATCTCCTGGCCGGCCTCCCACCTTCCACCCAACATTAACTTGAGCTCATTCAAAACTCCTGCTGCCCGTCTCCTAACTCGCACCACGTCCCGTTCACTCATTACCTCTGTGCTCGCTGACATACACTGGATCCCGCTCCGACAAGGACTCAATTTTTAAATCCTCATCCTTGTTTTCAAATCCCTCCATGGCCTCACTCCTCCCCATCTCTGTAATCTCCTCTAGCATTACAACCCTCTGAGACCTCTGCGCTCCTCCAATTCTGGCCTATTGCATATTCCCGATTTTAATCGCCTCACCATTGGCGGCCATGCCGTCAGCTGCCTGGGCCCTAAGCTCTGGAATTCCCTCACTAAACCTCTCCACCTCTCTTTCCTCCTTTAAGATGCTCCTTCAAACCTACCTCTTTGACCAAGCTTTTGGTCATCTATCCTCATATCTCCTTCTGTGGCTCGATGTCAACAGTGATTTTATTGATATTGCTCTTTTTAATCGCCTTGCGGACGTTTTACTGAGTTAATCGCGCTATATAAATGTAAGTTGTTGTTTTATGAAAGACGGAAACAAATACACAGCGAAACCAAGAAAGAGGCGGACAACCTTTGGTCAAAAATACAAAGTTTTATTTAAGATGCATTTATACAGCTTCTTTTACATGAACACATTTCCAAACACTTTATACAATGAATTACCTCTGAAATGTGGAGCCTGTTATATATTTAACATGTTAATGAACATTACAGTGTTATGTATATGAACAAATAAACGATTTAAATTCAGTTCCAAATGCATAATTAGAATACAAACGTGGATTGTTTGACTGCTTTGCGGAGCACCACCGTTCAGTCCACAATTTGAACCTGAGCTTCCAGTCGCCTACACTTTAATTCTCCGCTCCACTCCCACTCTGACCTCTCTGTCCTCGGCCTCCTACACTGAAGCTCAACGTAAGCTCGAGAAACAGCAACTCATCCTTCGATTAGGCACTTTACAACCTTCCAGACTCAACATCGAGATCAACAATTTTAGATAATATCCTCTGCCCCTATTTTTTCAGACGGCAGCTGTTGATGATTCTGCCATATCCATTTACAGCTCTTCTAGAACCAACTTTTTTCCTTTACTCGTCCCATTACCATCTCCCTTTTGCATCGCACCATCGTCCCAATTGCTATTCAATCTCTCCTGCCGTCCACCCTATCACAGAACAACCCTTTTGTTCTTTGCTTCCCCCTCCCCCTTTCCCTGCCCCTACACTTGCCTAAAGTCTGTTTCATCTCAAAAATTTTCCAGTTCTGATGAAAAGTCTTCGACCTGAAACATTAAATCTGCTTCTCTCTCCACAGATGCTGCCTGAACTGCTGAGAATTTACAGTATTTTCCTTTACATTTCCTAATTATAATGTTATGTCTACTATAATTTGTATAAATCATAATATTCCCCCAAATTCTAAGTGTAGATCTATGCAGTTTGTGAAAACCGGAATTAAAGTTGATTATAAATTTTAAAATAGAAAGAGTCGGATAAGACAATGATAAACATTTAAGAAAATTAGACAGTGAAGACAGAGAGAAGTAACGGAATGAAAAACAGAGACAGACAGATATAACAAAGTGATAAATGAATGGAGACAACTTTACTTATATAGAGAAATAGAAATTCAAAAACAGGAATGGAATGATAGTCAAACGCTATGATAGAGAAAGTCAGAGTTAAAAAGGGAAATAGAAAAAAACAGAGAGAGACAATATCGGAAAAGGATAAACATAGAGAAACAGAGACTCAGAAATAAACAGAGGCTGACAGAATTAGGAAGAGTAAACAGTGTTGCAGACAATGAGTGAGAGGGACAGTGTGACTGAGGGAGAGAGGACACAAAGACACAAAGGACAACCAGAGGCAGGCAGACAGACATCAATAAGGGAGAGAGAGAGATAGGCTGGCAGAAAAATGGCAGAGTTACAAATCGGAAACGATAGAAACAGCAATACAGAGGCAGAAAGTAACAGCGATGGAAATAACAAGACAGAAAAACAGAAAAGAGACCGATGAAGAGAAATATACCCAGAGAGACAGCGACAGCAAGAGGCAGGTAGAGGTAACAAGTGAGATTGTGGTAGAGTCAGAAAGTGAGTTTAAAACACCGAGTGCCCTGAACACAGTATGTATTTACAATTATCTACTATATAATTATTTTATAGACAGAGAAACACATTATAATGAGCCTGGACTATCATAAAATTAGCAGATGAGGCAGGCGAGCCAGTTAATGCCTGTTGTGGGGTTATAAACAATTGGGATTAATTCTAAAATAAATGCCTGGAGGCTGCACAATACAGTCACTCAGTCTTGTGTAACTGACCCTGCCTATCACTTACTGCAGGAGATTTCCCAGCTGCTCTCTACAATGTGCAACTTTCCCAGTGACCTGCTGTATTCTGTAATAAATCAGTATGTATTGTTAACCCTTCTCCTGTGTTACTGAGCTGGATAGTGTCCCGCAGCACTGTCCTGCTCTCTGTTGTGGCTCCATGTGCTATTTTTTTGCTGGATTAAATAAAAACTGGCGAATAACGAGATAAAAACTAAACACTGGATCAGAAGAACTCTCAGACTCAGTCCAGTTTATGTCTAACGTTTGAAATAAAGTCTAGAATTGCATATTCTAAACAAAATGCCTTCTACATGCGCATTACTTCAAAATGACAAACTTCGGTACATTTTCCTTATACAGAAGTTCACATTTAAGGTATTAATTCACTCTATGCTCTTCATTCTCAGTGTTAAAATCTAGCCTGTCCATTTTAGCAGTTTATAATCCCGGTTACTTTAATTCTTTTTATTCAGTAAAAACAGTGATTTAAGTGGAACCGCAGATTTAGCCTCTCCAGGACGCTCACCATAACCAGCTCTTACCCGCATGACCTCTTAACCGAGACTTAACAGCCTAGCTTACACTTTACATCTAACTACAAGTGGGACTTACCGACTGCACCACAGAGACACACTCACATGGGAATGTGATGGTGAAAGATCCATGTCTGTCACCCTTGGAAGGATTCTAGGGAAATAAATTGGGACGGGAGAAAGGCATTTGTCATCCAGATATCGATTGTCCCATTAAACACGCACAGGGCAGGTACAGCCTTTTTTGTAAAGCTGCCCGTGAGTGCTTATTACAAACATTAGATTTGGCTTCAGCATTCAGTGCTTGGCCCAGTTCTGCTCACTGAGTCTATCGGTGATCTGGGTCTAGGGACTGAGCGCCTGCATTGAAAAGTTGTAGATGATTCCAAAATAGGAGTTACAGTAAATTCTATAGAAGACCTAATTGAGCCACAAAGGGATATTGCTTAAAGGGAAAGTGTGGCAGATGGAATTCAATGTCAGTAATTCAATGTCACCTGACCTGCTCCCAGTTCATTCACACACCCACCTTTCCCCCTCTGGACCCTGTCCCCCGCCACTCAAAGGTTCAGGGGCTGAAACCTGTGGCTTTATAAAGTTTAATAGAAAGGAAATGGAAAGCTTGTATTTCCAGACTGTCCCGAGAATCATTAAAATAATACAGTACAGAAGGAGGCCATTCATCCCAAAAGCCTGTGTCAGATTTTTGAAAGATCGATCCAATTAGTCCCACTCCCCTCCTCTTTCCCCATAGACCTATAATTTCCCCCCAACAAGTATTTATCCAATTCGCTTTTGAAAGTTACTGTTCAATCCGGTTCCAACGCCCATGCAGGCAGCGCATTCCAGATCACAACAAATCGCAGTTAAAAAACATTCTCACCTCTCCCCTGGTTCAAATCTGTTCTTAACCTTCTTTGCTCTAAGAGAACAATTCCAGCTTCTCCAGTCTCCCCACATAACTGAAGTCCTTCATCCCCTGGTACCATTCTTTGCAATCTCCCTTTAACTTTCTCTGCTCTAAGCAGAACAAACCCAGCTTCTCCAGTCTCTCCACATAACTGAAGTCCCTTTGCACTGGTAACATTCAGATCAAACTCCCCTTAACCTGCTCTGCTCTAAGGAGAATAATCCCAGCTTCTCCAGTCTCTCCACGTCACAGAAGTCCCTCATCCCTGGTACCATTCTAATAAATCTCCTCTGCACCCTCTCCAAGACATTGATATCCTTCCTAATGTGCGGTGCCCAGAATTGGGCACAATACTCCAGCTGAGGACTAAGCAGTGATTTATAAAGTGTTGAGCGTCGCTTCTTTCGGTCCTATCGTATTAGCTGTGCGACCTGCATCTGGTACTGGAAGCGGGTCCCGAGCACGGCAGCCCGGAGATTGACGAGAGGGCCCTTGCTGGCCCACAGGGTCTGAATCTCCAGCGGCAGGCTCAGAAAGCAACTGGTCTCGCACAGGACAATCTGCAAAGGGCAAACGGTGCATTTAGTACCTCACCGCTACAGTATTGCAAATGACAGCGATTCCAAGGGGACCACACACTCGAGACCCAGAGTGAAGAGCAGCCTCGCTCTCAGCAGCCCCTTTAAAAGTGGGTCATCCTGCTGTGCCGCTTGAACCTCAGATCCCCCCTCTTTAATGGGGCAGTCTTAAAATCAGGAGATCCCTTAAAAGGACAGCCTCACTGTCAGCGGTACTTTTTAAATTGACAGTCTCACTGTCAGGGTTTCGTTTTAATGGGACAGTCTCACTGTCAGGGACCCGTTTTAATGGGACAGTTTCACTGTCAGGGACCCGTTTTAATGGGACAGTCTCACTGTCAAGGATCCGTTTTAATGGGACATTCTCACTGTCAGGGGGCCGTATTAATGGAACAGTCTCACTGTCAGCGGTTATTTTAAAGGAAAGGTTCCACCATGAAGGGCTTTGTTTTAAATTCCAACTCCCCCAGCCCCAAGTCACTCGCTCCCTGATTCCCACCCCCCACACATCCACAGCGTATGGACCAACCCTTCTCCCCCATTCCCCAGGAATCTCCCAACACTTCTGCCCGCCTTCCCCAGGAATGGACCGACACTTCTCCCCCTGTCCCAACCCAGGAATGGTCGACCCTTCTCCCTCCCCGGCCCAGGAATAATCCGGAAATTCTCACCACACCCCTGCCCAGGTAAACTAGTTACTTCTCCTCCCACCCACCACTGCGACCTAGCCAACAGAGGAGCACCATTTTGGTTAGGATAGGTTGTTGGTTGTGTTGGGGGTGGTGTGCTGATGGGAGGAGGTGACAGAGTTTGCCGGAGCATCAAGCACGGGTTTGACGATCCGGGTCAGACACATAAGGTCATGAAAAATAGGAGCATGAGTAGGCCATTTAGCCCTTTCAGCATGCTCCACCATTCAATAAGATCATGGCTGATTTGTACCTCATCTCCACTTTCCTGCATTATCTCTAAAACCCCTTGATTCCCCTAATATTCAAAATTCTACCAGTCTTTGTCTTGAATATAATGAACAACAGAGCCTCCACAGCCTCTGAGGTAGATAATTGAAAAGATTCATCAACTTCGGAATGAATAAATTTCTCCTCATCTCAGTCCTAAACGACAACCATTTGGATGTTTCAATGTACTCACCTCTCATCTTCTAAACTCTAGATAATTTAGGCCTTGTCTACTCAATCTCTCCTCAGAGGACAATCTCCCATCACAGGAACTACACTGGTGAATATTCGTTGCAATGGCAAGTATATTCTTCCTTTGGTAAGGTGTCCCAAACTGTACTCAATACTCCAGGTGTGGTCTCGCCAGGGCCCTATCATAATTGCATTAAGATGTCTTTACTCATATTACATTTGCTTTCCTAATTGCTTGCTGCACCTGCATTTTAACTTTCAGTGATTCTTGTGCAAGGACACCCTGGTCCCTCAGAAAACCAACATTTCCAAATTTCTCATCAAGTAAATCTACTCTGCTTTTCGATTTTACTACTGAAGTGGATAAATTCACATTTCACCACGTTATATTCCACTTGCCATGTTCTTGCCCACTCACTTAGCCTGTCTATATCCCCTTGCAGCCTTCTTGCACCCTACTCACAACTTACAATTCCACCCAGTTTTGTGTCATCAGCAAACTTGCATATATTACATTTGTTCCCCTCATCCAACTTATTGATGTAGATGGTGAATAGCTGAGGCCCAAGCACTGATCATTGCCGTACTCCACTAGTTACAGCCTGCCAACCCGAACAGGATACGTTTATTCCAACTTTCTCTTTTCTGTCCGTTAACCAATCCTCAATCCATGCTCGTATATTACCCCCAATCCAATGAGTCCAATTTAGTTTAATAGCCTCTTGTGTGGCACTTAATCGAATGCCTTCTGATAATCCAAATAGCACATCCACTGGATCTCCCTTATCTATTCTACTAGTTACAACCTGAAAAACTCTAACAGATTGTTCAAACGCGATTCCATTTCATAAATCCCTGTTGACTCTGCCCAATCCGATTATTATTTTCTAAGTGCCCTGTTACCACGTCATTAATAATCGATTCTCGTATTTTCCCTATTACTGATATCAATCGAACTGTTCTGTAGTTTCCCGTTTACATTCACCCTCCTTTCTTAAATAATGGGGTTATATTTGTAAACTACAAATCTGCAGCAACCGTTCTACAATCTATGGAATTTTGGACAAAGACAACCACTGCATCCACTACATCTATAGCCACCTCTTTCAAATCCCTAGGATGTATGTCATCAGATCCAGGCAATTTATCGGTGTTCAGTCCAATTAATTTCTGCAGTACGATTTTTTTACGAACACTAATTTGTTTCATGTCCTCCTTCTCGCGAGAGCCTTGGTTCTCTACTATTTCCGGGAAGTTTTTTCATCTGTTTAATTCTCTGCCATTTCCTTACTCCACATTATAATTTCTCCTATCTCAGCCTGTAAGGGACCCACATTAACTTTCACCAATCCTTTCCTTTTCACACAAACATATACGTTTTTACAGCTGCGTTTTATGTCTCCGGCTAATTTACTCTCATTCTAATTTCCCTTTCTTTTTTAATTTCTTGGTTCTCCTTTGCTGAATTCTAAAATCCTCACAATTAGCAGGCTTACTAATCTTTTTGCCAGCATTATAAGCCTTTTATCTAATACTTTTTTTAACTTCTCTTGTTGCCGCGGTTGGACCACCTTTCCTGTGGGGTTCTCCGTGGCAAATTCGCCGCTCATACCTATGTAGTTTGTTTTGTTTAGATTTAAGAACCAAGTTTAGCATTTAACGAAATCATTTTCAAACTCAAAATAAAATTACATCATATTATGGTCACTCTCGGTTAAAAGAACTTTTACAACAAGGTTATTGATTAAAAATTTCTCATTGAGCAATACTGGATCTAAAATATCCTGTTCCCTAGTTGGTTTCACAAGATACTGAAATAGAATACTATAGTTTCATAACGGCACATAAGGAGGCCATTCGGCCCATCGAATCCGTGCTGGCTCACTGCAGAGAAATCCAATCAGTCCCATTCCTCCGATCTAATCGCTTAGCCCTGCAAGTTTATTTCACTCTAGTGCCTATCCTGTCACCCCTTGAAAACTTTAATTGTCTCCTCTTCCACCACTTCCATCGGTAGCGATTTCCAGGTCCTCACCACTCCCTGCGTAAATAAGTGTTTCCTCACATCCCCCCTGTATCTCTTGCCCAACACCTTAAATCTGCCTCCCCTAGTCCTTGTAGCATCAACAAGCTGGAGCAGCCTTTCTCTGCCCAGCCTCTCCAAACCCGTCATAATCTTTTACACCTCTATCAAAGCACTCCTCAACCTCCTTTGCTGTAATGCAAACAAATCATAACAATAACTAAAACTTAAAACTTAAAAAATCCAGCTTATCCAACCTGTCCTTTTCGCTAAGATCTCCCATCCCCTCAACCATTCTGGTTAATCTCCTCGGCACGCTCTCAAGTGCCGTCACATCCTTCCTAAAGTGCCTTGACCAGAACTGAACGCAATACTACATTTGTTGGCTAACCAGCGCTTTATAAAATTTTAGATTAATTTCTCTACTTTAGTACTCAATACCTCTATTTATGAAGCCCAAGATCTCATATGCTTTGTTAACCGCTCTCTCAATCTGTCCTGCCACCGTCAGGGACCTATGCACATTGAATCCCAGGTGCCTCTGTCCCTGCACACTCTTTAAAACTGTGGCATTAAGTGTATATTGTCTTTGTCGTTTCCTACTGCCAAAATGCATCACTTCACAATCTATGGATTAAATTCTATCTGCCGCTTTTCTGTTCATTCTCCTAGCATATCTTTGCCCATTTGCAGTCGATTGCTATCATCTTCACTGTTTGTCACACCCCAAAGTTTGATGTCATCGGCAAAATTAGAAATTCTACTTAGTATTCTAATATCGAAATCTTATATATATATTTTTATACATATATAGATATATATATCAAAAAAAGCAGTGGCTCCAGCACCGACCATGGGGAGCAACACACCCTGGCATCCACCAGTCTGAAAAACAGCCATTTACCACTATTCGCTGTTTTCTTTCCTTAAGCCAATGCCTTATCCAAGCTGCCACTGACCAACCTATTCCGTGCGCCTCAATTTTGTTAAGCCTTCTTTGTGGTACTTTGTTAAACGCCTTCCTAAAATCCATGTAGACAACATCCATTACATTCCCTTCATCAATCCGCGCTGTTACTTCATCCGAAAATTAAATTAGATTCGTCAAACACTATCTTGTATACATTCCATGAAATCGTCGTCCACATTAATACAGCAAATTTGTTTTGCACTGTCTATATTTGGATTAAAGTCCCCCATGATTACTCTATTACCCTTGTTACATGCGGCACTAATTTCCTGATTTTTCCTCTGCCCTACATTACAACTACTGTTTGGGAGCCTATAAAAAAATCCCACCAAATTTTTCTGCCCCTTGCAGTTTCTTAGCTCCACACAAACGGAATTTACTTCTTGATTTTCTGAGCTAAGATCCTTTCTCTCTACTATCTTTATCACCTCCTTCATTAACCCATTCGGTCCTCCATTTCCACTTTGCCTATCTCTTTTAAATTGAAGTATGCTGGAATATTTAGTTCCCAACCTTGGCCAATTTGCAACAATGTCTCCGTAATGGCTACCAGATCACAAAACTTACTTTCTATCTGCTTTTAATTCATCTATTTTGGAGCAGAAGAGATTTACTAGAATGAGTTCAGGGATGAGGGCTTGGATATAGATGGACATGTGGAGAAGCTGGGGCTATTCTCCTGACAGCAGAGTAGGCGAAGTGGAGATTTGATAGAGGTGTTTAAATTCATGGACGTTTTAAGATAGAGTAAATAAAGACAAACTGTTTCCAAATGCTGTCGGGTCTATAACCAGAGGGCACAGAATTAAGTTGATTGGCAAAAGAACCGGATGCAACATGAGGAAAAATGTAGCGATTTGAAATTCGCTGCCTGATACGGCCTGGATAATTATTCAATAGTAGGCTTTGAAACGTCATCGGAAAATATTGAAGGAGAAAAAATTGCTCTGACATGGGGAAAGAGCGGAAGAGTGGAAATAACCGGATTGATCTTCGAAAGAGACGGCACAGATTTACTGTGGCGAATGGCCTCCTTCTGCGATGTACTACTCTATAATTCCATGATTCTTGGACAAAGAGAGTTAAAACTGGTGTCGTCAGCATACATGTAAAAGCTACTCACATATCTGATGAAGACTCCAAAGGGAAGCATGTTGATGAGCGAGTGGAGAGAGCTAGGATAGACCCTTGGGAGGCAACACAGATAACGATGCTGCGGGGAGGGAGAGAAGCCATTGCTGTAGATCCTCCTGCTCCAATCAAATAGATAAACATGGACACAAGCAAGGGAAGTCCTACAAAAGAGAGGCCAGTGTCAGAGGAATGAAGAGGAGAAGGATTGGAGGAGAGAACCGAGAGACCGGAGCTGACAAATGCATGATTGAGGTGTTCAGCGCCAGATCATGGACAAGTAGAGGTCACAGGTGACAAAACATCATATTGAGCCTGTGACAACAGGCAGGGAAGGGAATAGAATCGGCGTCATTGTTATGGAGTTTATGGTAAGGCCAGATATGATGGCTTCGGTCTTCCTGTTGTTTAATTGGTACAAATCGCACCTCATGCAGAACAGTTGCAGTCTGATAACACAGAAATGAGAAGTCGCACAACACCAGGTTATAGTCCAACAGATTTATTTAATTTTACAAGCTTTCGGAGCAGTTCGCTCCTTCGTCAGGTAAGTTTAGCAGTGAGAGATTCTCTCAGAATTCACAATTTAAACACAGACAAAATATATTCAAATCTTTCCCACATCAAAGAGCATAGCCAAGACAATGAGATGTGTCCCAGGGGGTCCAACGTGTCAAACCACCTGCTGGCTGCATATCCTGTCAATCTGTGTAGGTTCTTGTGTTAGCCTTTTTAAAAAAAAAACACCTGGGAAGACCGGCCATGATGTCAAGTCACGTTCTGTATCGTGACATGAATCCTATATCGCGATTGTGAATTCTGGGAGATTCTCTCACTGGTAAACTTACCTGACGAAGGAGCGAACTGCTCCGAAAGCTTGTAAAATTAAATAAATCTGTTGGACTATAACCTGGTGTTGTGCGACTTCTCATTTTTGTCCACCCCAGTCCAACGCCGGCATCTCCACATCATGATAACACAGAGGTAGTGGGGGTTGGAGAGAGATGGTGGAGAGCTGGAGCTGGGTGTTGTCAGCAGACATGTGGAATCTGACCCCATGTCTGTAGATGATGTCACTAAGGGCAGCATGTAGATGTGGAAGAAGGCGAGGAAAGGGACAAGATTGAAAAGTTCAGATACTCTGAGTGAACGGTGATGGTGTGGGAAGAGAAGACATTGCTGGAGATGCTCTGGCTACCATCAGATCGGTAAGCCTGGAACCAAGAATGGATAGTTGCAGTGAAGGAGGCCAGTGTCAGAGGTGTGGAGACAGCACGGGTGGGTTTGCTGCAGGTTTGGAGGAGAGGGTGGAGATGGCGAGGGGTGAGGCCATGCAGGGATTTTAACGCAAGAAGCAGAATTTTAAACGTAAAGCTTTGGGGGGAAAGAGAGACAGTGCAGGTCAGTGAGGGCGAGAGTGATGGGCGAGCGGGAATTGGGAAGGCTGGACATGGACAGCAGAGTGTTGGATCGGTTGACATTGTTGGAAGGTGGATGTTGGTTGGCTGGCCAGGAGTGAAGTGGAGGATGTCAGTCAGGAGGTGGCACAGAACTAATTTTACTGAAGCTGTCAACCCATGGAGACTAAACAGGTAAATATCTGCGGTAAAATAGCGTAGAGAGGAATATCAATGCCGCCCGTTCCGTGTCCATCCCTTAATATCACCCAGTGTAATTTCTAGGCTACAATCCTGATCATTGGCCTTCAAATTACACGGTATCCGGGACTGGGACATCATAATTGCGCTGAGAAACTGCAGGGACAGAGTGAAACGTGGCTGCTTGTTTACCTGGATTCAGAGTACACTGCGGAGAAATAGTTAAATTTATCAATCGTTTGGTACCAGGGAACTTGGTCAATGCAATCACATGAAAGCTGTAACTGAAGCCGCTAATTAGTAATGGATCAGTCCTGTATGGGGAGACATTTCAGCCTTATTCCCGAGAGAAGAATGATTAAGATGTGGTCATTGAGATGTTTGTGTTGTATGCACCACATTAATATCATCGGAGTCAAAGGTCCTGATGTAATGTGTTTG
Source organism: Squalus acanthias (assembly GCA_030390025.1). Lineage (NCBI taxonomy): Eukaryota > Metazoa > Chordata > Chondrichthyes > Squaliformes > Squalidae > Squalus > Squalus acanthias. The sequence continues at coordinate 397,185 of JASTWF010000042.1, forward strand.
TTCAAGTGCCTGGAACTAATAGCAATGATCAGGGGTATAACCTGTCAGTGTCAGTGGAGACTTATCCCCTGAATAAATCAGGGCCCAATGGAATGGATCAGCTCAGAGTGCCTGCTGGAGCTGTGGGTTCCTCTCCAACAGAAGTCGCTGCTTCTGACAGAAATGGGATATCAAGTAATATTTCAGATAGAAGACATTTACTATCCTATTATTGCAGCCGTTGGGGTTTCTGGTAAGCCGTTATCTTAGCTGTCAATGGTGTAAATCGGTGTTAACTGTGCTGCTCTATTTGGTAATGTGTTTTATACTGCAGGTTTTCCACAGCCGCCTGTTCTGTTCCAGCAATTGAATGATGGGATGTCCTCAGTCTCTGCTTTCTGGTCTTTTAGGAGTTTTAATATATCTGTAATTATCTTTGTGGATCCAGTCCTGGCATTTTTACTGCATCATTCCCTGTACTGATGTATTCGAATCAGGTTAATCAGGAATCTGGGCTAAGAGCAGGTATCAGACAATCAGGAGCTGTTGTTTAATTTATGTTGTGGGACTAACCAATCCAGAATTATTTTTTTCATAAATCTGTTTTCAATGATTGATAATGAGACAGCTCACGGTCTCAGTGTTACAAGGAGGCAGCGCAATGTCCTCCCTCCCCAGTAACATGTTTCAGTTTAACTGGGATTTCAAAGTGTGTATTGGTTATCACTGTTTTGAAATATTATTTCACTTTGTGTGTATCTGACACCGATCAGAGTTCCGGCGACTGAAGTGAGTTTGCCGCTGACATCTTTATATCTCCTTATCTAATTCTTAGTGGATGGATTCACTGACTGTCACTGGAATTCATTGTAAAATGTAATGTTTTGAGGTGTTTTTTATCAGTCTGCACTGTATCTGTTGGAATCAGAAGCCCTTCTATTGATCTGGAGATTACAAAGTGCAGCGTGAGGTTGCTGTTTTGTTAATTGAACAATCCCGCCATCTAACATTGCACTTTATAATTACAGGAGAAGGGACTTCAATCATAGTGTGATCTGTCTGGAAAAGACAACCGATTCTGTTTATTTAATGCATTGAAGATCAAAGTAGCTGAACAGGTTGATACTTGGGTGATCTGTATGAATAATAAACTATTCACGGAGACTTCAGCATTGAACACACTGACTCTCAGAATAAAATCATTGAACACGGGGATAGTGAACAGAAAGCAGGCGCAGCATGTTAGGATTAAAGTAAAGAAAGGCATTGAGGAAGACATTGGAGACTGTCGGGAGAGATAGAGAGGAGTGATAGATAAAGAATCTGAAAAGCAAAACTAGAGGGAGGCGCAAGGGAAGAGAAAGAGAGTGAGAGAGAGAGAGCGAGAGAGAGAGAGAGGAGAGATTACACAGGAATCCATAGGATATACGGCACAGAAACAGGCCATTCGGCCAACCTGTCCATGCCGGCGTTTATGGTCCACTCGAGCCTCCTCCCGTCATTCCTCATCTAACTCTATCAGTATACACCGCTATTCCGTTCTCCCTCATCTTATTATCTAGTTTCCACTTAAATGCATCTATATTATTCGCATCACCCACTGCCTCTGGCAGCAAGTTCCACATTCTCACCACTGTCTGGGTGAAGAAGTTGCTCCTGAGTTTCCCATTAGATTTATTTGAGGATATATGAAATTGAAGGCACTTAGGCTCTTCCCCAGAAGTGGAAATACTGTCTCTGTGTCTACTCTATCCAACCTTTCATAATTTTAAAGACCTTTATCAGATTACCCCTCAGCCTTCTCTTTTCAAGAGAAAAGAGACACAGCCTGTTCATCCTTTCCTGATAGGTACACCCTCGCATTTCTGGTGTCGTCCCTGTAAATCTAAGACAGATGGCGAGAGAGGCAGCGGTGTGACTAATTCATCGGAATGATCTGCTGAAACTTCCAGTTCAATTATGATGAGGAAATTAGTTTTGAAGGTGATAATAAGATGTTGACAGATTGTGAGAGTTTATTGTATCGCTATGAAGGTACACAGTCTGTTTTGGTAAATGTTCATTTCTCTTATTCACTGACAGGACAAGTGTGTTTATAGAATAGAATCCGTGAATTATTGATTGCAATGTATTATTAGCATATCATATTTTAAACGCTCTGGGACAACGACATTCAGTAAAGTACGAGGTTGGTTCAATTAATACATTTTAATTGAATGTGCTGAGTAAATTTAATGCACACATTTTGTACACAGCCTGTTGTTCGCTGAAACCCAAAGCCACAGAATATATTGGTTGAATGTACTGGTCGAGTTGTGTTACTGGGATTTATGAGTTAGATTTAGTCTCAAACTCTGCTGCATTCTCTCCATGCGAATCCCACACTCTCCTCCTCCTGGACTGAATCCTCTGTCTCCTCATCCGTTGCTTCAGTTTGGCCGAATTCCCAATCCCTCAGTTCCTGACTCCCATCCATGTCACACATGTCCTTTTCCTTCTCTCCCTCCCAATCCCACTCACTGGCCCGCCCTCCAGCTGCCTCTTCCCGTTTAGTGCCAGCTCCTGCCGGCTCTCTTAACACAGAACAACAAACAGCTTCACCTCCCCTCTGTCCCCAAACCTTCCCGGCCATCAGTCTGGAGCCCAAAACCGGAATTTACCCATTGAATTCTCGCACCTGAAAACTCTTCCCCCTTCCCCACCGGCACTGCGCCCTCACTCGGCCCTTCCAGTGGATCCGGTGCTCACTTTATTCACTTTCTGTATCGAGTTCCCAATTCATTCTCGATAATTGTGTTGAAATTATTTCTCTGCCCGAAAGCGCTGTACAGGTCCAGGAATCAGTTTCCAGCGTTCGATGCAGCAACAGATCTGGAAATTTCAGCCCAGATCCTGTCAACCTGTTGCTTTGGCTCCAGGTCTGATCAGTAATTGATCTGCTTCCTTCTCTCTTTCTTACAGTTAACTTGGTAGCGATTGTGATCCTGTCCCGAGGAAAGTGCGGGTCTCCAAATGTATCACTCGCTACCGGGTGGGAATGGCAGCGGCCGATCTCCTGGTCCTCATCTCTGATCCCATATTGAGGTGCAATGGTCAGATTTATTTCCCAGATTCATTCCTGAACATTACTCCCGTGTGTAGTCTCACACTCTACCTGATTTTTGCTACAACGATGGTTTCTGTCTGGTTCACAGTCGCATTCACCTTTAATCAGTTTGTGGCCATTTGTTGTGAGAAGCTGAAAGCAAAATATTGCACCGAGAAAACGGCAGCAGTGGTTATCGGAACAGTGAGTGTGCTGAACTGTTTAGAGTCTGTCCCCTGGTACTTTAAACTTGAACCTTACTATATGATTGATAATGTTCCCTGGTATTGTGTAACTAAACTGAGCTTCTATACTTACCCCGCATGGGCCGCATTTGAGTTGTTTCACCGAATTTTAACCCCTTGTGTGCCGTTCTTTCTGATTTTGCTGCTCAATGTTCTGACGGTCGGACGTATTTTAGTGTCCAGTAGAGTCCGCAGGGGACTCCGGGGCCGCAGCGATGGAGAAAAGCACAAGGACCCAGAGATGAAGAACCGAAAGAAATCCATAGTTTTCCTCTTCAGTATAACCGGCACTTTTAAATTGTTATGGGTGACACAAGTTGTATTTTACTTATATCAGCGCATTACAAAGAATTATTTTTTATTCCATTAATGACCCTCTTTATATCACAGGACACACACCAGCAATGCTTCAGGTTCTCAGTTCCTGCACCAAAACGTGTATTTACGCTGTGACCCAGACTAAATTCAGAGAGGAGCTGAAGAACGCGGTGAAATACCCATTCAAGCTATTTGTTCAATTAGTTAAATCATAGAAAGAGCTGGACGGTTTCATGTACTAGAACAGCATTCCATTTTATCCCACATCTCCTACACTCCCCACTGGACTAACAGTACATTTTGCATTAGAAGCAACGGTCCCTGAGATTATCTTAAACCTGATTTGGATGTAATATTCTATTAAAGATCCGAAAACTGAGGCGTGTCTCCTTTGCAGACGACACATGAATTGTTTCTCCAAAGGGCGGCGCTAAAAAGTTCAGCAGGACTTCAACTGAAGTCGCTGCCAATCAAAGTAGATACTGTTGGCGGGCTGACAGAATGACACAGATTGATAGAAAGCAAGAAAGACTTGCATTTATAAAGCGCCTTTCACGACCACCAGGAGTCCCAAAGCGTTTACAGTCAATGAAGTACTTTTTGAAGTGTAGTCACTGTTGTAATGTATGAAGCGAGGCAGCCAATTTGTGCACAATCATCTGCCACAAACAGCAGTGTGATAATGACCAGAGTATTGATTGAAGGATAACTATTTGCCAGGACACCAGAGATAAACGCTCTGCGCTTCTTAGTGCCATTGGAACGTTTACCTGCAGCTTATAGAGCGGACGCGGCCTTGGTTTGACATTGCATCCGAGAGAGGGCACCTCCGACAGTGCAGCGCTCCATCAGCACTCTACTAGAATGTCAGCCCAGATTTCTGTGCTCAAGGCTCTGCAGTGGGACAATCAAAAAGCAACCTTTTGACTCAATGGTGAGGGTGATACCAGCAGAGCCACAGCTGACAATGTTGGCACATAAATTGAAAAATAGACAGTTGTAGGGAGAGATGATAAATGGCTTGATAGAGAGAAATAATAGGCACATTGATAGTTGGAGAGGGAAACATACAGGGAGAAACATAGAGGTGGAGATAAAGGAAATTCATATAAACAGGAGAGATGGAATCCGTTAGAGCAACAGATAGAGTAACAGAGAAAAACGGCGCAATTTACCAAGAGAGAGATGGAAACAGGAGCAGAGAGGGAGACTCAGGGAAAGGAAGGGAAACATAAAAAGAGAGAGATAGAAAGAAGACGTGACAGACAGAAAAAGCGCGAATCAGAGATAAAGACAAATACAGAGTAGAAAAATAAATATGAAGAGATTTTAATCGCTCCCCCATTGGCGGCCGTGCTTTCAACTGCCCGGGCCCTGAGCTCTGGAATTCCCTCCCTAAAGCTCTCCGGTTCTCTCTCCTCCTTTCCGATCTTCCTTAAATCCTACCTGTTTAACCAAGCTTTTTCTCATCTGTCCTGATACCTCCTTCTGTAGCTCGGTGTCAAAAGTGGTTTTATTGATATCGCTCTTGTTAAGCGCCTTGGGGCGTTTCACCTTATTAATCGCGCTATATAAATGTAAGTTGTTGTTTTATGTAAGACAGAAACATATACACAGCGAAACCAAGAAAGAAGCGGAAGTCTTTTGATTCATGAACAAAGTTTTCTTTAAGGTGCATTTATACAGCTTCTTTTACATCTTTTACACCTAAAACCTGTTACATCTCTAACTTTCCCAGTTCTTATGAAAAGTTATCCACCTAAAACATTAACTCTGTTTCTCTCTCCACAGATGCTGCCTGAACTGTTAACTATTTACACTATTTCCTTTACATTTCCTAATCATAAGTTTATGTATAATTTCATTTTGTATAAAACATAATATTACGCTAATGTCTAAGAGTAGATCTATGCAGTCTGTGAAAACCGGAATTTTAGTTGATTATAAATTTTAAAATGGAAAGTGTCGGAGAAAACTAGGATAAACACTTAAGAAAATTAGAGAGTGAAGACAGAGAGAAGTAACGGAATGAAAAACAGAGACAGACAGATGTAACAAAGTGATAAATGAATGGAGACAACTTTACTAATAGAGAAATAGAAATTCAAAAACAAGAACGGAATTATAGAGAAACACTATGAAAGAGAAAGACAGAGTTAAAAAGCTAAATAGAAAGAAACAGAAAGAGACAATATGGGAAAAGGATAAACATAGAGAAACAGAGACTCAGAAATAAACAGAGGCTGACAGAATTAGGAAGAGTAAACAGTTTTGCAGACAATGAGTGAGAGGGACAGTGTGGCTGAGGGAGAGAGGACACAAAGGCGGCAGAAACAACCAGAGGCAGACAGACAGACAGTAAGGGAGAGAGAGAGATAGGCTGGCATAAAAATGTCAGAGATAGAAAGCGGAAAAGATAGAGATAGCAAAACAGAGGCAGAAAGTAACAGCGATGGAAATAACAAGACAGAAAAACAGAAAAAAGACCGATTGCGAAAAATATACCCAGAGAGACAGAAACAACGGGAGGCAGGCAGAGGTAAAAAGAGAGATTGAGGTAGAGTCAGAGAGTGAGTTTAAAACACCGAGTGCCCTGAATACATTAGTATGTATTTATAATTATATCCTATATAATTATTTGATATACAAAGAAACACATTATAATGAGCCTGGACTATCATAAAATCTGCAGATGAAGCAGGCGAGCCAGTTAATGCCTGTTCTGGGGTAATACACTTTTGGGTTTAATTCTAAAGGTGATGCCTGGAGGCTGCACAATACAGTCACTCAGACTTGTGTAACTGACCCTGCCCATCACTTACTGCAGGAGATTTCCCAGCTGCTCTGTACAATGTGTAACTTTCCCAGTGACCTGCTGTATTCTGTAATAAATCAAAATGTATTGTTAAGCCTTCTCCTGTGTTACTGAGCTGGATAAGGTCCCGCAGCACTCTTCAGCTCTCTGTTGTGGCTCTATATTCTAATTTATTCCCGGATTAAATAAAAACTGGTGAATAAAGAGATAAAAACTAAACACTGGATCAGAAGAACTCTCAGAGTCAGTCCAGTTTTATGTCTAACGTTTGAAACAAAGTATAGAATTGCATACTATAAACAAAATGCCCACTACATGCGCATTACTTCAAAATAACAAACTTCAGTCATTTTACCTTATACAGAAATTCACATTTCATGGATTAATTCACTCTATGCGCTGCATTCTCAGTGTTAAAATCTAGCCTATCCTCTCTTACACTTTACATCTAACGACAAATGGGACTAACAGACTGCACGACAGAGACACACTCGCATGGGAATCTGATTGTCAAATGTCCATGTCTGTCACCCTTGGAAGGATTCTAGGGAAATAAATTGGGACGGGAGAAAGGCATTTGTCATCCAGATATCGATTGTCCCATTCAACAAGCGCAGGGCAGGTACAGCCTTTTTTGTAAAGCTGCCCGTGAATGCTTATTACAAACATTAGGTTTGGCTTCAGCATTCAGTGTATGGCCCATTTCTGTTCACTGAGTCTATCTATGATCTGTGTCTGGAGACTGAGCGCATCCTTTGGAAATTTGTAGTTGATTCCAAAATAGGAGTTAGAGTGAATTCTATAGAAGACCAATGGGAGCCACAAAGGGATATGGATTAGAGGGTCAGTGTGGCAGATGGAATTCAAGGTCAGTAATTCAATGTCACCTGACCTGCTCCCATTTCATTCCACACACCCACCTTCCCCGTGCCGCACCCAGCACCCCGCCACTCACAGGTTCAGGGGCTGCAAACTGGGGCTTTATAAAGTTTACAAGAAAGGAAAGGGAAATCTTTCATTTCCAGACTGTCCCTAGAATCATAAAATCATACAGCACAGAAGGAGGCCATTCATCGCAAAAGCCAGTGCCAGTTCTTTGAAAGATCGACCCAATTAGTCCCACTTCCCTTCTCTTTCCCAATAGACCTATAATGTTTTCCCCATCAAGTATTTAACCAATTCCCTTTTGAAATTTACTGTTGAATCCGATTCCACCGCCCTTGCAGGCAGCGCATTCCAGATCACAACAACTCGCTGCGTAAAAACATGCTCACCTCTCCCCTGGTTCAAATCTGTTCTTAACCTTCTATGCTCTAAGGAGAACAATTCCAGCTTCTCAAGTCTCCCCACATAACTGAAGTCACTTTGCCCTGGTAACATTCTGATCAAACTCCCTTTAACTTTCTCTGCTCTAAGGAGAACAATCCCAGCTTTTCCAGTCTCTCCACATCACAGAAGTCCCTCATTCCTGGTACCATTCTAGTAAATCTCCTCTGCACCCTCTCCAAGACTTTGACATCCTTCCTAATGTGCGGTGCCCAGAATTGGACACAATACTCCAGCTGAGGCCTAAGCAGTGATTTATAAAGGGTTGAGTGTCGCTTCTTTCGGTCCTTCCATATTAGCTGTGCGACCTGCCTCTGGTACTGGAAGCGGGTCCCGAGCACGGCAGCCCGGAGTTTGACGAGAGGGCCCTTGCTGGCCCACAGGGTCTGAATCTCCAGCGCCAGGCTCAGGAAGCAACTGGTATCGCACAGGACAATCTGCAAAGTGCAAACGGTGCATTTAGTACCTCACCGCTACATTACTGCAAATGAGAGCGATTCCAAGGGGACCTCACACTCGAGATTCAGATTGAAGAGCAGACTCGCTCTCAGCAGCCCCTTTAAATAGGGGGCCTCCCTGCTGGGCCGCTTGAACCTCAGATCCCCCCTTTAATGGGGCAGGCTTAAAATCAGGAGCTCCTTTAAAAGGACTGTCTCACTGTCAGGGGTACTTTTTAATTTGACAGTTTCACTGTCAGGGAGCCGTTTTAATAGGACAGTCTCACTGTCAGGGATCCGTTTTAATGGGACAGTCTGACTGTCAGGGATCCGTTTTAATGGGACTGTCTTACTGTCAGGGATCCGTTTTAATAGGACAGTCTCACTGTCAGGGACCCTTATTAATGCGACAGTCTCACTGTCAGGGGGCCGTTTTAATGGGACAGTCTCACAGTCAGGGGTACTTGTTAATGGGACAGTCTCACTGTCAGGGACCCGTTTTAATTGGACAGTCTCACTATCAGGGGTACTTGTTAATGAGACAGTCTCACTATCAGGGACCCGTTTTAATGGGACAGTCTGACTGTCAGCTGGCATTTTAAAGGAGAAGTTCCACCATCAAAGGCCTTGTATTAAATACCATCACCCCCAGCCCCAAGTCACTCGCTCCCTGATTCCCACCCCCCACCCACCCCCAACACATCCACAGCGTATGGACCAACCTTTCTACCCCATCCCCCAGGAATCTCCGACCACATCTCCCCGCCTTCCCCAGGAATGGTCAGAACCTTCTCCCCCCGTCCCCATCCAGGAATGGTCGACCCTTCTCCTTCCCCCGCCCAGGAATACTCCGGAACTTCTCAGCACACCCCAGCCCAGGTAAGCTAACATCTTCTCCGCCCTCCCGCCTCAGCGACCTAGCCAACAGAGGAGCACATTTTGGGTTGGGATAGGGTGTTGGTTGTGTTGGGGATGGTTTGCTGATGGGTGGAGGTGAAAGAGTTTGCATGAGCCTCTAGCACTGGTTTGACGATCCGGGACAGACCCATAAGAACATCAAAAATAGGAGCCTGAGTAGGCCATTTAGCCCTTTGAGCCTGCTCCACCATTCAATAAGATCATGGCTCATTTGTACCTCATCTCCACTTTCCTGCATTATCCCAAAAAAACAATGATTTCTTAAATATTCAAAAAACTACCGATCTCTGTCTTGAATATACTGAACAACAGAGCTCCCACAGCCCTCTGAGGTAGATAATTGAAAAGATTCATCAACCTCTGAATGAGGAAATTTCTCCTTATCTCAGTCCTAAACGATCAACCATTTGGATGTTTCAATGATATCACCTCTCATCTTCTAAACTCTAGATAATTTAGGCCTTGTCTACTCAATCTCTCCTCATAGGACAATACCCCATCACATGAACTACTCTGGTGAATCTTCGTTGCACTCCTCCTATGGCATGTATATCCTTCCTTAGGTAAGGTTTCCCAAACTGTACACAATACTCCAGGTGTGCTCTCACCAGGGCCCTATCATAATTGCAGTATGACGTCTTTATACATATAACATTTGCTTTCCTAATTTGTTGCTGTTCCAGCATGTTAACTTTCTGTGATTCTAGAGCAAGAATACCCAGGTCCCTCTGAAAACCAACATTCCCAAATTTCTCACTATATAAAAACTACTCTGCTTTTCGATTTTTCTACTAAAGTGGATAAATTCAAATTTCATCACGTTATATTCCACTTGCCACGTTCTTGCCCACTCACTTATCCTGTCTAAATCCCCTTGAAGCCTCCTTGCACCAAACTGACAACTTACCTTCCCACTCAGTTTTGTGTCATCAGCAAACTTGCATATATTACATTTGTTCCCCTCATCCAACTGATTGATGTAGATGGTGAATAGCTGAGGCCCAAGCACTGATCATTGCCGTACTTCACTAGTTACAGCCTGCCAACCCGAACATGACCCGTTTATTCCAACTCTCTCTTTTCTGTCCGTTAATCAATCCTCAATCCAATCTCGTATATTAGCCCCAATCCAATGAGTCCTAATTTAGTTTAATAGCGTCTTGTGTGGCACTTAATCGAATGCCTTCTGATAATCCAAATACCACATCCACTTGATGTTCCTGATCTATTCTGCTGGTTACAACCTGAAAAACTCTAACAGATTGTTCAAACGCGAATTCCATTTCATAAATCCCTGTTGATTCTGCCCAATCCTAATATTATTATTTTCTAAGTGCCCTGTTAACACGTCATTAATAATAGATTTTCGTATTTTCCCTATTACTGATGTCAATCTATCTGTTCTGTAGTTTCCCGTTTTCTTTCTCCCTCCTTTCTTAAATAGTGGGGTTATATTTGTTAACTACAAATCTGCAGCAACCGTTCTACAATCTATGGAATTTTGGACAAAGACAACCACTGCATCCACTACCTCTATAGCCACCTCTTTCAAAACCCGAGGATGTAGGCAATATGGACGAGGGGATTTATCGGTGTTCAGTCCCATTCAGTCCCATTAATTTCTCCAGTACGATTTTTTTACTAATATTAATTTATTTTATTTCCTCCTTCTCACTATTTTCGGGAAGTTTTTTGCGTCTTCTTCCATCAAGACAGACACGAAGCATCTGTTTAATTCTCTGCATTTCCTTACTCCCCATTATAATTTCTCCTATCTCAGCCTGTAAGGGACCTACACTTACTTTCACCAATCCTTTCCTTTTTACACAATTATATAAGTTTTTACAGCTGCATTGTATGTCTCTTGCTAGTTTACTCTCATATTCGAATTTCCCTTTCTTTATTAATTTCTTTGTCCTCCTTTGCTGAATTCTGAATTCGTCCTCATCCGCAGGCTTACTAACCTTTTTGCCAGCATTACAAGCCTTTTATCTAATACTATTGTTAACTTCTCTTGTTAGCCGCCGTTGGACCATCTTTCCTGTGGGTTTTTTGTGCCTTAAAGGAATATATATTTGCTGCTAATTATATATTTATCCTTTAAATGTTAGTCTTTGCTTATCTACCTCCATACATTTTATCCAGTTGCCCATCCTTCCGTGGCAAAATCGCCCCTCAGACCGATGTAGTTTGTTTTGTTTCGATTTAAGAACCTAGTTTCGGATTTAAGGAAATCACTTTCAAACTCAATATAAAATGTCATCATATTATGGTCACTCTTCGTTAAAGGCCCCTTTATAACAATGTTATTAATTAACCCTTTTTCATTGACCAATACTATATCTAAAATATCCTGTTCCCTTGTTGGTTTCTCAACATACTGAAATATAATACTATAGTATAATTTCGGCACATAAGGAGGCCAGTCGGCCTATCGAATCCGTGCTAGGTCACTGCAGAGAAATCCAGTCAGTCCCATTCCTCCGCTCTATCCCCGTAGCCCTGCAAATTTATTTCCCTCAAGTGCGTATCCAGTCTCCCCTTGAAAACTTTACTTGTCTCCTCTTCCACCACTTCCATCGGTAGCGAGTTCCAGGTGCTCACCACTCACTGCGTAAATATGTGTTTCCTCACATCCTCCCTGTATCTCTTGCCCAACAACTTCAATCTGCGTCCCCTAGCCCTTGTACCATCAACTATTTGGAACAGACTTTCTCTATCTAGCTTCTCGAAACCCGTCATAATCTTTTACACCTCTATCAAAGCACTCCTCAACCTTCTTTGCGGTAATGAAAACAAATCATAAAAATAACTAAAACTTAAAAAAAAAATCTTCTCCAACCTGTCCTTGTAGGTAAGATCTCCTATCTCCAGAACCATTCTGGTAAATCTCTTCTGCACCCTCTCAAGTGCCTTCACATCCTTCCTAAAGTGTCGTGACCAGAACTGAACGCAATACTACAGTTATTCGCTAACCAGCACTTTACAAAGTTTCAGCTTAATTTCTCTACTTTTGTACTCAGTAAATCTATTTATGAAGCCCAAGATCGCATACGCTTTGGTAACCACTCTTGCAATATGTCCTGCCACCGTCAGGGACCTATGCACATTGAATCCCAGGTCCCTCTGTCCCTGCACACTCTTTAAAACTGTGCCATTAAGTGTATATTGCCTTTCTCTGTTACTGCTGCCAAAATGCATCACTTCACACTTCTCTGGATTAAATTCCATCTGACGCTTGTCTGTCCATTCTGCTAGCCTATCTATGTCCATTTGCAGTCGATTGGTATCGTCTTCACTGTTTGCCACACCCCCCAGTTTGGTGTCATCGGCAAATTTAGAAATTCTACTCAGTATTCCAAAAGCACCGTACCTTGGGGAGCAGCACAGCCTGTTATCCACCAGTCTGAAAAACAGCCATTTCCACAACTCGCTGTTTTCTTTCCTTAAGCCAATTCCTTACCCAAGCTGCCACTGACCAACCTATTCCGTGAGCCTCAATTTTGTTAAGCAGCTATGTGGTACTTTGTTAAACGCCTTCCTAAAATTCTTGTAGACAAAATCACATTGCATTCCCTTCATCAATCCTCGCTGTTACTTCATCAGGAAATTAAATTAGATTCGTCAAACACTATCTTCAATACATTCCATAAATTTGTTGTCCTCACTAATACAGCAAAAATGGTTTGCCCAGTCTATATGTAGGTTAAAGTCTACCATGATTACTCTATTACCCTTGTTATATGCGGCTCTAATTTCCTGATTATTACTCTGCCCTTCATTACAACTACTGTTTGGAGGCCTATAACAAATCCCACCAATATTTTCTGCCCCTTGCTGTTTCTTAGCTCCACACAAACTGAATCTACTTCTTGATTTTCGGAGCTAATATCCTTTCTCTCTCCTATCTTTATCACATCCTTCATTATCCCTATCCCTCCTCCATTTCCATTTTGCGTAGCTCTTCTTAATTTAAGTATCCTGGAATATTTAGTCCACAACCGTGGCCACTTTGCAACCACGTCTCCGTAATGGCTACTAGATCACAACACTTACTGTCCATATGCTTTTTTAATTCATCTATTTTGGTGCAGAAGAGATTTACTAGAATGTGTCCAGGGATGAGGGATTGGATATGGATGGACATGTGCAGAAGCTGGGGCTTTTCTACTGAGAGCAGAGAAGGCTAAGTGGAGAATTGATAGAGGTGTTTAAATTCATGGAGGCTTTAAGATAGAGTAAATAAAGACAAACTGTTTCCAATGCCTGTCGGGTCTATAATCAGAGGGCACAGAATTAAGGTGATTGGCAAAATAACCAGATGCAACATGAGGACAAATGCAGCGAGTGGCTACGAGTTGAAATTCACTGCCTGATACGGTGTGGATAAATAGTCAACAGTAGGCTTTGAAACGTCATCGGAAAATATTGAAGGTGAAAAATTGCTCTGACGTGGGGAAAGAGCGGGAGAGTTGATTTAACCGGATTGATCTTCGAAAGACCCGGCACAGATTTACTGGGGCGAATGTCCTCCTTCTGCGATGTACTACTCTTTAATTCCATGATTCTTGGACATAGATAGTTAAAACTGGTGTCGTCAGCGTACATGTAAAAGCTACTCACATATCTGATGAAGACTCCAATGGGAAGCATGTTGATGAGCGAGTAGAGAGAGCTAGGATAGATCCTTGGGAGGCATCACAGGTAACGATGCTGCGGGAATGGAGAGAAGCCATTGCTGGAGATCCTCCTGCTCCAATCAAATAGGTAAAGGTGGAAACAAGGAAGGGAATTCCCAGCAAAAGAGAGGCCAGTGTCAGAGGAATGAAGTGGAGACGGATTGGAGGAGAGGACCGGGAGACCGGAGCTGACAAATGCATGATTGAGGTGTTCAGCGCCAGATCATGGACAAGTAGAGATCAGAGATTACAAAACATAATACTGAGCATGTGACAACAGGCAGGGAGGGGAATGGAATCGTCGTCACAGTGATGGATTATGGTGAGGACAGATATAATGGCTACGGTCTTCCTGATGTTTATTTGGAGCAAATCGCACCTCATGCAGAACATGTGGCAGTCTGATAACACAGAGGTAGTGGAGGGTGTAGAGAGATGGTGGAGAGCTGGAGCTGGGTATTGTCAGTAGACATGTGGAATCTGACCCCATGTCTGTAAATGATGTAACAAAGGGCAGCATGTAGATGAGGAAGAGGACGAGGAAAGTGCAAGATTGAAACGTTAAGATACTCGAGAGTGAACGGTGATGGTATGGGAAGAGAAGGCATTGCTGGAGATCTGGTTAACATCAGATCGCTAACATTGGGGCCAAGAGTGGACAGTTCCAGCGAAGGAGGCCAGTGTCAGAGTTGTGGAGACAGCACGGGTGGGTTTGCTGCAGGTTTGGAGGAGAGGGTGGAGATGGCGAGGGGTGAGGCATTGCAGGGATTTCAACCCAAGAATCAGAATTTTAAAATTAAAGCTTTGGGGGGATTGAGAGCCAGTGCGGGTCATTGAGAGCGAGATTGATTGACGAGAGGGAATTGGGAAGGCTGGACATGGACAGCAGAGTGTTGGATCGGTTGACATTGATGAAAGCTGGCGGTTGGTTGGCTGGCCAGGAGTGAACTGGAGGTAGTGAGTCAGGAGGTGGCACAGATCTAATTTAACTGGAACTGTTAACCCATGGAGACTAAACAGGTAAATATCTGCAGTAAAATAGCGGAGAGAGGAATGTCAATGCGGCACGTTCCGTGTCCGTCCCTTAATATCACCCACAGTAATTTCTAGGCTCCAATCCTGAACATGGCCTTCAACTGCCCCTGTGACCGGGACTGAAACATCATAATTGCGCTGAAAAACTGCAGGGACAGAGTGAAACGTGTCTGCTTGTGTACCTGGCTTCAGTGTACACTGTGGATAAATAGTTAAATGTATAAATCGTTTGGTAGCAGGGAACTTGGTCAATGCAATTACATGAAAGCTGTAAATGAAGCCGCTAATTGTTGTTGGATCAGTCCTGGATGGGGCGACCTTTCAGCCTTATTCCCGAGACAGGGCTGATTAAGGTGTTTTCAATGAGATGTTTGTGTTGCATGCACCACATTAATTACATCGGAGTCAAAGGTCCTGATGTAATGTGTTTGTTCAAGTGACTGTAAGTAATAGCAATGATTAGGTGCATTACGATGTCAGTGGAGAATTATCCCCTGTATAATCAGGGACCATTGGATTGGATCAGCTCAGAGTGCCTGCTGGAGCTGTGGGTTCCACTTCACCAGAAGTCGCTGCTTCTCACAGAAATGGGATATCCAGTAATCTTTCAGATAGAAGATATTTACTATCCTGTTATTGCAGCCGTTGGTGTTCCGGGTAAGCCGTTATCTCAGCTGTCAATGGTGTAAATCGGTGTTAACTGTGCTGCTGTACTTGGTAATGTTTTTCTTCCTGCAGGTTTTCCACAGCCGCCTGTTCTGTTCCAGCAATTGAATGATGTGATGTCGTCAGTCTCTGCTCTCTGGTCTTTTCGGAGTTTTATTATACCTATAATTATCTTTGTGGATCCAAACCTGGCCTTGTTACTGAATGATTACCTGTACTGTATGTATTGGAATCAGGTTAATCAAGAATCTGGGCTAAGAGCAGGTATCAGACCATCAGGAGCTGTTGTCAGATTTATGTTGTGGGACTAACCTGTCCAGGATTATTTTTTTCATAAATGTGTTTTCAGTGATTGATAATCAGACAGCTCACGGTCTCAGTGTTACAAGGAGGCAGCGCAATGTCCTCCCTCCCCAGTAACATGTTTCAGTTTAACTGGGATTTCAATTTGTGTGTAGGTTATCACTGTTGTGAAATATTATTTCACTGTCTGTGTATCTGACGCCGATAAGAGTTCAGGCGACTGAAGTGAGTTTGCCGCTGACACCTTTATATTTCCTTCTCTAATTCAGTCTGGATGGAATCATTGACTGTCACTGGACTTCATTGTAAAATGTAATGTATTGAGGTGATGTTGTATCAGTCTGTACAGTTTCTGTTGGATTCAGGAGCACTTCTATTGATCTGGAGATTATAGGTAGCAGCGGTGAGGTTGCTGTTTTGTTAATTGAACAATCGCGCCATCAAACGCTGCACTTTATAATTACATGAGAAGGGACTTCAATCATTGCGAGGTTTTTCTGGAAAAGACATTCGATTCTGTTTATTTCATGCATTGCAGATCAAAGAAGTTTAACAGGTGGATACTTGGGTGATCTGTAGGAACAATAAACTATTCACGGAGACTTCAGCAGTGAACAAACTGACTCTCAGAACAAAATCATTGAACACGGGGATAGTGAACAGAAATCAGGCGCAACATGTTAGGATTCAATTAAAGAAAGGCATTGAGGAAGACATTGGAGACTGTCGGGATTGATAGAGAGGAGTGATAGATAAAGAATCTAAGAAGCAAAACTAGAGGGAGGCGCAAGGGAAGAGAAAGAAAGTGAGAGAGAGAGAGCGAGAGAGAGAGAGAGGAGAGATTACACAGGAGTCCATAGGATATACGGCACAGAAACAGGCCATTCGGCCAACCAGTCAATGCCGGCGTTTATGCTCCACTCGAGCCTACTTCCGTCATTCCTCATCTAACTCTAACAGCATATCCCGCTATTCCGTTCTCCATCATATGGTTATCTAGCTTCCACTTAAATGCATCTATATTATTCGCATCACCCACTGCCTCTGGTAGCGAGTTCCACATTCTCACCTCTCTCTGGGTGAAGAAGTTGCTCCTGAGTTTCCCATTCGATTTATTGGTGAATATCTTATATTGAAGGCACTTAGACTCTTCCCCAGAAATGGAAATGCTCTCTCTGTGTCTCCTCTATCCAACCTTTCATAATTTTAAATATCTTTATCAGATCATCCCTCCGCCTTCTCATTTCAAGAGAAAGGAGACACAGCCTGTTCATCCTTTCCTGATAGGTATACCCTCGCATTTATAGTATCGTCCCTGTAAATCTAAGACAAAGGGCGAGAACGGCAGCGGTGTGACTAATTCATCGGAATGATCTGCTGAAAATTCCAGTTCAATTATGATGAGGAAATGAGTTTTGAAGATGATATTAAGATGTTGTCAGATTGTGAGAGTTTATTGTATCGCTCTGAGGTACCCAGTCTGTTTTGGTAAATGATCATTTCTCTTATTGACTGACTGGACAAGTGTGTTTATAAAATAGAATCAGTGATTTATTGATTGGAATCAATTATTAGCATATAATATTTTAAACGCTCTGGGACAACGGAATTCAGTAAAGTACGAGTAAAGTTGACACGGCCCTTGACTGTGTCCGTTCCATTTCCCGCACTTCTGCTCTCACCACTTCTCCTCCCTCCCAGAACCATGATAGTGTTCCCCTTTCATCCCACCAGCATCCACATTCAACGAATAATACTCCGCCATTTCCGCCACCTCCAACGTGATCCTACCACCAAACACATCTTCCCTTCTCCTCCCCTTTCAGCATTCCGAAGGGACCGCTCCCTCCGCGACACCCTGGTCTACTCCTCAATCACCCCTAACAGCCCTTCTCCTTCGCCTGGCACCTTCCCGTGATGCAACACATGCCCTTTTACCTCCTCCCTTCCCACTGTCCTGGGCACCAAACACCCCTTCCAGGTGAAACAGAGAATTACTTGTACTTCCTGCAATTTAATATACTGTATTCGCTGCTCACGATGCGGTCTCCTCTACATTGGGGTGACCAAACGCAGAATGGGTGACCGCTTTGCGGAAACCCTCTGTTCAGACCGTAAGGGTGACCCTGAGCTTCCGGTCGCCTGTCACTTTTATTCTCCGCTTCCCTGCCACTCTGAACTCTCCGTCCTCGGCCTATTACATTGTTCCAATGAAGCTGAACCTAAGATCGACGAACAGCACCTCATCTTTCGATTAGGCACTCTACAGCCTTCCGGACTCAACATCGAGTTCAACAATTTCAGACAATATTCCCTGCCCCCATTTTCCGTGCTGTATGATTTTGCCATTCTCATGTGCAACGTTTTATCTTTCCTGCCTTTTTAAAAGCACAGTATGTTCTTCCAATATCTTCCTCCTCTCCTAAACCCCCCCCCCCAGCCCCCCCCCCCCCCCCCCCCCCCACCCCCCGCACCCACCCCTGTCTCTGCACCTGCTTAATATCTGTTACATCTCCAGCTTTTTCCAGTTCTGATGAAGGGTCCCAGACCTGAAACGTTAACTCTGTTTCTCTCTCCACGGATGCTGCCTGACCTGCTGAGTATTTCCAGTATTTTATTTCGTTATTTCAGTAAAGTAAGAGTTTGGTTTAATTAATACATTTTAATTGAATGTGCTGAGTAAAATTAATGAACACATTTTGTACATAGCCTTCTGTTCGCTGAAACCCAACGACACAGAATAGATTGGTTGAATGTATTCGTTGAGTTGAGTTACTGGGATTTATGTTACAATTTCTTCTCACAATCTGCTGCATTCTCTCCATATGAATCCCAGCCTCTCCTCCCCCTGCGGTGAATCCTCTGTCTCCTCATCCGTTGCTTCAGTTTGTCCGCTTTCCCAAACCCTCAGCTCCTGACTCTCCTCCAGCTCCCATATATATTCTTTTCCTTCTCTCCTTCCCAATCTAACTCATTGGCCCGCCATCCAGCTGCCTCGTCCCGTTTCGTGTCAGCCCCTGTTGGCTCTCTGAACACAGAGCAACAAACCAGCTTCACCTCCCCTCTGTCCCCAAACCTACCGGCATTGAGTCTAGAGCCCAAATCCGGATTTAATCCATTTGGTTCTGTATCCTCAAAACCCTGCTCACTTCTCTACCGGCACTGCGCACTCACTCGGCCCTTTCACTGGATCCGGTGCTCACTTTATTCACTTTCTGTATCGAGTTCCCAATTGATTCTCGATAATAGTGTTGCAAACATATCTCTGCCCGAAAGCGCTGCAAAGGACCAGGAATCCGTTTCCAAAGTTCGATGCTGCAACAAAGCTGGACATTTCAGCCCAGATCCTGTCAAACTGTTGCTTTGGCTCCAGGTCTGATCAGTAATTTCTCTGCTTCCTTCTCTCTCTCTTACAGTGAACTTGATGGCGATTGTGATCCTGTCCCGAGGAAAGTGCGGTCTCTCTAAATCTATCACTCGCTACCTGGTGGGAATGGCAGCAGCCGATCTCATGGTCGTCATCTCTGATCCCTTATTGAGGTGGAGTGGTCGGATTTATTTCCCATGTTCATTCCTGAATATTACTCCAGTGTGTAGTCTCACACTATTCCTGACTTGTGCTACAACGATGGTTTCTGTCTGGTTCACCGTCGCTTTCACTTTTGATCGATTTGTGGCCATTTGTTATGAGAAGCTGAAAACAAAATATTGCACCGAGAAAACGGCGGCTGTGGTTATCGGAACAGTGAGTGTGCTGGGCTGTTTAGAGTCTGTCCCCTGGTACTTTATCTATGAGCCTTACTTTATATCTGATAATGTTCCCTGGTATTGTGCTACTAAACTGAGCTTCAATACTTCCCCCGCATGGGCCGCATTTGACTTGTTTCACCGCATTTTTACCCCTTGTGTCCCGTTCTTTCTGATTTTGCTGCTCAATGCTCTGACGGTCAGACGTATTTTAGTGTCCAGTAGAGTCCGCAGGGGACTCCGGGGCCGCAGCAATGGATAGGCTCACAAGGACCCAGAGATGGAGAATCGAAGGAAATCCATCGTTTTACTCTTCAGTATTACAGGCAGTTTTATATTGTTATGGGTGAAACAGGTTGTAATTCACATCTACAAGCGAATTGCGAAGAATTTTCATGCCTCCTTCAATGACCCTCTTTTGATCACAAAATACATAGCAGCAATTCTTCAGGTTCTCAGTTGCTGCACCAACACGTGTATTTACGCTGTGACCCAGACTAAATTCAGGGAGGAGCTGAAGAACGCACTGAAATACCCACTCAAGCTAATTGTTAAATTAATTAAATCATAGAAAGAGCTGGACGATTTAAAGCACTGGAACAAACTGCCATTTAATCCCACATCTCCTACACTCCCCACTGGACGGACAGTACATTTTGCATTAGCAGCACCCTCCATGACATTATTTTAAACTTATTTGGATGTAATATACTATTAAAAATCCGAAAACTGAGGCGGGTCTCCTTTGCAGACGACACATGAAATGTTTCGCCAAAGGGCGGCGCTAAAGAGCACAGCAGGACTTCAGCTGAAGTATCTGCCAATCCAAGTAACTTCTGCTGGCCTGCTGACAGAATGACACAGATTGATAGAAAGCAAGAAATAATTGCATTTATATGGAGCATAAACGAGATCCGGGAGTCCAAAAGCGCTTTACATGCAATTAAGAACTTTTGAAGTGTCGTCGCTGTTGTAACGTAGGAAACGAGGCAACCAATTTGTGGACAGCAAGGTCCCAGAAACAGCAGTGTGATAATGACCAGAGTGCTAATTGAGGGATAAATATTTGCCAGGACACCAGACATAACTCTTCTGCGCTTCTTCAAAATATTGCCATTGGAACGTTTACCTGCACCTTAGAGAGCAGACGAGGCCTCGGTTTAACATTTCATCCGAAAGACGGCACCTCCGACAATGCAGCGCTCCCTCAGCACTCTACTGGAATGTTAGCCTAGATTTCTGTGCTCAAGTCTCTGCAGTGGGACAATGAACACATAATCGTTTGACTCAGAGGTGAGGGTGCTACCAACAGAGCCACCGCTGACAATGTAGCAACATAGATTGAAAGATAGACAGATGTAGGGAGAGATGATAAATGGCTCGATAGAGAGAAATTATAGACACAAAGATAGATGGAGAGGGAAACACACAGCGAGAAACATACAGGTGGAGAAACAGGAAATACAAAGAAACCGGAAAGACGGAATCAGATAGAGCAACAGATAGAGAGACAGAAAAAAAGGCAATTTACACAGAGAGGGATTGACACAGGAGCAGAGAGGGAGACTCAGGGAAAGAGAGAAAATAAATAGAGCTAGATAGAAACAGAAAGGGAGTGAAACATAGAGAGAGATAGAGAGAAGAGGAGAGAGACAGAAAAATAGTGAAATCGAGAGAAAGACAAACACAGAGTAGAAAAATAAATATAAAGAGAGATGCATCGCGACAGATAAACAGCGAATACGGAGAGTTCGATAGAAACATAAATAGGCAGAAATACAGACGGACAGAGAGAGAGGGGGCAAATAATAATTTGTAACTCACAGTGTTGATCCTATGCCGGTAGCACTCACTACAGCTGCGCCTGGGAAGTGAAAATGAGAGAGAGATTCCAGATAGAGTGAGGCAAAGAAAGAAAGATACAAACAGTGAGAGATAGAAAGACAGCAAGATGCAGACAGAAAAGGGGTGAAGATTTTACACGCGACAGAAAGCAGAGAGAGAGGTAGAGACAGAACAAATCAGGAAGAGATAAGAGAATGGAAATCCAGGAAGTCAGGGAGAGAGAAACACAGAGAACGAGAGACAGTGGCTGAATATCAAAAGGAGCAGAGAGTAAAGATGGAAATAAAAATGTGAAGGGGAACAAAAACGTGAGAACCAAATAGAAACACAAAGAAGCAGAGATTGAAACATGTAGAGGGAGAATCAGGCAGAGACCGTCATGAACAAAATTGGATAGAAAGGAAGAACAGGATAGGAAGAAAAAGTAACAGCGAGAAAGAAGGAAAGAAGGAAAGAATGAATGAAGGAAAGAAGGATAGAGTGAGATAAAGAAAAATAAACCGGGGAACGAGGATATTTAAACATTAAGAAAAGGGACAGAAAATCAATAAAACAGCTATTAGAAAGCGAGAGAGAGAGAGAGAGAAATTTGAGAGGGGTGGACAGGTGGAGACAGAAACTGCGGGGCACAGAGAAAGTTAGATAGAGGGAGAGGGACAGACACCCCGAAGTGATCCACCATTGGTGGCCGTGCCTTCAGCTGCCTGGGCCCTAAGCTCTGGAATTAACTCACTAAACCTCTCAGTCTCTCTATCTATCTCTCCTCCTTTAAAATGCTCCTTCAAACCTCCAACTTTGACAAAGCTTTTGGTCATCTCTCCTGACATCTCCTTCTGTGGCTCGGTGTCAAAATTCAATTTATTGATATCGCTCTTGTTAAGCGACATGTGGACGCTTTGCTGCGTTAAACGCGCTATATAAATGTAGGTTGTTCTTTTATGAAAGTCGGGACAAATATACAGCGAAACCAAGAAAGAGGCGGACATCATTTGGTCCACAATACAAAGCTTTATTTAAATTGCATTTATACAGCTTCTTGTACATCGGCACATCGCCAACACTTTATACAATGAATTACCACGATAGTGTGGAGCCTGTTATGTAGCTGACATGTTAATGAATATAACTTTATTATGTGTATGAACAAATAAATGATTTAATTATTTTCCAAATACATAATTAGAATACAAATGCGGAGAGGGTGACCGCTTGGCGGAACACCTCAGTTCAGTCCAAAAGTTGATACTGAGCTTGCAGTCGCCTGTCAATTAAATTCTCCGCCCCTATCCCACTCTGAACTCTCTGTCCTCGGCATCCTACACTGAAGCTCAATGTAAGCTCCAGGAAAGAACCTCATCTTTCGATTAGGCACTTTACAGCTTTCCGGACTCAACATCGAGTTAAACAACTTCAGACCATAACCTCTGCCCCTATTTTGTCGGACGGCATCTGTTGATGAGTCTGGCGTTACCATTTACACCTCTTCCAGACCAATTTTGTTTCGTTACTCGTCCCATTACCATCTCCCTTATCCCTCGCACTATCATCCCTATTGTCATTCAATCTCTATTGCCGTCCACCCTATCACAGACCTTCACTTTTGCTTTTACCTCCCCTCTCACCTTTCTTTGCCTCTGTCCTCGCTTATAACCTGTTATATATCTCTAACTTTTTACCAGTTTTGATGAAAGGTCCTCGACCTGAAAAGTTAACTCTGTTTCTCTCTTCACAGATGCTGCCTGACCTGCTGAGTATATCGAGCATTTTGTATTTATATTTCATTATATTAATTTTAATTCTGTTTTCATTTATATAATACAGAATATTCCCATAATGTCTAAGAATAGTAATACACCTATGCTGTCTGTGGACACTGGAATAAAAGTTCATTATTAATTCGAAAATCCAAAGGAAGAGGCGAAGAAGACAAAGAGAGAAATTAAGAAAATGAAAGACAGAAGAAAGAGATAAAGTAACGGAATGAAAAAGAGAAACTGACAGAGTAAGTAATTGATAAAGGAGAGGAGTGTAAACAACTTTACTAATATAGGGAAAGAGAAATTTCAAAACAGGATCGGAATGATAGTCAAACACTATGTCAGAGAAAGACAGAGATAAAAAGGTAAATAGAAAGAAACAGAAAGAGACAATAATAGAAAAGGATAAACATAGAGAAACAGAGACTCGGAAATAAACAGAGGCTGACAGAAGTGGAAAGAATAGACAGTGTTGCAGACAAAGAGTGAGAGGGACAGTGTGGCTCAGGGAGAGAGGAGACAAAGGCGGCAGAGACAACCAGAGACAGACAGACAGTAGGAGAGAGAGAGAGATAGGCTCGCAGAAAAAAAGCAGAGTGACAGATCGGAAAAGATAGAGACAGCAATAGAGAGGCAGAAATTAACAGAGTAGGAAGTAATAAGACAGAAAAACACACAGAAAAGAGACCGAGGAAGATAAATATACACAGCGAGGAAGAGAAATCGGGAGGCAGACAGAGGTAAAAAGAGAGATGGAGGTAGAGTCAGAGAGTGAGTTTAAAACACAGTGTACCCTGAACACAAATGTATGTATTTATAATGATCTCAAATTAAGACTCTCCGGGGCCCTCACCATAACAAGCTCTTACCGGCATGACCTCTTCACGGAGACTTAACATCCCGTCCCATCTTACACATTACATCTAACTACAAGTGGGACTAACAGACTGCACCACAGAGAAACACATGGGAATCCAATGGTCAAAGTTCCATGTCTGTCACCCTTGGAAGTACTCTAGGGAAATAAATTGGGACGGGAAAACGTCATTGGGCATCCAGATATCTATTGTCCCATCAAACACTCGCTGGGCAGGTACAGCCTTTTCGTGATTGCTTGTTACAAACATTAGGTCTGCATTCAGCATTCAGTGCTTGGCCCAGTTCTGTTCACTGAGTCTATCTATGATCAGGACCTAGGGATTGAGCGCCTGCTGTGTAAATTTGCAGATTCTTCCAAAACAGGAGTTCCAGTGAATTCTATAGAAGACCAAAGTAAACCACAGAAGGGATATTGATTAGAGGGGAAGTGTGACAGATGGAATTAAATGTAAGTAATTCAATGGCACCTGACCTGCACCCAGTTCGTTCCCGACAGCCACCTTTCCCCCGCCGGACCCCGCCTCCCGCGACTCATAGGTTCAGAGGCTACAACCTGTGGCTTTATAAAGTTTACAAGAAAGGAAAGGAGAAGCTTGTATTATCAGATACTCCCTAGAAACTTAACATCATACAGCACAGAAGGAGACCATTCAGCCCATCGTCCGTTTGCAGTTCTTTGAAAGACCTGTCCCATTATTCCCACTCCCCTTCTCTTTCCCCATAGCACTACAATTTTTTCACAGTTAGCTATTTATACTATTCCCTTTTGAAAGTTACTATTGAATGTGCTTCCACCGCCCTTTCAGGCAGTGCATTCCAGATCACAACAACTCGCTGTATAAAAATATTCTCATCTCTCCCCTGGATCTTTTGCCAAGTATCTTACATCTGTGTCCTTTGTTTACCGAGTACGCTGCCAGATTCCCCAAAAAACAGCTCCCTTACCCACCGGCACTGCGCCCTCACTCGGCACTTCCAGTGGACCCGATGCTCACTTTATTCACGTTCTGTATCGAGTTCCCAATTCATTCTCGATAATTGTGTTGAAAACATTTCTCTGCCCGAAAGCGCTGCCCAGGTCCAGGAATCAGTTTCAACCGTTCGATGCAGCAACAAAGCTGGACATTACAGCGCAGATCCTGTCAAACTGCTGCTTTGGCTCCAGGTCTGATCAGTAATTTATCTGCTTCCTTTTCTCTCTCTTACAGTTAACTTGGTGGCGATTGTGATCCTGTCCCGAGGAAAGTGCGGTCTCTGTAAATGTATCACTCGCTACCTGGTGGGAATGGCAGCGGCCGATCTCCAGGCCGTCATCTCTGATCCCTTATTGAGGCGGATTGGTCAGATTTATTTCAAAAATTCATTCCTGGCGATTACTCCCGTGTGTAGTCTCGTTGTATTCCTGTTTTTTGCAACGACTGTGGTTTCTGTCTGGCTCACAGTCGCTTTCACCTTTGATCGATTTGTGGCCATTTGTTGTGAGAAGCTGAAAACAAAATATTGCACCGAGAAAACGGCGGCTGTGGTTATCGGAAAAGTGAGTGTGCTGGGCTGTTTAGAGTCTGTCCCCTGGTACTTTACACTTGAAACTAAGTATATAATTGTTAATGTTCCCTGGGGCTGTGTCAGTAAACCGAGCTTCAACACTTCCCCCACATGGGCCGCATTTGAGTTGTTTCACATAATTTTAACTCCTTGTGCGCGTTCTTTCTGATTTTGCTGCTCAATGCTCTGACGGTCAAACGTATTTTAGTGTCCAGTAGATTCCGCAGGGGACTCCGGTACCACAGCACTCTACTGGAGTATCAGCCTAGATTTCCGTGCTCAAGTCTCTGCAGTGGGACAATGAACACACAACCGTCTGACTCAGAGTTGAGGATGATACCAACAGAGCCACCGTTGACAATGTAGGAACATAGATTGAAAGCTAGACAGATGTAGGGAGAGATGATAAATGGCTCGATAGAGAGAAACGATAGACACATAGATAGATGGAGAGGGAAACACACAACGAGAAACAGAGAAGTGGAGAAACAGGAAATTAAAAGAAACAGGAAAGACGGAATCAGATAGAGCAACAGATAGAGAGACAGAAAAAAGGAAATTTACACAGAGAGGGATTAACAGAGGAGCAGAGAGGGAGACTCAGGGAAATAGAGAAAATAAATAGAGCTGGATAGAAACAGAAAGGGTGTGAAACATAGAGAAAGATAGAGAGAAGAGGAGAGAGACAGAAAAAGAGTGAAAACGAGAGAAAGACAAAAACAGAGTAGAGAAATAAATATAAAGAGAGATAAATGTTTAGAGATAAACAGCGCAAAGGGAGAGTTCGATAGAAAAATCAAGAGGCAGAAATATAGACAGGCAGAGAGAGAGGGGGCAATTAATCATATGTAACTCACAGTGTAGAACTTCTGCAGGTAGCACTTACTACAGCTGCGCCTGGGAAGTGAAAATGAGAGAGAGATTCCAGATAGAGTGTGGCAAAGAAAGAAAGATACAAACAGTGACGGACAGACAGACAGCAAGATGCAGACATAAATGGGGTAAAGATGGAGCACTCGACACAAAGCAGAGAGAGAGAGAGACAGAACAAGTCAGGAAGAGATAAGAGAATGGAAATACAGGAAGTCAGGGAGAAAGAAACATAGAGAACGAGAGACAGTGGCTGAATATCAAAATGAGCAGAGAGTAAAGATAGAAATAAGAAGGTGAAGAGGCACAAAAACGTGAGAACCAAATAGAAACACAAAGAAGTAGAGATTGAAACATGTAGAGGGAGAATCAGGAAGAGACCGTCATGAAGAAAATTGGATAGAAAGGAAGAACTGGATAGAAAGAAAAAATAACAGCGAGAAAGAAGGAAAGAAGGAATGAATGAAGGAAAGAAGGATAGAGGGAGATAAAGAAAAATTAACCGGGGGACGAGGATATTTAAACATTAAGAACAGGGACAGAAAATCAATAAAACAGCTATTAGAAAGCGAGAGAGAGAGATAGAGAGAGAGAGAGTTGAGAGGGGTAGACAGATGGAGAAAGAAACTGCGGGGCACAGAGAAAGTTAGATAGAGGGAGAGGGACAGACACATGGAAGTGATCCAACATTGGTGGCCGTGCCTTCAGCTGCCTGGGCCCTAAGCTCTGGAATTCCCACCCTAAACCTCTCTTCTCTATACCTCTCTCTCCTCCTTTAAGATGCTCCTTCAAACCTCCAACTTTGATCAAGCTTTTGTTCATCTATCCAGATATCTCCTTTTGTGGCTCGGTGTCAAAAGAGAATTTATTGATATCGCTCTTGTTAAGCGCCTTTTGGATGTTTTGCTGTGTTAAACGCGCTATATAAATGTAAGTTGTTGTTTTTTGAAAGTCGGGAACAAATACACAGCGAAACCAAGAAGGAGGCGGACTTAATTTGGTCCACAATGCAAAGTTTTATTTAAGTTGCATTTATACAGCTTTTTGTACATCTACACATCTCCAAACACTTTATACAATGAATTACCTCTCAAGTGTGGAGCCTGTTATGTAGCTAACATGTTAATGACTATAACTTTGTTATGTGTATGAACAAATACATTATTTAATTATTTTCCAAATGCATAATTAGAATACGAACGCGGATAGGGTGACCGCTTGGAGGAACACCTCAGTTCAGTCCAAAAGTTGAAACTGAGCTTGCAGTCGCCTGTTACTTAAATTCTCCGCTCCTATCCAACTCTGAACTCTCTGTCCTCGGCCTCCTACACTGAAGCTCAATATAAGCTCGAGGAACAGCAGCTCATCTTTAGATTAGGCACTTTTAAGCCTTCCGAATTCAACATCGAGTTAAACAACTTCAGACCAAAAAACTCGGCCCCTATTTTATTCGGTCGGCTGCTGTTGATCAGTCTAGCGTTACCATTTTCACCTCTTCCAGACCCATCTTTCGTTTCTTTACTCTTCCCATTACCACCTCCCTTTTCCCTCGCACAATCATCCCTATTGTCATTCAATCTCTCCTGCCGTCCACCCTATCAAAGATCTTCACTTTTGATTTTTCCTCCCCTCTCGCCTTTCTTTGCCTCTGTCCTCGCTTATAACCTGTTATATATCTCTAACTTTTTAGCAGTTTTGATGAAAGGTCCTCGACCTGAAAAGTTAACTCTGTTTCTCTCTTCACAGATCCTGCCTGACCTGCTGAGTATATCGAGCATTTTGTATTTATATGTCATTATATTAATTATATATCTGTTTTCATTTATATAATACAGAATATTCCAATAATGTCTAAGAATAGTAATACATCTATGCTGTCTGTGGACACTGGAACTAAAGTTCATTATTAATTCGAAAATCCAAAGGAAGAGGCGAAGAAGACAAAGAAAGAAATTAAGAAAATGAAAGACAGAAGAAAGAGATAAAGTAACGGAATGAAAAAGAGAAACTGACAGAGTAAGTAATTGATAAAGGAGAGGAGTGTAAACAACTTTACTAATATAGGGAAAGAGAAATTTCAAAACAGGATCGGAATGATAGTCCAACACTATGACAGAGAACGACAGAGATAAAAAGGTAAATGGAAAGAAACAGAAAGAGACAATAATAGAAAAGGATAAACATAGAGAAACAGAGACTCGGAAATAAACAGAGGCTGACAGAAGTGGAAATAGTAAACAGTGTTGCAGACAATGAGTGAGAGGGACAGTGTGGCTGAGGGAGAGAGGAGACAAAGGCGGCAGAGACAATCAGAGGCAGACAGACAGTAGGAGAGAGAGAGAGAGAGGCTCGCAGAAAAAAGGCAGAGTGACAGATCGGAAAATATAGAGACAGCAATAGAGAGGCAGAGATTAACAGAGTTGGAAGTAACAAGACAGAAAAACAAACAGAAAAGAGACCGAGGAAGATAAATATACACAGCGAGAAAGAGAAATCGGGGTTACAGACAGAGGTAAAAAGAGACATGGACGTAGAGTCAGAGAGTGAGTTTAACACACAGTGTACCCTGAACACAAATGTATGTATTTAGAATGATCTCGTATATAATTATTTTATAAGAGCTGCTCTGTACAATGTGTATTTTCGCAGTGACCTGCTGTATTATGTAATAAATCAGAATGTAGTCTTAAACCTTCTCCTGTGTTACTGATCTGGATAGGGTCCAGCAGCACTGTCCTGCTCTCTGTTGTGGCTCCAAACTCTATTTGTTTTCAGATTAAATAAAAATTGTTGAATAAAAAGATAAAAACTAAAAACTGGATAAGAAGAATTCTCAGACACAGTCCAGGTTTATGTCGAACGTTTGAAATAAAGTCTAGAATTGCATACTCTAAACAAAATGCCTTCTACATGCGCATTACTTCAAAATAACAAACTTCAGTGCGTTTATTTTATACAGAAGTTCACATTTCAGGGATTAATTCACTCTATGCACTGCATTCTCAGTGTTAAAATCTAGCCTGTCCATTTTTAACACAATTTGTAAACCTGATTAACTTAAACCTTTTTATTTAGTCCAAACATTGACTTAAGTGGAAAAGCAAATTAAGACTCTCCGGGTCCCTCACCATAACAAGCTCTCACCGGCTAGACCTTTTCACCGAGTCTTAACATCCCGTCCCATCTTACACATTGCATCTAACGACAAGTGGGAAAAGCAGACTGCACCACAGAGACTCACATGGGAATCCAATGGTAAAAGTTCCATGTCTGTCATCCTTGGAAGGACTGTACGGAAATAAATTGGGACGGGAGAAAGGCATTGGGCATCCAGATATCTATTGACCCATCATATACTCGCAGGGCAGGTACAGCCTTTTAGTGATTGCTTGTTATAAACATTAGGTCTGCATTCAGCATTCAGTGCTTGGTCCAGTTCTGTTCACTGAGTCTAAATATGATCTGGAACTAGGGATTGAGCGCCCGCTGTGGAAATTTGCAGATTCTTCCAAAACAGGAGGTACAGTGAATTATATAGATGACCAAAGGGAACCACAAAAGGGATATTGATTAGAGGGGAAGTGTGACAGAGTATTGCGTCTAGTTCTGGTCAGCAAATTTTAGGAAGGAAGTAAAGTCCCTTGAGAGGGTGCAAACGAGATTTACCAGAATCATCCGGGGATGGGGGATCTTAGCTACAAGGACAGTTTGCAGAAGCTGTATTTGTTTTCATTGGAGCAAAGGAGGTTGAGGGGTGATTTGATAGATATGTACATAATTATGATGGGTTTGGATAGGCTAGATGGGAAAAGGTTGTCCCCACTAGTTGATGTTACAAGGATTAGCGGTCATAGATTTAAGGTTTTCGGCAAGAGATAAAGAGGGATTGGTGATGACCTGGAATTCGGTGGTGACGGAAGTGGTGGAAGCGGAGACACTCAATGTTTTCAATTGGACAATGGATAGGAACTTGAGGGAAATAAACTTGCATAGATACGGGGTTAGAGTCGGGGAATGGGACTGACTGGATTGCTCGACAGGGAGCCGGCACGGACTAGATGGGCCGAATGGCCTCCTTCTGTGCCATTATGACTCTTTGAGTATTTAAAGTGTGTTCAGGACTAGTTTCTTACTCATACATAAGAAGCCCAACAAAAGAGGATTGACTGATGGATCTATAATGGGAAATGAACCAGAGCAGATAAGAGAAGTGAGCTTAGGTGAAAATCTACACAATATCAATCACAACATAATCAGGTTTATGATTGAGAAAGACAAAAATAATCGTTTGGAAAAAGCTAATTGAGGTGATGTAAATGGAGCTATTGAAGATAAACTGGAACGGAAGAGACAGACAAAGAGAGAGAACAGCAGTGGAAAGTATTTAAAAAGGTGATGAACAGAGTTTAGGAGGAATATATTCCGCTAATATAAACAAGAATAAACTAGCCAACAATGAAACACCATGGATGAATAAAGAGACAAGGGCAACATTGAAGCTACAGAAAAAGGAAAAGGCACAAACTGAGTACAGTGACAATAGAACAATGTTTTCAACACAATTATCGAGAATGAATTGGGAAACGGTACAGAAAGTAAATAAAGTGAGCACCGTATCCACTGGAAGGGTAGAGAGAGGGCGCAGTGCCTTGGGGAAGGAAGTTGTTTTTGGGGAATCTGGCAGCGTACTCGGTAACCAAAGGACACAGATGTAAGATACTTGGCGTAAGATCCAAGGGAGAGATGAGAATGTTTTTATACAGCGAGTTGTTGTGATCTGGAATGCGCTGCCTGAAAGGGCGGTGGAAGCACATTCAATCGTAACTTACAAAAGGGAATTTTTTGAATCGTTGACTGTGAAAACATTGTAGGGCTATGGGGAAAGAGAAGGGGGGTGGGACTAATGGGATAGCTCTTTCAAAGAACTGCAACCGGCACGATGGGCTGAATGGCCTCCTTCTCAGCTGTATGGTATTAAGTTTCTAGGGAGAGTCTGGAAATAGAAGCTTCTCTATTCCTTTCGTGTAAACTTTATAAAGCCACAGGTTGCAGCCTCTGAACCTGTGAGTGGCGGGGAACGGGGTCCGGCGGGGGAAAGGTGGGTGTCGGGAAAGAACTGTAAATACTCCATTCCCTTTTCCTATGATGCAATCCATCTGGACAAGGGTAATTGCCAACTGTCAGTAATGCTAACCTTTTTAGTACGTTTTCTCTATCTATTACAATCCTGTCCGTGACCTCCCTCGTCTCTTCTATTATAACCTTCCCATTATCCGCTTCCTTTCTGAAGACAGATGCAAAGTACTCATTTAATACTTTAACCAAGTCCTCTGCATCTACATGACGATTCCCCTTACCGGCCATAATAGTCCCAATTTTTGTCCCTAGCTAAACTTGTACACGTTATATGTTTCTAATATTTTTCAGAGTTTAACTTAATGTTGCCTGATATTCTTTTAAAACAACCTCTCTTTGCCTCCCTTATTATTTCTTTCAATTCCCTCCTGTTCTCTCCATTTTCCTCCTGGTTATTTATTTCATCTTTTTTCTGGCATTTCGAGAGCGTACAGAAGAGATTTACCAGAACCGTCCCAAGAATGAGGTATTGCAGTTACGTGGATAGATTGGAAAAGCTAATATTTATTCGTTCTGGGGACGTGGGCAGCACTGGCAAGGCCAGCCTTTATTTCCCATCCCTCGATGCTCTTGATGAGCCGCCTCCTTGAACCGCTGCAGTTCGGGTGGTGAAGCTACTCCCACCGCGCTGTTAGGGAGGGAGTTCCGGGAATTTGACCAAGCAACGATGAAGGAACGGCGATAAATGTCCAAGTCATGAATGTGTGCAACTTGGAGGGCAATTTTCAGCAGATGGTGTTCCCATGCGCCTGCTGCCCTTGTCCTTAGAGCTGGTAGAGGTTGCGGGATTCGGAGGTGATGCCAAAGAAGCCTTGGCGAGCTGCTGCAGTGCATCCTGTAGACGGTACAAACTGCAGCCACGGTGCGCCGGTGGTGGAGAGAGTGAATGAGTTAAGTGGTTGATGGGGTGTCGATCAGGCGGGCTGCATTGCTCCGGATGTTGTCAAGCTTGTTTGAGTGTTGTTGGAGCTGTACTCATCCAGTCAATTGCATAGCATTCCAGCACACTCCTCACATGTGCATTGGAGATGGGGGAAGGGTTTGGTAAGTCAGGAGCAGAGACTGTCGCCGCAGAAAACCCAGCGTCTGACCTGCTCTGACCAAGCTGGCGTTGTTCTCCTTGGAGTAGAGAATGCTAAGAGGTGACTTGATCGATGCGTGTAAAATCATGAAGGAGTTTGATAGATTAAATAAAGAAAAACTGTTTCCAAATGCTGAAGAGTCGATAAACAAAGGACACAGTTTTAAGGTGATTGACGAAAGAACCAGAGGCGACTTGAGGAAATCGTTATCGATGTCTGATCGGTATCACAGAGATAGCGGACTTTCGAGTGAGATGGTGGAGAGCTGGAGCTGGGAGTTGTCAGTAGACAAGTGGAATCTGATCTCATGTCTGTAGATGTTTTCGTCAAAGGGCAGCAAGTAAATGAGGAAGAGAACAGGGCAAAAAAGGAAATTTCAGAGACGCGGAAGTTAACGGTGCTGGTGTGGGAAGAGAAGCCATTGCTGGAGATGCTCTGGCTACCATCAGATCGGTAAGGCTGGAAACAAGTGAGGGCAGGCCCACCGAAAGAGGCCAGCGTCAGAGGTATGGAGAGATCACGGGTGGGTTTGCTGCAGGTTTGGAGGAAAGGGTGGCGTTGGCGAGGAGTGAAAACATGGAGGATTTAATCCCGAGGATAAGTATTTTAAATGTAAAGGTCTGGGGTGACTGTGAGACAATGAGGTCAGTGAGAGCGAGAGTGATGGGCGAACGGGACTTGTGGAGGGCTGGAATTGGACAGCAGAGTATGGCATCGGTTGACATTGATGAAGGTGGAGGTTGGGTGGCCGGCCAGGAGTGAACTGGAGGAATGGAGTCAGGAGGTGGCACAGTTCTAATTTTACTGGAGCCGTTAACACATGTAGAATAAACAGGTAAACATCTGCAGTAAAATAGCGGAGAGAGTAATGTCAATGGGGCACTTTCAGTTTCCGTCCCCTAATATCACCCCCAGTAATTTCTGGGCTCCTATCCTGAAACATGGCCTTTAACTTACCCTGTGTTGGAGAAACAACATATTTCAACTGGAAAACAGCAGGGACAGAGTGTAACGGGTCTGCCTGTGTCCCTGGCTTCAGTGTATACTGCGGAGTAATCGATAAGATTTTAAACCGATCGACAGGAGTGAACATGGTCAGTACAATTACATGAAACTGTAAATGAACCGCTCATTATTGTGGGATCAGTCCTTTATGAGCACAGCGTTCAGCCTTATTCCCGGGAGAGGTCTGAAATGTCCTGGTCATTGAGATGTTTGTGTTTTATCCACCACATTATTTACATCGGAGTCAAAGGGCCTGATGTAATGGCCCAAAAATTCGTGAGGAAGCCTTCGTGCGAGGGTAAGGTCTCCCCGCGATCTCTCACTCCGCGTTGGCTTTTTCAGTTCCAGCTCGCACGAACTTGATGTTCTGGACAGCTGCTGTGCTGGGCTTGCGTATCCCACGTGCGAGCTGTGGGATCACGTGACTCAGTTAGAGCCAATGGCAGCACACCATCTTCCATAAGTGCTGTGAAAGTTATGAATACTATAGCCCCCCAAAAGAACAGCTAAACCTCAATTAAATTTAAAAAACCCATCACATTAATAAAATAAGTATAGTTAAATAAATTAACCATTTTAAATAAAAAATTTAATTTTTGAAAAAATTTAAAATCTTTTAAAAAGTTATAAAAATAAACTTACCTGTCTTTAAAGTCTGTAAAAAAGATATACATGTTAAAAAAAATTCAATAAACTACTTAATTTACTACTTACCTTGTTAAAAGTGGGTCTTACTTCTCCTTTTTCCATTTCTAAAATCTTCCGTACTTACCTGCGCGTCCAAAGCATGAAGTGCACAGCGTGCGCGCAGCATGTAGCGCGCTCGCGATGCACCGAGGAACCGTCCCCTTTTCAAAAGACCAATTGCCGGTTTTCAGCGCATGCGCAGGGCATGCAGAAAACCGGCAATTGGACTGGGAATACGCGAGAGTACGCGTCGCGGGATGAATTTTTGGCCCACTATGTTTGTTCAAGTGACTGTAACTAATAGCAATGATCAGGGGTATAACCGTGTCAGTGGAGACTTATCCCCAGTATAAATCAGGGCCCAATGCAACGTATCAGCTCAGAGTGCCTGCCGGAGCTGTGGGTTCCACTCCAACAGAAGTCACTGCTTCTCACCGAAATGGGCTATCCAGTAATCCTTCAGGTGGAAGCCATTTACTACCCTGTTCTTGCTGCCTTTGGAGTTTCTGGTAAGCCGTTGTCTTTTTTATTATTGGTGTAAATCGATGTTAACAGTGCTGCAGCATTTCGTAATGTTTTTCTCGCTGCATGTTCTACACAGCCGCCTGCTCCAAACAGTTGAATAAATGAATGTTCTCAGCATCTTCTTTTACGATCTTGTAGGAGCTAAGTTGTGTACCAATTCAGAGAATGTTGCTGCATTATTCGCTGTACTGAATGTATTAGAGTCAGGTTAATCCTGATTCTGGGATAAGAGCCGGATTCAACCAACTGGTCTGTTTCTCTATACACAGATCTGTCGGATCTGCTGAATATGTCCAGCATTTCCTGTTTTTATATCAGACCATCAGGTGTTGTTAACAGTTTCCTGTTGTGAACTAGCCTATCCTGCGATATTTAAATGTATGTGTTTAAGTGACTGCTAATGAGTTATCAATGACCTTCCCTCCAACATAAGGTCAGAAATGGGGATGTTCGCAGAGGCCTGCACAATGTTCAGCGCCATTCACAACACATAGATCACGAAGCAGTCAATGCCCGACGTTCAGGATTGGGCTGATAAGTGGCAGGTAACATTCGTGCCACAGAGTACCGGGCAATGACTATCTCCAACAATCGTGTGTCTCACAATCGACCCATGACATTCAACAGCATTAGCATCGCTGAAAGCCGCACCATCAACATCCTGGATGTCACCATTAACCAGAAACTTAAGTGGGCCAGCTATATAAATACTGAGGCTAGGTATTGTGCGATGTGTGTCTCACCTCCTGTCTTCCCAAAGACTTTCCACCAACTATAAGGCACAAGTAAGGAATGTGATGGAATACTCTGCACTAACCTGGATGAGTGCAGCTCCAACAACAGTCAAGAAGCTCGACACCATCCAGGACTAAGCAGCTAGATTGATTGGCACCCCATCCACCACCTTCAACATTCACTCCCTCCACCACCGGCGTACCGTGGCTGCAGTATGTACCATCTACAAGATGCACTGCAGCAACTCGTCAAGGCTTGTTCGGCATCACCTCCAAAACCCACGACCTCTTCCACCTGGAAGGACAAGGGCAGCAGATGCATGGGAACACCAGCAAGTTCCCCTCCTTGTCACGCACCATCCTGACGTTGAAGTATATCGCAGATCTATCATCGTCGCTGGGTCAAAATCCTGGATCACCCTCCCTAACAGCACTGTGGGAGTACCTTCACCATACGGACTGTAGCGGTTCAAGAAGGCGGCTCCCCACCACCTTCTCAAGTGTAACGAGGAATGGCCAATAAATGCTGGCCTTGCCAGTGAAGCCCACATCGCATAAACGAAGCATAAAAACCTCACGCTCTCAGTGTTACATGGAGGCAACGCAATGTCCTCCCTCCTCGTTAACATAAATCAGTTTTACTGGGATTTCAATGTGTGTATTTGTTATCACTGCTGTGAAATATCATTTCACTGTGTGTGTATCTGACGTCGCTTCAGAGGTCTGGCGACTGAACTGAGTTTGCTGCTGACTCTTTCACATCTCCTTCTCTGCTTCAGTGTTTTGGATTCAATGACTGTCACTGGACCTCATTGTAAAATTAAATGATTTCAGGTTATGTTGTATCAGTTTGCACTGGAAATGTTGGAACCAGGAGCGCTTCTATTGATCTGGAGATTATAAGTAGCAGCGGCGACGTTGGGTATTTTTTAATTGAACAATCGCGCCATCTAACGCTATATTTTATAATTACAGGAGAAGCGACTGCAATAATTGTCAGGTCTGTCTGGAAGAGGCATTCAATTCCGTTTATTGCATGCATTGCAGATGAAACGAACAGTATTGGGGAAATAGTGGACACTTGAGGGACATGTAGAAATATTAAACTGTTACCATGGGTTTCACCCATGAACAAACTGCCTCTGAAAATATGATCATTGAGCAAGGAGCTGGTGAACAGAATGCAGGCGGAGGATGTTAGGATTCAATCGGACGTGAAAAAGAGTATTGGAAAAGAGAGTGCTGAGAGGTAGAAAGGAGCAATAGAGAGAGAGAGAAGGCAACCGAGAAGAAACGTTTAGGACTAAAATGAGAGAGAGCGAGCTACTGATATTTCGAGTAAAATTATAAGTAGGAGATGTGACTGGAATATGTTATTAGGTAGTTATCAGATTGGGTGAGATTTTAATGTTGGACTCGCTCCCTGTGTTTATCCGTCAGGTCTGCAGTCTCCGTTCCTGAGTGTTGCATTTCCTTACTTTATGACTTGAGAAATAAACATAATTCAATTGTATTTAAAAATTAGTATCTGTGATGTAATGATTGTAACGAATTATTAGATTGCTGGATTTTGAAATCTGTCTATCAGCTGACTTCAATAATGAACGAGGTTGATGCAATTGATGTATTTTAATTTAAATTAGTGCTAATTGAATGTGCTGAGTAAATTAGTTGAACATAGTTTATAACCAGCGAACTGTTCCCTTGCATCAATAACAACAGCATTAACAGTTGAATCTATTAATTGTGTTGTGTTATTGGGATCTACGAATTAGATTTCCTCTCAAACTCTGCTGCAGTCTCTCCCTGTGAATCCCAGCCTCTCCTCCCTTGCATTGAATACTCTGTCTCCTCAACCGTTGCTTCAGTTTGTCGGCTTTCCCAACCCATCAGCTCCTGACTCCCCGCCGGCTCTTACATGTCTTTTTCATTGTCTCCCTCCCAATCTCACTCACGGACTCGGCTTCCAGCTGCCTCTTACAATCCGATCCGGAGCCTCAAACTCCCGCCGCGGCTCTCGGCTATTCCCGGTTAGTACCAGTTATCTTAACCCGGAGCAAAAAATCAAATGCACCTCCTCTGTCCTCCCACCTATACGGCCTCGCTCTCACACCCGAATGTTTGGAGCCCAAATCCGGAGTTAAACATTTTGCTCCCCGCTCCCCAAAACCCTTCTCCCTTCCCTACCGGTACTGCGCCCTCACTCGGCGCTTCCAGTGGATCCGGTGCTCACTTTATTCACGTTCGGTGTCGAGTTCCCAATTCATTCTCGATAATTGCGTTGCAAACATTTCTCTGTTCGAAAGCGCTGCTCAGGTCCATGAATCAGTTTCCACCGTTCGAGGCAACAACAAAGCTGGAAATTTCAGCCCAGTAAAATCAAACTGCTGCTTTGGCTCCATGTCTGATCAGTAATTCCTCTGCTTCCTTTTCTCTCTCTTACAGTTAACTTGGTGGCGATTGTCATCCTGTCCCGAGGAAAGTGCGCTCTCTCAAAATGTACCACTCGCTACCTGGTGGGAATGGCAGCGGCCGATCTCCTGGTAGTCATCTCTGATTGCATAATGAGGCGGATTTGTCTGATTTATTTCCCAAATTCATTCCTGAGAATTACTCCCTTGTGTAGTTTTATTATCTTGCTGATTTTTGGAACCACATAGATTTCTGTCTGGCTGACAGTCGCTTTCACATTTGATCGATTTGTGGCCATTTGTTGTGAGAAGCTGAAAACAACATATTGCACCGAGAAAAAGGCGGCTGTGGTTATCCGAACATTAAGTGTGCTGAGCTGTTTAGAGTCTCTCCCCTGGTACTTTATCTCTGAACTTGACTATTCAATTGATAATGTTCCCTGGGGTTGTAAGGCTAAACAGAGCTTCATGACTTCCCCCGCATGGGCCGCATTTGAGTTGTTTCACCGCTTTTTAACCCCTTGTGTCTCGTTCTTTCTGATTTTGCTGCTCAATGCTCTGACAGTCAGACACATTTTAGCGGCCAGTAGAGTCCGCAGGGGACTCCGGGGCAGCAGCAATGGAGAGAATCAGGAGGACCCAGAGATGGAGAACCGAAAGAAATCCATTGTTTTGCTCTTCAGTATAACCGGCAGTTTTATACTGTTATGGGTAACACAGGTTGTATTTTACATCTTCTAGCGAATTACAAAGGTATATCCTTCCTCCGTCACTCACTCTCTTTATGTCGCAGAACACACAGCAGCAATGCTTCAGCTTCTTAGTTCCTGCACAAACACGTGTATTTATGTCCTCACCCAGACTAAATTCAGAGAGGAACTGAAGAGCGCGGTGAAATACCCACTCAATTTAATTGTTAAATTAGTTAAATCATAGAAAGAGCTGAAGGGTTTCAAGCACTGGAACTAAATCCCATTTCATACAGTATTCCCTACGCTCGCCACTGGGCGAAAGGACATTGTATATTACTAGCCCTGAGCACTGAAATGTTCTTACATCTGACACTGAGATTATATTTTATAAATTATCTGACCTATTGAGGCGGGACTCGCTCTGCAGGCGACACATGAATTATTTCTCAAGAAGACGGCACTAAAGAGCTCAGCTGGACTTCCGGTAAATGGCTGCCCTGCACCGAAAGCACATTTAGCAAACCCACCAATCACAGTCGCTGCTCTGGGCCTGATCAGAATGGAAGCACTGCACATAATGGGAGAGACAGAAGGTCATAGATAGACAAAGAGTTAAATAGATCGATAGATAGATCGATAGATAGATAGGCAGATATATAGATAGAGAGATTGATATAGATAAATAGATTTTCGAGATAGATTTTGGAGATAGATCGAGAGATAAATCGAGAGATAGATCGAGAGATAGATCGAGTGATAGATCGAGAGATAGATAGACAGATAGATAGACAGATAGACAGACAGAGATACAGACATATCATTCGAAATGAGACACTGAGAGTCATGAACAGAGAGAAAATCAAAGCAGCGAGAATGAAATAGCGAATAGCGCAATAGAAAGGAACAAGGAGAGAAATAGAAAGTGAAAGTGACCGAAGAATGTAAAGTGGAAGAGAAAAAAGGAAAGTTAACACGGTACAGTTAGAACGAGATAAAGAGACAGAAAGTAAGATATCTGGATCGAGACACAAATACAGACAATCAGAAATAAATATTTCCTGATCTACAAATGTAAAAAAATAATTAATGAACAGGGCATTTGTGCGTTGCCTCTAATATTAAAACTTATCAAACACTGTACACAATGAATAATTTATGAAGTATGCAGACGGTTATGTCAGCAAATGTGCTATTAAATATAACTATTTCATGCGTGTCTTAACAGAAGGAAATATTGAATTTAGATTGATTATAAATATCTAATTGCTTATTTTGTTTCTTTAAAATCAAATGTTCCACTCATACACAATAATTATGAATGCATATACTCTGTTTGGAAATTATTAAAGTTGATTGTACTTCAAATATAGAAAGGTGGAAGAAGACGAATGGAGAAATGAAGACGGAACGCAGAAAGAAAAGGACAGACAGGTGAGAGAGAAAAAAGCACAAAGAGAGAAATGGAGAGACAGACCAGAGAGAGAAGGTTAAACGGTGATAGAAGAGATATTTGTTTTGAGAGAGAGAGATAGTAGGTACATAGATAGAGAGAGAGACAGAGAGAGGGGCAGAGAGAAATGGAACATAAGAGAGGGACAGAAGGAAAGATGATGACTTATAGAACGAGAGGTAATACTAGAAATAGAAATATATAGACAAAACAGAGAAACAGTACGAGAGACAAACAGGATAGTGCAGAATGACAGATGAAAAGCAAACAGAAAGAAGGCGAAACGAAGATGAGATACACACAGACATTCAGAGATAGAGGCAGACAGAGAGAAAGAACCACAGACGGGATTGAAAGTCAAAAATACAGAGATAGACAGAGAGAGGAGAGAATGAGTTCGAGGGAGAGTAAGACAACTGGAAAGAGTGCGCAAGAAAGCAGAGAGACAGAGAGAAGAAGCCATGCATCAAAATAGGGAGAGAAAGAGTGAATGCAAAGGGGGACACAACAATAAGTTAGAAATAATGAGATCGAGATATTGTGACAGAAATTAAAAGAGGGTTTAAATAACAAGACAGAAAAAAACCACCCAGAATGAAGACACAGAAAGATAAATATATACACAGAGAGACAGAGAGAATAAGAGACACGCCGGGATAAAAGGAGACAGAAGGACGAGGCTCAGAGTGAGATCAGTGCACAGAAAACTTGGAATAATTGAAAATAACTCAATTTAATTAGCCCGGAGTTTATGAGTGCGGACTAGCAGCAGATGGGCCAGT
Organism: Squalus acanthias; assembly: GCA_030390025.1. Lineage (NCBI taxonomy): Eukaryota > Metazoa > Chordata > Chondrichthyes > Squaliformes > Squalidae > Squalus > Squalus acanthias. Next base: position 438,138 of record JASTWF010000042.1, read on the forward strand.
TGAGACAACAGACAGGACGTGATGTGAGGAAGGGCAGAGGATGGAAACAATTTGAGGGCGAGGGCGTCACTGACCACGTGTCAACCGCCCCACGGATGAAGCGAATACGGGCGGGGAGAGTGAAAGTATGTGAGTGACGGTGAAGCAAGTGCATACAAGATACAACGGCTGTGCAGCATTTCGACAGGGCAGGCGTAGTGAAGGAACCACAGGTGTCGCAGGAAGGGTAGGGGATAGTGAGAAGATGAAGCCGGAATGAATGTGGATTGAAAGTGAGCAGCGGATCATCAGGCTTTCTCCATAGCTCGAGCCCAAATGCAGCCCGCAGCCGTTCCTGCAGCCTTTCATCGGCACAAGAAGCCATACCACCCATCAGCTCCCATTTGAAAGTAGAAAAGAACAAATAAGAGGGACAATGAGGCAGAAAGGAAGGAAAAGGGAGAAAGAGAAAAAGGAACAGTAGTTATAGAAATAAAACTACAATACGAAGTCATCGGAGACAAGTAACGACTCACCACATGTACCACTAAGGGAGATGGACTTGTAACAATATAAAATCAAAGTGTTACTAGTCGATCTCATGTGGAATTACACACGGGGAATAATGACAAATATTTGGTCCTCAACTCAAAGCAACGCTAAGGTTTAGATAGCGGGGGATAATTGAACCAAACCGTAGAGAGCTCATTTAATCTCAAATTTGAAATCGTATATTTTTCCTGTTTTTTATAAGAACATAAGAACATATGAACATAAGAAATAAGAGCAGGAGTAAGCCATACGGCCTCTGGAGCCTGATCCACCATTCGATAAAATCATGGCTGATCATCGACCTCAACTCCACAATCCCGCCCGATCGCCATATCGCTTGATTCCCCTAAAGTCCAAAAATCTTTCTATCTCAGCCTTGAATATACTCAAAGACTCAGCATTCACAGACCTCTGGGGCAGAGAATTCCAAAGACTCACAACCGTCTGAGTGAAGAATTTCATCATCATCTCAGTCTTAAATGGCTGACCCCTTATCCTGAGACTATGCCTCCTTGTTCTACACAATCCAGCCAGGGGAAATAACCTCCCAGCATCTATCCTGTCAATCCCCTTCAGAATATTGTATGTTTCAATGAGATCACCTCTCATTCTTCTAAATTCCAGAGGGTATAGGTCCATTCTACAAAAACCTTTTCATAGGACAGCCATCTCATCCCAGGAATCAATCTAGTGAACCTTCGTTGCACCGCCTCCAAGGCAAGTATTTCCTTCCTTCGATAAGGAGACCAGAACTGTGCACAGAACTCCAGGTGTGGTCTCACCAAGGCCCTGTACAATGGTAGCAAGACGTCATTACTCTTATCATGCCATTTGACTTCCTTATTGCTTGTTCTATCTGCATGCTAACTTTCTGCGTTTCTTGCACGAGGACACCCAAATCTCACTGAACACCAACATTTGGAAGCTCCTCTATATTTAAAACATATTCGTTTTTTCTATTATTCCTTCCATAGGGAATAACCTCACATTTCCCGACATTATACTCCATCTGCCACCTTTCTGCCCACACACTTTGTCTATCTATATCTCTTTGCAGAGTCTTTGTGTTCTCCTCACAGCTTACTGTCCCACCAACCTTTGTATCATCAGCAAACTTGGATACATTACATGCGGCATCTTCATCTAGGTCATTATTATAGATTGTAAATATCTGAGGCCCCAAAACTGATCATTGCGGTGCACCACTACTAACAGCCAGCCAAACTGAACAAGATCCAATTAACCCTAATCTCTGTTTTCTGTTCATTATAACCAATGCTCTCTCCATGCTACTATAATACCCCCAACCGCATGAGCCCTAATCTTGTGTAATAACCTTTTATGTGGCAACTTATTGAAAGACTTTTGGAAATTCAAATAGAGTACATCCACTTTGTTCCCCTTTATCTACCCTGCTAGATACATCCTCAAAAAAATTTAATAAATTTGTCAAACATGATTTCTCTTTCATAAATCCATGTTGACTCTACCTAATCAAGTTATGATTTTCAAAGTGCCCTGATACCAATTCCTTAACAATGCATCCCAGCATTTTCCAGACGACAGATATCAGGCTAACTGGCCTGTAGTTCCCTATTCTTTATCTCCCTCCTTTCTTGTTACATTTGTGGCATTCCAATTCGCTGGGACCATTCTGGAATCTAGGGATTATTGGAAGATCAGAATCAATGCACCCAACATCTCTTTAGCCAATTCTGTTGGAACCCTTGGATGTAGGCCGTCTGGTCTAGGGGATTTATCGGCTTTTAGTCGCATTAATTTCTCTAGTAATTTCTCTCTAATTATATAAATTACGATAAGATCCTCACCGTCATTAGACCTGTGTTTCCCCAATTTTTTTGGTATGCTAATTGCGTCTTCTACTGTGAAGAAACTTAAATAATATTTATTTAACCTTTCCGCCATTTCCTTGTTCCCCATAATAATTTCTCATGTCTCAGACTCTAAGTGAAAAACGTTTAATTTTGCTACTCTCTTCATTTTTACATACTTGTGGAAGATCTTACAATCTGCTTTCATATTTCTTGCTGGTTTTCTCTCATATTCTATTTTAACCGTTTTAATAAATGTTTTGGTCAACCTTTGCTATTTTCAAAAATTCTCCCATCCCTCAGGCTTACTATTATTCTTTGCAAAATTAAAGACTTCTTCTTTCAATCTAATGCTATTCATAACTTCTTTAGTTTCCCACGGTTGGCTCACTTTTCCCTTAGAGCTTTTTTTTCTCAATGGAATGTATTTTTTTGTTGAGAATTATGAAATATGCATTAAATGTTAGCCACTGCTTTTCTACCGCTATGCATTTTAATCTATTTTTCCAATCTACCTTAGCCAATTCGCCACATATCGATATAATTGGCTTTATTTATGTTTAAGACTCTAGTTTCGCACTTAGGCAAATCACTCTCAGAATTAACGTGAAATTCTGTCATATTATGATCTCTCTGCCACAGAGGATCTTTTACTATGAGATTGCTAATTAATCCTGTCTCATTTCACAATACAAGATCTACAATAGCCTGTTCCCTGGTTGGTTCCATGACATATTTTTCTGAGAAAATGTCCCGAAGGCATCCATGAACATGTCCTCTAGACTGCCTTTGCCTATTTGAGTTGTCCATTCTATATGAACATTAAAGTCTCCCAATATTATTGCATTACCTTTTTTGCAAGCTCCTGCTATTTCTTGAACAATATTCTGTCCAACGGTATATCTACTTTTAAGGGGGCCGATATACTACTCTTACCATTTTTTTCTGCCCCTTGATATTCCTTATCTCCTCCCATACTGATTCTACTTCCTGATCTTCCGAGCCGAGTTCCTTTCTCGGTACTGTCCTTATGGCATCATTTATTATCATGGATTCTCCCCCTCCTTTTCCATTCAGCCGGTCTCTTCGAAACTTCAAGTAACCTAGAACATTTTGTTCCCAACCTTGGCCACCTTGCAACCACCTCTCTGCAATGGCTATTAGATCGAACCCATTTATTTCTATATGTGTCATTAGTTCGTCTATCTTGTTACGAATGTTTCGTGCATTCAGTAAAGAGCCTTTAATTTTTTTTTAAACATAGCATTATTGCCTGCTTTGACCTTATTCTCTGCTGCACAGCTACCGTTTAACTCTTTGTCGCTTCCTGTCACGCTCTGCTTATTTTTACCCTCATCGCTGCACTGTTCTACTTCCTTGAGCTTTCTCTTTAGATTTATAAATTGCTCCTCATCTGACTCGTCCCCCACATTTTAATGTAAAGCCCTATCTACTGCCCTAGCTATTCGATTCACCAGGACGCTGGTACCAGCACGTTTTAACTGGAGCCCGTCCCGAGAGAAGTGCTCCCTTTTTCCGCAGTACTGGTGCTAGTGCCCCATGAATTGAAACTCATTTTTCCCCACACCACTCTTAAATAACACATTGACTTCATATCATTATCTGTTGATACATAATACAAAAACTTACAGCAGTTTAGGAAGCAAACAAATAGATTTGAGGGGAGGACAGTCATTGCTCTGCTGTGCAGGCTGTGGAGATGCTGGCGGATAAACTGAGGCGCAACAGTGCCACCACTGGTGGGAGGGTGCAATTACAGCGTGAACAATTATCATAGACATTTTCCTCAATAAATCATAGAATCGTAGAAGGATACAGCACAGAAGGAGGTCTATCGGTCCATCGTGGCTGTGCTGGCAATTTGGGACAGCTATCCAATTAATCCCACCCCCCAGCTGTTTCCACATATTTTTGTTTCTTTCCCCTTCAAGTATTTATTCAGTTCTCCTTTGAAAGTTACTATTGAATCTGCTTCCACCGCCCTTTCAGGTAACGCATTCCAGATCACAACAGCTCGCTGTGCAGAACAATATTTCCTCCTGTCGCCTTTGGATCTTATGCAAATCAGCTTAAATCTGTGTCTTCTTGTTATGACACTTCTGCCAGTGGATACAGTTTATCTTTATTTACTTTCTCAAAAACACTGCATGATATTGGGCACTTCTATTTAATCTCCCCTTCAACTTCGCTGCAGAAGGAGAGAATCCCCAGCTTCTCCACATAACTGACGCCCCTCATCCATGATTCCATTCTAGTAAATCTCTTCTGCAAGACCTTGACATCCTGCTTTAACATGTGGCCCCAAAATTGAACACAATGCTCCAGCTGGGGTTTAACCAGTGTTTTATACTGCTTTAGCATATCCTGCGTGCTTTTGAATTGTATTCCTCTGTTAATAAAGCCAAAAATCTCATATCCATTATTAAAAATCTCCTCAACTTGTTCTGGCACCTTCAAAGATTTGTCTACATTCAACCAAAGTCTCTCTGTTGCTACAACCCCATTAGAATCGAACAATGTTGTTCATTTTGTGTCTCTTCATTCTGCGTACCAACATATTTCATATGGCTCTTCTCTGCGTTAAATTTCATCTGCCTTGTGTCTTCCCATTTCACTCGTCTGTCTATGTGTTTTCGAGGTCTGTTACTGTCCAACTCATTGTTGACTACATTTCCGAGTTTATTTTCATCTGGCAACGTTAACATTATGCCCTGCATTCCCAAGTCCAGGTCATTAATATATATTAAAAGTGTTGTTATAGGAATTTATAGTGGAAACATTGAAAAAATGTGTGCGAAACATGTCAGTGCTGGAAGTAATGGTTTGTTTACAGTAAGTGAGTGCTTATGCAATGTTAACATATTAGAAGTCCATCTTCACAAAGGGAACCAAACTGTAGCCTTGATGACGAAGGTGGGGTTTATTACGACAAGGATATGCAGACCTAATTAGCCCAATTTATGAAGTCAGGAATTCTGTTCAACTATAATACAATCAACAACAACAACGCCTTGCATTTCTATAGCGTCTTTAACGTAATACAATTTCCAACGCGCTTCACAGGAGTATTAAATAATAAAAAAACGAATTCCGAGACACATAAGGAGAAAATAGGCTGGTGACCAAAAGCTTGGTCGAAGAGGTAGGTTTTAAGGAGCGTCTTAAAGAAGGAAAGAGAGGTAGCGAGGCGGAGAGGTTCAGGCAGTGAAATCCACAGCTTAGGGCCGAAGCAACAGCAGGCACGGACACCAAAGGTTGAGCGATTATAATCAGGGATGCTCAAGAGGGCAGAAGGAGATTACAGGAAGAGCGAGGCCATGGAGGGATTTGAAAACAAGGATGAGAAGTTTGAAATCGAGGCGATGCTATACCGGGCGCCATTGTAAATCAGCGAGCACATGGGTGTTGAGTGAACGGGACTAAGTGCGAGTTAGGACACGGAGTTTTGAATCCCTCAAGTTAACGTAGGGTAGAATGTGGGAGACCACCCAGGAGTGCTTTGGAATAGTCAAGTCTAGAGCTAACAGAGGCACGGATGAGTGTTTCAGCAGCGGATGAACATAAGAACAGAAGAAAAAGGAGCAGGAGTAGTCCATTTGGCCCCTCGAGTCTGCACATCCTCCGCCCAGCCATCTTCCAGTTTATGCTGCTTCCTTCTCCGATGCTTATTTAATGAACTAAACCAGACGAGACTCAGTTCTCAACGCTGCCGGTTAAGATCGGTACATGAGAACATAAGAGGTAGGAGCAGGATTTGGGCATGCGGCCCTCGAGCCTGCTCCGTTATTCAATAACATCATGGTGATGTTCTAGCTCAATTCTAACGTCCCGCCCTATCCCCATATCCCTTGATTCCCTTCATGTACAAATCGATCTCGGTCTTGAATATACTCAACGACTGGGCATCCACAGAGCTCTGGGGTAGAGAATTACAAAGATTCACAACAGTTAGTGGGAAGACATTTCCCCCCCCCCCCGCCCCCTCTCAGTCCTAAATGACCGGCCGCTTATTCTGAAATTGTGACACTTAGTTCTAGACTTGCCAATCAGGGTAAACAGCCTCTCAGCACCCACCTTTCAAGCCCTGCAAGAAGGTATACGTTTTTCCTTCCTACAGTGTGCTGATTTACTTTCCCCACATAAAACAATGTTTAAGTGGGTGGATACATAGTAAGAAATACATAAGAACGTAAGACTCTGCGGTGCAGATCATCAGATCCAGGGCAATTGCCAGCCTTTAGTCTCTTAGTCTCATTATTTTAAACTCCAGTGAGTATAGGCCCAACCTGCTCAACTTTTCATAAAAAGATAACCCCTTCATCCCAGGAATCAACCTAGTGAACCTTCTCTTAACTGTCGCTAATCCCACTATATCCCTCCTTAAATAAGACGGATAGATCGAGAAAGAGACATCTACTGCAGACGTCTTCGCTTGGACTACGATGATATGAGACGCGAGTTGGCTAGGATGGATTGGGGAGCGTTACTTAAATGGTGGATAGGCAATGGCAAACATTTAATGCTCGCATGGATGCACTACAGAATTTGTTCATCCCTGTTTGGCATAAAAATAAAACCACAAAATGACTCAAACGTGGCTAACAATGGAAATTAGGGATTGCACAAGATCCAAGGAGAGGACATATAAATTGGCCAGAAAAAGCAGCAAACCTGAGGATTGGGAACAGTTTAGGATTCAGCAAAGGAGGACAAAGTGATTAATTAAGAGAGGGAAAATAGAATATGACAGTAAGCGTGCTGGGAACATAAAAACTGACTGTAAAAGCTTCCCTAGATATGTGAAGAGAAAAAGATTGGTGAAGTCAAGCGCAGGTCTCTTGCAGTCAGAATCAGGGGAATTTATAATGGGGAACAAAGAAATGGCTGACGAATTAAATACATACTTTGTTTCTGTCTTCAAAAAGGAGGACACAAATAAACTCCCAGAATTGTTGGGGAACATAGGGTCGAATGAGAGGGAGGAATTGAAAGAAAACAGTATTTGTAGGGAAATGATGTTAGGGAAATTGACGGGATTGAAGGCCGATAAATCCCCAGGTCCTGATAATCTACATGCTAGGGTACTTAAGGAAGTGGACCTAGAAATAGTAGATGCATTGCTGGTTATCTTTCAAATTTCTATAGATTCTGCAACAGTTCCCATGGATTGGAGGGTAGCTAATGTAACCCCACTAATTAAACAAGGTGGTAGAGAAAAAATGGGGAATTATAGACCGGTAAGCCTGACTTCGGTAGTGGGCAAAATGCTAGACTCCTTTATAAAAGATGTAATGGCAGAGCACTTGGAAAACAGTGACAGGATCGGACAAAGTCAACATGGAAATACAAAAGGGAAATCATGCCTGACTAATCTACTGAAATTTTTTGAGGATGTAACTGGTAGAATAGATAAGGGAGAAACAGTGGATGTAGTGTATTTGGATTTTCAGAAGGCTTTAGATTAGGTCCCACATAAGAGATTAGCGTGCAAAGTTAAAGCACATTGTCTTGGGGGTATGGTACTGATTTGGATAGAAAACTGTTTGTCAGACATGAAGCAAAGAGTTGTAATAAACAGGTATTTTTTCCGAGTGGCAGGCAGTGACTTGTGGGGTACTAGAGTGATCGGTGCTAAGACCCCAGCTATTCACAATATATATTAATGATCCATACGAGGTAACTAGATGTAATATCTATAACTTTACAGACGACACAAAGCTGGGTGGGCGTGTGTGCTGTGAGGAGGATGCAGAAAACTCCAATATGATTTGGACAGGTTGGGTGATTGGGCAGATGCATGGCAGATAGCGTATAATGTGGATAAATGCGAGGTTATCCACTTTGGTGGCAAAAACAGGAAGACAGATTAGTATCTGAACGGCAATAGATTGGGAAAAGGGGAAGTGCAACGAGATGTGGGAGTCCTTGTGCACCAGTCGCTGAAGGTAAGCATGCAGGTGCAGCAGGCGGTTTAGAAGGAAAATGGTATGTTGGCCTTCATAGCGAGAGGATACGAGTACAGGAGCAAGGAAGTCTTTCTGCAGTGGTAAAATGCCTTGCTGAGACCACACCTTGAGTATTGCGTGCAGGTTTGGTCGCCTTATCTGAAGAAGGGTGTTCTTGCCATGGCGGGACTGCAGCGAAGATTTAACAGACTGATACCTGGGATGACAGGAATGACGTATGAAGAGAGATTGGGTCGATTAGAATTAAATTCGCTAGAGTTTCGAAGAATGAGAGGGGATCTCATTGAAACTTATAAAATTCTAACAGGACTAGACAGACTAGATGCAGGAAGGATGTTCCCGATAGCGGGAGAGTCAAGAACCAGAGGTCACAGTCTAAGGATAAGGGGTAAGCCATTTAGGACTGAGATGAGGAGGAATTTCTTCAACCAGAGATTGGTGAACCAGTGGAATTCTCTACCACAGAAGGCAGTTGAGGCCAATTCATTAAATATATTCAAGAAGGAGATAAATATATTTCTTAAGGCTAAAGGGATCAAGGGATATGGGGAGAAATCAGGGACAGGGTACAGAATTTGGATGATCAGCCATGATCTCATTAAATGGCGGAGCAGGCTCGGGGGGCCGAATGGCCTACTCCTGTTCCTATCTTCTATGAACAGTCTCGCTGCACTGAATTTCCCACATGTTGCAGTCCAGACACACAACCTGCTCTGCCATACCTTAGCCTATATTCATTTATAGATGAAACGTATCTATAGATTATTTTTAGCTTTATGGCTATTTAAATGATACCCTAACACCGAAACACAATTTCTAACCACTAACAGCACTAACCAGCAATTTAAATACTAGCACTAATCAACAAAAGCACTGAACAATAAATGACTTATTTATAAATTACCCGTTTCAGTTTTTGAGTTTTTTCCTCCCTTTGTCTGGTGTCTGCTCTCTTCTCCCGATGGTCTCTGCTCCTGTCGACTTCATTTCGCAAGGTTTCTGCTCATCTTCCCTTTATTTAAAAAAAAATCAGCTGCAAAGAAGCAATCACGTCAGTGATTATGGATTGACCGCCCCACTCTCCCGAACGGAGATAATGGGCGACAGAAAAATCCATATGACCGGGAAGTCATGAGCTAAATTTAGAACAAAAAAATTTAGACACTTAGATTTACTATGCATTATTGGTGCTTATTGCTGCCTTGGAAGGAAGGAGAGCCTGGTGTAGGCCGCACTTAGCGGGCCAAAGTGCTTATTTTGTTAACAGATTACTGGGTTCGAATCCCAACAATGACCATTTGTTGCAATGACCAGGTGTATGTGATTGGCGTTCCTGAAACGCTCTGTTCGCTAATCTTCTCCTTTCCTGACACTCCATTTTGCAGAGCTTTGCTGCTACATTTGTGAATAAGCATAAAGGATCCTTTTCCATTCTGATGAAAAATTGCTGCTCCAGTAGAAATTGTCACGGTTGCTGCTTGAAGTCATGAGAGGCTCAAGCGGCCTGCTGTGGAACATTGGTGGTTCAGTGGTAGAAATCGCGCTTCCCATGCATAAGACACCGATTAGATTCCCAGCCAATGCAAATTTAGTCCTATTTTTGCATTAGTTAATTATTCCGCAAAAAATCAGCATCCCTTGCAACGAAATCTGTCAGTTCATTTACGATCCAGTTAGTGACACCGCCGTTCCCCACCAGAATGGATAATGCTGGGTAATTGCCCGTCAATCAGACCTGGACACCGCACTGCTGTGAGTGACTGGGATTGATTTTAGCCTCATCATTTGTATTGTTTAACTTTACTCCACACACCGCATGTTGCTGGACACATAACCCCGCTTGAAGAGGAAGATTCTGCCTAGGTTTGCTCATCAGTCTGTGTGCTGTCGTGAGCAGAGTCTTTGCTTAAAAATAATCTGTTGCTGTCGAGGCTCTGTGTAATTACATTCTGTTTCCTTCAGTGCACAGAGACAGTGTTTTGAAAGGTTCTGCTGAGTAAATAGACTGATTGCTGTAGAATCCTGTTTAAATAAACTCTCTTTACTGTTTGCTGCGTCATTGGAATTTGTTTGCCGTAAAATAGAGTCTTTGCTGTAATTCCTCCCATAAGTCCCGCCCGCCTGCAGCTCATTGGCTTACACAGCGGTGTCAGTGCTTCTGTTTTTTACTTAGTTGCTTTCTGCTCAATGCATTTATTGCTTGAACAAAATCGGAACTGACCATTGCTCCCGGAAGTGGGTGACCACATTGGGCGGAGTCTGAATGGCGATGCGCAAAACCAGCAGTAAACATGTTCCTCCAGCTCCCCATTTACGGGGCCGAATTCAATCTCTCCTCTTTAAACTGCACGTGTACATACACGGACCCGTCTCCTGCCAGATGCCTCAAGGTTTGCACCGCCATTTCCCGCGGTTTGTGGAAGTCTCCTGATAATTGCAATGTTTACACTTTCCAATGAATGCTCAGTTCTGCTAAACACAAGCTGTGTGTAGATCAAGGGCGAGATGTGATTTTGAAAGAGACTCGGTTCTTTACAGAGCAGTTTTAAGGGTATTTCTTCAGCAGTAGTTTAACTCTTAATAATCGGATTGATATTTATTGAAAGTGTAACATTTAAATACCTCCAACCTTTTGTGCATCAGCCTCACCGCCATAGGTCAGAGAATCAGAGAATCTTACAGCACAGAAAGAGGTCATTTAGCCTGTCGTGCCTGTGCCAGCTCTCTGAAAGAGCCAACAATTAGTCCCTCTAATCAGGAGCTTTCTCCACAGCCCTGCTCTGGGAAAGTGAAGACTAAGAGAAGACCTCATGGAGGCCTTTATCATTATGAATGGGTTAATCATAGAATCATAGATATGTAGAAAATTACTGCAGAGAAGGAGGCCATTCGGTCCATCGTGTCTGTGCAGGTTGAAAAAGAGCAATCCAACCTAATCCCATTTTCCAGCTCTTGGTCCGCCTTTCAGATCACGGCACTTCAAATGCATGTCCAAGTACTTTTTAAATGTTATGAGCGTTTCTGCATCTACCACCCTTTCAGGTAGTGAGTTCCAGACTCCTACCATCCTCTGGGTGAAAAACGTTCTGCACAGGTCCCCTCTAATGCTTCTACTTATTACTTTAAATCTATGTCCCCTGGTTATTTACCCCTCTGCTAACGGAAATAGGTTCTTCCTAACCAGTCTGTCTAGGCCCCTCATAATGTTATTCACCTCAAATAAATATCCCCTCAGCCTCCTTTATTCCTATGAAAGAAAACCCAGCTCATCCAATCTTTCGTCATAGCTAAAATTCTGCAGTCCTGGCAGCATCCTCGTAAATCTCCTCTGTACGTCAACATCCTCATAAATCTCCTCTGTACTGCAACATCCTCGTAAATTTCCTCTGTACAGCAACATCCTCATAAATCTCCCCTGTACGGCAACATCCTCATTAATCTCCTCTGTACGGCAAAAACCTCGTAAATCTCCTCTGTACAGCAAGATCCTCGTAAATCGCCTCTGTACAGCAACTACCTCATAAATCTCCTCTGTACGGCAACATCCTGGTAAATCTCCTCTGTACGGCAACATCCTCATAAATCTCCCCTGTAGGGCACCATCCTCGTAAATCTCCTCTGAACGGCAACATCCTCGTAAATCTCCTCTGAACGGCAACATACTCGTAAATCTCCACTGTACAGCAACATCCTCGTAAATATCCTCTGCACAGCAATATCTTCGTAAATCTCCTCTCTATGGCAGCATCCTCGTAAATATCCTCTGCACAGCAATATCTTCGTAAATCTCCTCTCTATGGCAACATCCTCGTAAATCTCCTTTGAACGGCAACTTCCTGGTAAATCTCCTCTGTACTCGAATCATACAATCTTACAACCCGACCGCGCCCATTCGGCCTATCGTGCCTGTGCCAGCTCTTTGGAAATACTGTACATTTAATCCCACACCCGATCTTTTCTTGCCCATAACCCTGCAAGTTAGGTCTCTAAAAATCCATGTCCGGTTTCCTTTTGAACTTGCTGTCGAATCTGATTCCACCACCTTATAGGCAGTGCGTTGCTGAACTTAGCAACCCTCTGTGTGCCAAAGTATTTTAAATCTCTGATCTTCTGTTAGCGTTCCATTTGCCACAGGAAATACGTCCTCCCTACTTTCAGTATTAAAACCCCTCAAAATCGTGAATGTTCTATTAAGCCTCCCCTTAACCTTCTCTGCTCAAAGGGAACAATCCCAGTTTCTATAATCTCTCCACAAAATGAAGTCCCTTATTTCTGTTATCATTCTGGTTAATCCCCGGTGCACTCTCTTCAAGGCTTTGACATTCTTCCTAAAATTTCGTGCCCAGAATTGACCACAATACTCCAGCTGATGCATAACTTCTATTTTATAAATTGGTAACATGAATGTCTTGTTTTTGTATTCTATTCTTCTATTAATAAAGCCAGGGATGTTTTAACAGCCTTCTGACCTCGTCCTGCCACCTTCAAATGTTTGTGTACTTACATTCCCAGGTAACATTGTTCCTGAAAACCCTTTAAATTGTTCCATTTAGTTCGAATTGCTTTTCCTCATTGTTGCAATTAAATATTTCAATTTACAATTCTGTGCGTTAAATTTGATCTGACATATGTCTGCCCATTTCACCAGTCTGTCTTCTTTATGGTGGGCTCTCTGCCCCAGTCAGGAAACGGTCCAGCTACCTCTTGAAGGCGATCAGTGAGTCAGTAGCCAACACACAAGTCGGCAACGCATCACAAATGCGCACTGCTCTCTGGGAAATTTGAACCGCCCGACAGCCAGTCTATTTCTACAGCTGCTGAGTCTAAACGCATGTTTCTTGTTCCTCCCAATCCGTCGAACTGGAATACTCTGTAACTTGGCTCTCAATCCCTTCCTGTATTGGAAAAAAATTACATGTTGGGTGCGCTCCTCCAAAAAAAAATACATTCTGTGTGGAGCGACTGGTTTGTCTCCAGATAAATAAAGTCTTGCCTGCCCTTGTGTCTAAAGGTGAGGCGAGTCCAAGAGGTTCTTTTCCGAATTTGACTGACAATTTACAATTTAAAGTTATTGGAGATAACAGGGATCGAACCCGGAAGTTAATACATTCTACTACTGAAGCTAATTTCCCACTGACAGCGGTAGCAATTTAGAGGCAAGCGAGTGTGTATACTGTCTTGTCGAACCAAGCGAACCAGTTGCTCAGCGGTGCCGAGAGTTCAGAGTTTTCAACCTCGATTCAGTTCACGATACTTTTGATCCTCGTTACTTTGAACATTTAAAAAACAAGTCTGCGGCATAAATACCAAGGCCAAGCTTTAGTGATCAGGCTGAAATCCGATCTCTGAATCTGACCGAGTAATGGAAAACCACAGGGCGTGAAAGAGGATCAAGAGCTGTGACAGCTCGCTCTGCATTGTGACTTCACACAATCCGCTCAGTTGATGGCTGACGTGGGCTGCGCGGCTGAGGGGACCTTGGGATGAAGACCAGCTCCGGGCCAATTGAATGTTTGTAGATCCTGAGAGATTGGAACTCGCTGCCCTCATAAAGCAACATTCTTTTGACACCTCGGGTGAAAAAACATTGCGTGCAGATGCTGGCGACTGAACCCAGGACCTCATGCGTTCTATCATTGAGCTACATTCTCAACCGGCGCTTCATTGTAATAAACGAAAGAAAGACTGAGTGCCTCATCTTCCTCCTACCACCCAACGATTTATAGGATTTCCCGTATTCTCCCTTTTTGCTCCAAGTATGTACTGAAGTATGTGCTCCAGATACAGCTGCGGGCCAAGAGAAGAAAGCAGGCCTCGTCAGTCAGACAACTAAGAAAGGGCCAGTGAGATAAAAAACTTGGAGCACTGCATGGACGCTTCCTTCTTGAAGACTAAGAGGAGACCTCATGGAGGCCTTTAACATAATGAAGGGGTTACCATCATAGAATCATTGAATCTTACAGCGCAACCGGGGCCATTCGGCCTATCGTGCCTGTGCAGGTTCTTAGAAAGAGCCGTACAATTTAAGCACACAAGCCAGTTTCCTTCCCATAACCCTGCATGATTAGTTCTCTTCAAGTACATGTCCAATTGCCTTTTGAAGTTGCTGTCGAATCTGATTCCACCACCGTTTTAGTCAGTGCGTTCCTGAAATTAGCAACCCTCTGTGTGACAATATATGTTAAACCTTTGGCCATTGTCAGCGACTGATTTGCCAGAGGGAATCGTTTCTCCCTACTTGCTCTATCAAACCCCTTCATGTTTTTGAATATCTCGATTAAGCCTCTATTTAATCTGCCCTGTTCTAAGGTGAACAATCCCAGATTCTCCAATCTCTCCACATAACTGAAGGACATTATCCCATCAGTCACTTGGGATCCTGTGGAATAATGTAACTTACAAGGCCCACCTCGTTCATCGGTTTGGCGCAATGGTTCAGCACTGTCGGATATTAACTGAAAAGTTGGTGGTTTGAGCCCACTCAGACGACAGAAACAACAAAACAAGTTTCAATTTTTGATACCTTATCTGTTGGTTTTTGTGTTTAAAAGCGGTTTAGTGACTCGCACGGTTCTGGAACTTAGTTTTTTCCGTGTGGTTTTCAGTGTGTGATCGCATAACGGTTTGAGACTGAAATGAAGTGTAATGTCTGATTCAAATTACTGCTTCATGTGTCGTTTTGCCAAATTGAACAAGTCGACACTGCGAACGGGATTCAAATCGTCTTTTCTCTCGTGTGCTGCTTCTGTTTTCCTTTCAGCAGGCGCGTGCGATTCACAGAAAAAGCTGGAGATTAAATCTGCGGCTGCATTGTATTTCCTGCTGAGTGTCAACTGAGTTAAACATTGTTTGAAGTGGAAAAATTCATCAACTGTACGAAGGTAGAACATATAAATTCTTGCAGGGCTTGACAGGGCGGATGCCGAGAGCATTTTTCCCTTGGTTGTGGAGTCCAGTACTGGGGCTCACAGTTTCAGAATAAGGGGCCGGCCATATAGGACTGAGAGGAGGAGACATTTCTTCATTCTAAGTGTGGTGAATCTTTGGAATTCTCTACCCCGGAAGGCTGCGGATGTTCAGTCGTTGAGTATACTCAAGATAGAGATCGACAGATTTATGGATATTAATGGAATCGAGGGATATGGGGATTGTGCGGGAAAGCGGAGTTGATGTATAAGGTCAGCCTTATTGAATTGCGGAGCAGGCTTAAGAACCAAATGGCTAAATCCTGCTCCTATTCCTTATGTTCTTATGCTGTGAACTTGGCCGGTGGGGTTGAGAACTGCGTCTGGTTTGGCTTATTTCATTAAACAGCATCGCAGTAGGAAGCAGCAAAAACTGGGAGATTGCTGCGCGGACTATGTATTTTTTCTTCACTTGGTTGTAAAATACATATTTTCGACGGTTCAAAATGCTCTCGCGGTTTCAAGAGTTTTAAACAATTTAGGGTTTCTCTTTTGTTCGAGGCATTTCGTGATGTCCTCAACGAATACTAATACTAATGTCTTTGATTCCGTGAAATGAACAGTGGTGAGCATCCACTGCTGCTGCCTTCCTGCTTCCAATGGGAACAATCGATTCAGTGATCATGCAGTCTGGATATTCTACTTCCATTTTACCAATGTTCCAAGTGCAGCGTTCTTGCAATGAATAGCCACCTGGAAAATCGCCCAGTGTAGATAATCCATTCTTAAACTATTTTCTACTCTTTCCTCAGTTTTACACTTTCATTGTTAAGATCGGAAAGCTTGAAACAATAACAATTGCCAGATGATTCCAGTTTACTTGCATCGCCCCGCACCCTGATCATGTGACAACAACCAACCATTCACATACAGCGGCGCGAGAACGCTCACATTGACTGTGTCCAATCAAAGCCTGACGATTGAGCTGCTGCGTCACAATCGGCTGCAGTAGTTTGGAGGACTCGGTTGTGAGCGGATGACTTGTTACTGTCCCTGCGCCGCGGCCGAGAAGCGAGCAGTCCCCTGCAATCTCTTGTTTTCAGCCAAATGCTAGAGGTATGAATGTCTAATCACAAAATCTTTGACGCGAGCTGATTTGTTTGCTGTGTTTGAATGCATTTTAGTGACTCGCACGGGACTTGTGGTTTTGTATTTCCGTGCGGTTTTCAGTCTGTGATCGCTTCACGTTTTGAGACTGAAATGAAGTGTAATAAGAACATAAGAACATAAGAAATAGGAGCAGGAGTAGGCCAATCGGCCCCTCGAGCCTGCTGCGCCATTCAATAAGATCATGGCTGATCTGATCCTAACCGCCAATCTACTATCTATCACAGAACCATCTCCTGCATCTAACAGAATTGCACACACAAAATAGGAGCAGAATCAGGCTACACGGTCCCTGGGCCCGCTCCACTACCCACAGGGCAATGACCGATCCGAACCTAGACTCATGTCCAAATTCTTGCCGGCTCCCCGTAACCCTTAATGCCCTTTACTTCTAGGAAACTGTCTTTTTCTGTTTTAAATTTATTTAATGATGTCGCTTCTACAGCTTTTTGTGGCAGCATATTCCATGGACCTACCACCCTCTGAGTGAAGTAGTTTCTCCTCATCTCAGTTTTGAAAGAGCAGACCCTTATTCTAA
This sequence comes from Squalus acanthias, assembly GCA_030390025.1. NCBI lineage: Eukaryota > Metazoa > Chordata > Chondrichthyes > Squaliformes > Squalidae > Squalus > Squalus acanthias. Next base: position 455,098 of record JASTWF010000042.1, read on the forward strand.
GACTATGTCCCCTAGTTCTAGTCTCACCCGTCATCGGGAACATCCTCCCCGCATCCACCCGATCCAACCCCTTCACAATCTTATATGTTTCAATAAGATCGCCTCTCATTCTTCTGAACTCCAATGAGTAGAGTCCCAATCTACCCAACCTCTCCTCATATGACCACCCCCTCATCCCCGGGATTAACCAAGTGAACCTTTTTTGCACTGCCTCGAGAGCAAGGATGTCTTTCCTTAAGTAAGGACACCAAAACTGTATGCAGTATTCCAGGTGCGGTCTCACCAATACCTTGTACAACTGAAGCAATACCTCCCTATTTTTATATTCTGTCCCCGTAGCAATGAAAGCCAACATTCCATTTGCCTTCTTAATCACTTGCTGCACCTGCATACTAACCTTTTGAGTTTCGTGCAACAGGACCCCCAGATCCCTTTGCACTTCAGTACTCTCCAGTTTCTTGCCATTAAGATAATAAATTGCTCTAGGATTTTTCCTGCCAAAGTGCATCACCTCACACTTTCCAGTGTTGTATTCCATCTGCCAAATCTCTGCCCACTTACTTAGCCTGTCTATGTCCCCTTGCAGGTTTTTTATGTCCTCCTCACTCACTACTTTCCCTCCCATCTTTGTATCATCTGCAAATTTTGATATGTTACACTTGGACCCTTCCTCCAAATCGTTAATATAGATTGTAAAGAGTTGGGGACCCAGCACTGACCCCTGTGGAACACCACTAGTTACTGATTGCCAGTCTGAGAATGAACCATTTATCCCAACTCTTTGCTTTCTGTTAGATATCCAATCCTCTGTCTGATTCAAATTGCTGCTTCATATGGCGTTCGGCCAAATTGAGGCAATTCGACACTACGAACGGGTTTCAAATCGCCTTTTCTCTCGTGTTTTGCTTTTTTCCCTATATACGGCCGCGTGCGAGTCACAGAAAGTGTTTGAAGAAGAAATCTGCGGCTGCATTGTATTTACTGCTGCGTGTCCATCCAGTTGAAAATTGTTTTCTGTGGTGAAATGAAATCAGCGCACTGTAGGAAGGAAGAACATATAAATTATTTCAGGGATTCACTGGGCGAATGCTGAAAGGCTGTTTCCCTGCTGTGGAGTCCAGAACTAGGAGGTCAACGTTTCAGAATAAGGGGCCGGCCATTTAGGACTGAGATGAGGAGAAATGTATTCATTCTAAGGGATGTGAATCTTTGGAATTCTCTACCGCAGAGGGCTGTGGCTGTTCAGTCGTTGATTACATTCCTAACAGAGATGGATTGGACATGACGGGAATCAAGGGATATGGGGCTAAGTAGGGAAGTTTCAGTTGAGGTAGAGAGAATCAGCCATGATCTTATTGAATGACGGAGCAGGCTGGAGGGCCGCATGATCAAATGCTGCTCCTATTTCTTTTGTTCTCATGTACCGATCTTAGCCGGCTGTGGCTCGTCTGGCTTAGTTCATTAAATAAGATTTGCAATATGAAGTAGAATAAACTGGTATATGGCTACGCGGGCGGAGTGCATTTTCTTCAATGGGTTGCAAAATATATATTTTAAACGGTTAAAATTGCTTTCCCGGTTTCAAGAGTAATGTAGTGTTTTTCCTGAGGTCTAGGCATCTCCTGATGCCGTGATGTAATAAAGCGGTGAAGTACTTGTTTTACTTTCTGCTTCAATCGTTGTTTGATTGTAGCTTTGAATGTGTCTCGGCACAGGAACAAAAAGCCAGCGGTTAAAATGAATAAAAACGGGTCCTTTGAGACGATGTCATCATTTCCGTAGTCGACAAAATTCGAGCACGCATGGGAAACCCCAATGGATTTCGAGTCCATCGCCTTAACCACTCAGCCACGACTACCTCGACGTCCGATTGGCCACACGCAGCTTCTGAATCGCTGCAAAATCGGTGCCTCTGGTCTTAACGCTCTCGTACATAATCACTTTGGTTCTTCAGGAACAATTCGAATTGCAAAATATTTTTCAACTGTCTTTGTGGTGCAATGGGCCAGCGCGTTCGGCTTTTAACTGAAAGGTTGGTGATTCGAGCCCACCCAGTGTTGGTGAAAAATGAATTCACTCGAGTCAGTCTCACAGCAGAAGATCACCGTTTATTTAACAGAGCTCTATGGGAGAAGAGCCATCGACCCCGTGGTATAGTGATCCACTTCTCATCGTCACATTAGTATCGAAACTTCCTTCATACATTATAGGGTATCACCCATTCCCATCCCCCATCAACAAGTGCCTAATTATAATCTGCACTTTAAGCTATATCTTTACTTCCCTATCGAAACTATAAAAATCGGAATGTTGTGTCACCTCTGTCTAGTCGGGCTGGCTGGTCACGCGGTGATTGGTTCTCAAGTGTAACTGTTGTACTATTATTATCTTATTGGGCCTCGGAAGTACGCATGTTGACCACAGACATTACTCATCGCACTTTGTTAGCGAAACCATTCTGTATTAAGCGAATTTACCTTTTATAGTACGTTCTTTAACTTTCTTTATGCCCTATAATTTTTACTCTAACAGTCTCTCCTATTGGTCCTTGATCAATACTCCTTTTGTGACAGGGAACAGCATCATACGGATTTCTGGTAATGTAAGTAGATATGTTTACATTCCAGGGGCTCACATTCCGTTAGTCATTCTGTGGCATCCTTGTATAGGGACTCAATTCCACACATCTCTCTCTCCGGGTTTCACTTGATTAACCATCATGACACTTACAGCAGGCCGTGACATTTGAGCGCAACAACATTTTTACAACAGGGCCAGACCAAACATCACTAATATTATAACAACCTTGTACTACTGATGTCCCGAGTGATCCCAACCATCCAGTTGCCCAGCCCCAAAGGGTGGATGCCGGAGGTTGTTTTCATTTCTTTACTTCTTCCTGTATGTATTCTGCCAAGTTAGTTAATGCTTCCGAGTTATCTGGTTTGTAGGTACAACATTCTGTACCTATTAGGACAAAGTTTCCCCTTTTTCCGCCAACACATAATCAATGGTCGACCGATTTTGTAGAGCTACTATGCGGAGGGCTAACATCTCTGCATTAACTAGGGCTTCAGCTGTATCGTTGGCCACCTGCTGCAAGACGGACGCCAGGTTAATGGATTCCATTGCCAATTTACCCGCTCCATTCTAGGGGCAACCAGGGATAGGCCCTATGAACGCTCACCAAATGAGTCCCGTTGTAGGGTGTATAATTAATTAACTTTTTGGGGTCCCATTGTACTGAAAAGTCACCGCTTTCGTTTAGTGACGGGAGTTTCACACAACCCGTTTCACCAGGCAAGGCAATGTTACATGTGCAGTTACTGTAGCCCACAATAGGATCCGGCGTTCGTCCCCTCTTTACGAGACATAGTCCCCCACTTTGTCCCTTCTTACTCCTCGTTCTCAGGAACGGTGGTAGATAGGAATCGTTATATGTTGACCGTGTCCACCCACTACAATATTCTGGGTTGTACCCATGACGTTTAGCTTTGCTATAGTGCTGCCGTCTGTCTTGGCTTCATAAGGTCCCACACTTATGCATCCTGCTCGAACTCCCAACATCCAAATGACCGTCTCATCATCACTAAGTGGGATTGGTTGTCGGGGGACTCATTCTTCCGAGTGCGTTGGTACATGGGCGCAGACCCAACAGCTGGCAACATCAACTCTCTTAGCATATGTGTATGACTTATATAAAAAGGTGTTCACCCGTAACCCTCTTTTGGCCCGTGGGGGTACTCTAGCCTGTGTCCTCCCGAGGCTACATATTATGAATATACAAACTAGCAAACTGCACATGATATTTGCATAACACGTTCATCTTATCACTTTATGTTAACAATGTCCCAAAGGCTATATCGCCAACCGATCCGCTTTATTGCTTGAAGATTATATTTTCCTGTGGGGGTGAATAGAATACTGTCATTAGGCTGGTTCCCCGAAAATAATCATTTGGATTCCCTCCTCCTGCTCGACCGGTTGGAATCGATGGGATTGCTCCCATACATGCTTCAGGATACTTCCCAGGGTGTATCCCATTATGACAATGCATATTGTCCATACCAACGTTCGTACTAGCGCTTATTCCCATTCTTTGTATTGTCTAGCGTATTCTTCACTTCCCACAAAACGTACTTGCTCTGGTGTAGCAATTTTTAAGCTGGTGAAGGGTCATAGACTTTTAGCTGTGTCCAGTGCTTCCATCGTCCCATACCCTTCATATCAATGCAAGCACACGTATCTCCACTAATTAGAATCTGATATAGTCAGATTCCTTTCACAGACACAAGGTGCGTGGGGCGTGGCCGGGCAGTGAACAGATCAAGCTGTCTGGGAATTGTTTACACTGCGAATCCGCACGAAGTGCAAGAGACAAAGCAAAAACTCACAAACACATTCAAATATGAATCCCCAGGGGCAAACAAGAGGCTGAGAATCTAAAAACGATTCATGACAATAAAACTTCGTTCACACAGTTTCATAGCCATTATCCCATCAAAAAAAACAATCAACCAGGTATCCACAGAACAGATTTAAAAGCAAGCCAACAGACCCAATAGGGTGGAGATTTGGCGCGTAGATAAGGCAGTGTTTAAATCGGAAAGACCTTCAAGCGGTTAATTATTCACAACACACATATATATTTGCTGACTTCACGATCCCAGGGTGCTTTGGAGCCTCTACGCCTACTCGATCCTGGCCGTCACGTGGTACAACGTCCTATTAATTCAGGCTCAGGCTAGTGTTTGAGACAGGCACCCTCATTGTCCGTGTCGTTTCGTCACTCACTCATTCCTTTGCGACATTTATCGCTACACAGTGTTTCCTTTAGTACTTGCAAGCCAAACTCTCACAACTGTGTTCTCCTACCTCTCACAGACTTTACTTGAATCATGATGCTATTGCACTGTCACTCCGACTTTCCAGGCGACTCAATTTCTGGACGTTCAAAATTGACTTCTCGTCTGGGTTCACTGGTGCGGGCAGTCTTTCAGTTACGGAGCATCCTACCGACTACGCCAATTGTTGGTGAAAAATGAATTCTCTCGAGTCTGTCTCAAAAAAGATCACAATTTATTTAACAGAGCGCCTGGGAGAAGAGCCATACACCCCGCGGTCTAGTGATCCACTTCTCGTATTTACAGTGTTATCGAAACTTCTTTTATACATTATAGAGTCGGAAGGCAAATCATTACACAAAGATGTCTTCACCCAATCACATTCCCCCAGCAACAGGTGCCTAATTATAATCTGCACTTTAAGCTATATTTTTACTTCACTATCGAAACTATAAACATCGGAATGATGTGTCACGTCTGTCTAGTCGGACTGGCTGGTCATGCGGTGATTGGTTATCAAGTTTAACCGTTGTACTATTATTATCTTAGTGGGCCTCGCAATGACGCATGTTGACCAAAGACATTACTCATCGCACTGTGTCAGCGAACCCATTTGTATTTACGAATTTACCTTTTATAGTACATTCTTTAACTTTCTTTAAGCCCTATAATTTTTACTCGAACATCACGGACGTGAGCTGCTTTTAATTTTTGCGAACTTATCTACTGTATAAAAATGGAGTCTTTGATTTCGTGAAATGAATAGTGGTGAGCATCCACTGCTGCTGCCTTCCCGTTTCCAATGGGAACAATCGCTTCAGCGATCAGTCTCCTGCCAGGCAGCCTGGATATTCTACTTCCCTTTTACCAATGTTCCAAGTGCAGCGTTCTTGCAATGAATTTCCACCTTGAACATCGCCCACAGTAGATAATCCATTCTGCAAACCATTTTGTACTCTTTCCTCAGTTTTACATTTTCATGTATAAGGTCGGACAGCTTGAAACAATTATAATTGCCAGAGGACTTCAGCTTACTTGCATCGCCCCGCACCCTGATCATGTAACAACAATCAACCAATCACTTACAGCGGCGCGAGAACGCACATATTGACTGTGTCCAATCAGGGCCTGAGGATTGAGCTGCTCCGTTACAATCGGCTCCAGTAGGTTGCAGGACTCGTTTGTGAGCGGTTGATTTGTTGCTGTCCTGCGCCGCGGCCGAGAAGCGAGCAGTTCCTGTAATCACTTGTTTTCAGCCAAATGCTAGAGGTATGAATGTCTAATCACAAAATCTTTGACGTGAGCTAATTTGGTTGCTGTGTTTGAATGCGGTTTAGTGACTCGCACGGGACTTGTGCTTTTGTATTTCCGTGCGGTTTTCAGTGTCTGATCGCTTTACGTTTTGAGACTGAAATGAAGTGTAATGTCAGATAGAAATTTCTGCTTTATATGGCGTTCTGCCAAATTGAGGCAATTCGACACTACGAACGGGATTCAAATCGCCTTTTCTCTCGTGTGCTGCTTTTTTCCCTTTATACGGACGTGTGCGAGTCACAGAAAGTGGTTGGAGAATAAATCTGCGGCTGCATTGTATTTCCTGCTTCGTGGCCATCCAGTTAATCATTGTTTTCTGTGGTGAAATGAAATCAGCGCACTGTACCAAGGAAGAACATCTAAATTATTTCAGGCCTTCACTGGGCGGATGCTGAGAGGGTGTTTACCCTGGCTGTGGAATCCAGAACTAGGGGGTCAAAGTTTCAGAATAAGGGGCCAGCCATTTAGGACTGAGATGAGGAGAAATGTCTTCTTTCTAAGGGTTGTGAATCTTTGGAATTCTCTAACGCAGAGGGCTGTGGCTGTTCAGTCGTTGAGTACATTCCTAATCGAGATGGATTGGACATGACGGGAATCAAGGGATATGGGGCTAGGTAGGGAAGTTTCAGTTGAGGCAGAGAATTAGCCATGATCTTATTGAATGGCGGAGCAGGCTCGAGGGCCGCATGGCCAAATGCTGCTCCTATTTCTTGTGTTCTCATGTACCGATCTTAGCCGGCTGTGGCTCGTCTGGCTTAGTTCATTAAATAAGCATCACAGTAGGAAGCAGAAGAAACTGGAAGATGGCTGCGCGGGCGAAATGCATTTTCTTCAATGGGTTGCAAAATAAATATTTTCAACGGTTAAAATTGCTTTCCCGGTTTCAAGAGCAATGTAGTGTTTCTCCTGTGGCCTAGGCATTTCCTGATGCCGTGATGTAATAATGGGGTGAAGGGCTTGTTGTACTTTCTGCTTGAATCGTTGTTTGTTTGTAGCTTTGAATGTGTCTCAGCACAGGAACCGAAAGCCAGCAGTTAAAATGAATCCTTTGAGACGACGTCATCATTTCGCAGTCCGTTGAATTGAACTTGCGCGGGGAAGCCCCAATAGATTTCGAGTCCATCGCCTTAAACACTCAGCCACGACTACCACCACTTTCGATTGGCCCCACGCAGCTTCTCATTTGCTCCAAAATCGGGGCATCTGGTCCGAACGCTCTGGTAGATAATCACTTGGGTTCCTGTGGAATAATTCGAATTGCAATGTATTTGTCGCCTGTCCCTGTAGCGCCATGGGCAAGCGCGATTGGTTATTAACTGAAAGGTTGGTTGTTCGAGCCCACCCAGGGACGTGAGCGGCTTTTAATTTTTGCATACTTAACTATTGTATAAAAATGAAGTCTTTGATTTTGTGAAATGAACAGTGGTGAGTATCCATTGCTGCTGCCTTCCTGCTTCCAATGGGAACAATCGCTTCAGCGATCAAACTCCTGCCAGGCAGCCTGGATATTCAAATTTCCCTTTTATCAATGTTCCAAGTGCAGCGTTCTTGCAATGAATATCCACCTGGAAAATCACCCACAGTAGATAATCCATTCTGAAAACCATTTTCTACTCTTTCCTCAGTTTTACACTTTCATGGATAAGATCGGAAAGCTTGAAACTATAACAATTGCCAGAGGACTTCAGCTTACTTGCATCGCCCCGCACCCTGATCATGTGACAACAACCAACCAATCACAGATAGCCGCGCGAGAACGGCCACATTGTCGGGGTCCAATCAGGGCCTGATGATTGAGCTGCTCCGTCACAATCGGGTCCAGTAGGTTGGAGGACTCGGTTGTGAGCGGATGACTTGTTCCTTTCCCTGCGCCGCGGCCGAGAAGCGAGCAGTGCCTGCAATCTCTTGCTTTCAGCCACATGCTAGAGGTATGAATGGCTAATCACACAATCTTTGACGCGGGCTAATTTGGTTGCTGTTTTTGAATGCGGTTTAGTGACTCGCACGGGGCTTGTGGATTTCTATTTCCGTGCGGTTTTCAGTGTGCGATCGCTTCACGTTTTGACACTGAAATGAAGTGTAATGTCCGATTCAAATTGCTGCTTCATAAGGCGTTCGGCCAAATTGCGGCAATTCGACACTACGAACGCGATTCAAATCGCCTTTTCTCTCGTGTGCTGCTTTTTTCCCTTTATAAGGCCGCGTGCGAGTCACAGAAAGTGGTTGAAGAATAAATCTGCAGCTGCATTGCATTTCCTGTTGCGTGGCCATCGAGTTAATCATTGTTTTCTGTGGTGAAATGAAAACAGCACACTGTACCAAGGAAGAACATATACATTATTTCAGGGCTTCACTGGGCGGATGCTGAGAGGCTGTTGAACATGGCTGTGGAGTCCAGAACTAGGCTGTCAAAGTTTCAGAATAAGGGGCCGGCCATTTAGGACTGAGATGAGGATAAATTTCTTCACTCTAAGGGTTGTGAATCTTTGGAATTCTCTACCGCAGAGGGCAGTGGCTGTTCAGTCGTTGAGTACATTCCTAACCGAGATGGATTTGGACATGACGGGAATTAAGGGCTATGGGGCTAAGTAGGGAAGTTTCAGTTGAGGTACAGAATCAGCCATGATCTTATTGAATGGCGGAGCAGGCTCGAGGGCTGCAATTTCAAATGCTTCTCCTATTTCTTATCTTCTCATGTACCGCTCTCAGCCGGCTTTGGCTCGCCTGGCTTAGTTCATTAAATAGGAATCGCAGTAGGAAGCAGAATAAACTGGAAGGTGGCTGCGCGGGCGAAATGCATTTTCTTCAATGGGTTGCAAAATAAATATTTTCAACGGTTAAAATTGCTTTCACGGTTTGAAGAGCAATGTAGTGTTTCTCCTGGGGTCTAGGCATCTCCTGATGCCGTGATGTAATAAAGGGGTGAAGTGCTTGTTTTACTTTCTGCTTGAATCGTTGTTTGATTGTAGCTTTGAATGTATCTCGGCACAGGAACCGAAAGCTAGCAGTTGAAATGAAGTAAAAACGGGTCCTTTGGGACGACGTCAACATTTCCGTAGTCGGCAAGATTCGAACTTGTGCGGGAACCTCCAATGGATTTCGAGTCCATAGGCTTAACCACTCGACCACGATGTTCAATTGGCCCTCGCAGTTTCTCATGTGCTGCAAAATCGGTGTCTCTGGTCTGACCCCTCTGGTATATATTCACTTGGTTTCCTGTGGAATAATTCGAATTGCTAAGTATTTTTGTATTGTCTCTGTGGAGCAATGGTCTAGCGTGTTCGGCTGTCAATTAATAGGTTGGTGGTTCGAGCCCACCCAGGGACATGAGCTGCTTTTAATTTTTGCAAACTTATATATTGTATAAAAATGGAATCTTTGATTTCGTGAAATGAACAGTGGTGAGCATCCACTGCTGCTGCCTTCCTTCTTCCAATGGGAACAATCGCTTCAGCGATCAGTCTCCTGCCAGGCAGCCTGGACAGTCTATATCCCTTTTACCAATATTACAAGTGCAGCTTTCTTGCAATGAAAATCCACCTGGAAAATCGCCAACTGTATATAATCCATTCTGAAAACACTTTTCTACGCTTTCCTCAGATTAAGTCTTTCATGGATAAGAAGTGAACGTCTTGAAGCGATATCAATTGCCAGAGGACTTCAACTGACTTGCATCGCCCTGCAAACTGAGCTGCTTTTAATTTTTGCAAACATATATTGTATAAAAATTGAATCTTTGATTTCGAGAAATGAAGGGTGGTGAGCATCCACTGCTGCTGCCTTCCTGCTTCCAATGGGAACAATCGTTTCAGAGATCAGTCTCCTGCCAGGCAGCCTGAATATACTACTTCCCTTTTACCAATATTCCAAGTGCAGCGTACTTGCCATGAAAATCCACATGGAAAATCGCCCATAGTTGATAATCCATTCTGTAAACCATTTTCTACTTTTTCCTCAGTCTGAAAAGAAGTGTAGTGAATGATTCAAAGTGCTGCTTCATATGTCGTTTATCCCAAAAAGGTAGTGGTGTCAGATTCAACAGTAACATCAAAATATGGATATATTTTAGAAGAGAACTAATCTGCAGGGTTGTGGGAAAACCGCTGGGGGTGGGGGATGAAATTGGACAGCTCTTACAAAGAGCCGGCACAGGCACGGCAGGCTGAATGGCCCCTGTTGTGCTGTAATATTTTATGATTTTAACCCCTCCATTATGTTAAACACCTTAATGAGCTCGCCTGCCAGTCTACTTTTTCCTAGAGGGAAGATGCCAAATAGTTCTCGAAGACTTCCTTCTACATACCCTCTGTCTCTGTTTTCTGAGTGACGAGGCCAGAATTCTTCTCTTCACCCGCAGTTCCATCAGGTGCTCCTACTTCAGCAAAGACTTGGAACACAAAGAGAGATTAGAAGGATAAGGCTGCCAGTCCTTCTACCCCACCCACCATCTCTCAGCCGCTTCCTCGGTCGCCCTTCCGAACATCACGGTTGGAAAGCGCATCCCATCTGCTCCTGTGTTCCAATCCGATCAACATAACAAGAATATATTCTCAACCTGACCTGTCCAGAGAGTGAACGTTACAGTCAGACAAGGTTAAGAGAAGATTCATTCTCTATAAACAGGTGGTCACCTGGTCTCCGTGTTCAGGATGAGGATCAGATGTGGTTTAAATTCCATTAATCTGAGGAACGTGTGATTAGAAGGTCAAATATCCCCTGTTATTCTCTCCTCTTATAATTGTGGTAAATTTCTGGCTCAATGCGGCCGGAATAGTTCAGTTCAGAGAGAGCGTTTGGCGGAAGATCAAAAGATGCTGTCTTTCTTCGGAAAGTGATTACCACAATTGGGAAAATTCTCAAATATTTCCCTCTGGAAATGATTATCTTTCTTTCTTTGTACCGTAGTTTTTTTTCTTCCCTCAGGCTCGTTCTCTCCGCTCTCACTGACTCTCTGCCACCGGTTCTCCCGCTTTTACTTGTTGTCCTCTTGCACTGTTTCCCCTCAGGCTCGCACGTTCTGCTCAAACTTGTATTTCCTGAGCGCCTTTCACGACCTCAACACCTCCCAAACGTTTTACAGCCAATGAACTATGTTCAAGTGTAGTTACTGTTGAAATGTAGGAAACGCCGCAGCATTTTGCGCACAGCCAGCTCCCAAAAGCAACAGTGTGATATTGACCAGATACTGGGCCCGAAATTCGGCTCTTGCCGTGTGAGTACGTGCTGTGTACTCACCCGTAATGCCACCTGAAGTGCCGGTTTCCCGCATGCACTGCGCATGCGCGGGAAACCGGCACTTACGTTCCCTTGGAGAAGGGGTTTCAGAAGTCGATAGCGTGCGCGGGAGATGCAGCGCGCACGCAGCGAACTTCGTTTTTTTTTCTGGTTTCTCCATAAGGGTAAGTATTGAGAATCTGCACTTTTAAAAAGGAGGCGCAAGGCCTATTTTTAACAATGTATGTGGTTAATTAAATACAATTTAAACATTTTTTCAACAGGTTTATCATTTTAACATACTTTAAAGAAAGGTAAGTTTATTTTTAGCACCGTTAAAAAGTATAATGAATTTTTTCAAATATGTAACTTACAGATATTTTAAAAATGTAAAGTTTTTTTTTAATATTTGAAGTTTAAGTGTGGTTTTGGGGCCGATCTCTATTCACAGATTTCACAGGTCTTCCATGTGAAATCTATGAATGAAAATGCTCTGCTCCGATTGGCTCTCCATGGCCCACGTGAGCCCAGGGAACGCTTCGAACTAACTGCGACCCTGGGTTACGCAAGCACTGCGCGCCAGCAGTTGCAAGAAGCCCAGGACCCGAAATCCTCGTGGGCCTGAAGCACAAATGCAGGCGCGGTAGGTACGTACGCGCGCGATGTTTGCACCCGCAGGAAGCCGGAGAGCCGAATTTCTGGCCATATCTGTTTTTTCTTACAGTTGCTTTAGGGATAAATATTGAATTAAATTTACAGTTGGTGTGTTCCAGCATACATCTATTTATTGGTGTTGCCCTGCGGACACGTAGGTTCTTCTGATCGAGTGTGTTGCATTATCAGAAGAGATCTTGACGTCTACGACTTTGATTTCCTTTGTTACCCTTCTTTTACTATACAAAGCCAAATTTCAAATCGTTCAATTTTAAATGGGTGCACGATCAGAGAGACCTGGTGGAGTATGTGCACAAATTTATGAATTTGGAAGGACACGATCAGAGGGCTTTTAAAAAGCCTATAGTTTGCTTGGCTGTATCAATAGAGGAATAGAGAAGAAAAGTAAATAATTAATACTAAACGTTCATGGTATTGTCCCTCAGAAGGAATCGGGCTCATAGCGAATGCCAACCGGTTTTAAACCGCGCTCGATTGTCCTTTCCACACAGCATATATTCTGTCCTGTGCCGCAAATTTATCAGCACGTAATAGAAACAACAGTTCAATATTTAGATGAATTCAACGCCTATTGGAATCCTCAAACCTCACCAGCTTAAATGCTGCATTAGCATACACAAGCCTAAATTTTATTTTGATTTTTCCGTTCTTTCCCCATTCTTTTAAAAAGAGGCGACGTACCCCGGACACTGATCTAAGAGCAACTCCTATATATTTTGTCCTTCGGTAGAATGGGCACGTTCCATGTCTGAGCTCAGCCGCTGTGTGTCCGATTACAGAAGGTATAAACTTGGCCCTGACAGTGCCCTCAGTGGTCATCCACTAATCAACACCTTACAACGGAGCCATTATACGGAAGGATAGGCAGAAAGTAAAAGGAGGTGGGGTAACTCTGTTGATAAAGGATGAGATCAGTACAGTAGAGAGAAATGATCTTGGCTCGGAAGAGCAAGATGTAGAATCAGTTTGGGTGGAGATAAGTCATTGTGAGGGAAATAATTCACTGGTGCAAATAGTCTGCAGGTCTCCAACATTAGCTGCACTGTAGAACAGATTATAAATCAAGAAATATTGGTGGCTTGTAAGAAATGTACTGCAATAACCCTGGGCGACTTTAAGATTCATACAGATTGGACAAATCAGACTGGCAAAGGTAGCCTTGTTGATGAGTTCATAGAATGTATTGGGGACGCATTCTTCGAACAATAAGTGTGGAACCAACCAGGGAACAGGCTATCATAGATCTGGTAATGTCTAATGAGACTAATTAATTAATGATCTAATCGTAAAAGATCCTCTAGGGGAGAGTGATCATAACCTGAGAATTTCATATTCAGTTTCAGGGTGAGAAACTGGGGTCTGAATCTAGTGACTTAAACTTAAATAAAGGCAATTACAAAGGCATGAAGTAGACTGGGAAAATAGATTATAAGCTAAGACGGTAGATAAGTAGTGGTAGACATTTAAGGAGATATTTCATAACTCTCGACAAAGATATATTCCAGTGAGAAAGACAGTCTCTACGAGAAGGAAGAACCATCCGTTTCCAAGCAGTTACTGGGAGCATTGCTGATGCCGATCTTTGAGGAGATTGTCTGCTCCCTGTTTTCATCAATAACATTGGAGCATCTCAAAGACAGGACCAACTTCAAAAATATATGGACAGGAGCAGAAAACTAATAAACTGTGCAAAATTTGAATTCCTGCCTTCCAACTCTCCTCAGTGGGAGAGAACTGAAATGAAACCTTCCGGTCTCTGATGAAATGCTTCGACACAGTTAGAAATGTTTCCGAAACCCATGATGTTCATTTGGAATATTTGAATGAAGATGTGTCAGATAATCTGTACAGCTCTGCTCCTTAAACCTCTTTCACCCTCTGCAGCCATGCGGAACAATGTCAGACTGTGACTGCGAACTCACATTTCCTGAAAGGAAAGCTGTGTGGTTAGAAGAGTAAAGTTAAAGAAATGTAGTTATAAACTTCATTCAGAATCATGCGCGATTTCACCAAGACCTAGCATTCCTTCGTTGGTTCAGCAGTTTCAGCGAGTGAGATATTCATTCTCACAAAAAAACAGGAACTTTTGGCAAAAGAGGCTGAGTTTGACATTACTTCCTCCATTTGTTTCAGTATAAGATCGACCAGAACCGCGTCTGGAAGATAAAAGGACTGTTACAATTCACAGAACCAGTGAATCCCTTATAGGTCGTTTGCCAGAATACCTGCCCAGGAAGGAGGTCACTGAACTTCTGAACTAAAGGTGACCCTTTACCGTTGCAGACAGAGCAACTTTCATTAGGTCACGGTTGTGTGAGATAATCACCTAATTCCGGATCTGCTTCGCATTGTGTGGGCGCCAGCGTTCATTACTGGATTGTACCTGATTGTGATGAGAAAGAGGTGATCGATTGTGGAAAATTATGGCTTCCCGAGATCACAGGGTACTGTTGGAGAATTGGTGTCCTTTTTGAAGAACTTGGAAGTTAAATTGTTGCCGAGCACAGATAGAGGAGAGCAAGATTGGCACTGGGCTTTCCTTGGTTACAGATAAACTTTAATGGATTTGGCGAGAGTTTGCGATCAATATGGCTATGCGAGTCACGTTGTTTTAGAACAGATTAATTGAAAGCCCATCTCTCTGTTCTGAATTCTTAACCGGCTAGATGCTCGGAGGATGTTTCCGCTAGGGTTCTATAACATGGGGACACAATCTCAGAAAAAGAGTCGATCATTTAGGACTGAGATGAGCAGATATTTCTTCACGCAAAGGTTTATGAATTTTTGGAATTCTCATCCCCAGAGGGGTGCGGATCATCAGCCGTTGAATATATTCGAGACAGATGTCCATAGATTTACGGATATTAAGGGACCCACAGAATATGGGGATAGGGCGAGAAGGTGGAGCTTAGATTAGCCATGATCTTATTGAATGGCGGAGCAAGCTCAACAGGCCGAATGGCCTACTCCTGATCCAATCGCTTATGTTCTTATGAATATCTTTCGCTAACCGCCACACCTCTACATCTCCACATGTGCAGTAATCTCTTTAAATATGGGTCTAGCAAATTGTTAAACATTGTGTTAAGTCTTCAGCTGGAACACGTCACTGAAGAACAAAGAAAAGGCACTTGCTTGAACTGGCGATTGCAGTGGCACCGCTCAGTTAGTTTAAGGTTTAACTTTTCTGTGTACTTTGATTTACGGACACATCCAGTTGCTATTTTGTTGCTGAAATAGTTGAACAATTGTGAGAACTGTTAAACTTTCACTGCAGATGAAGAGAGCTTATATTCATATCACTAACAAATAATACACTTTGTATTCTTCGGCAATTTAGCGCAGTTTTATTTCACAAACCTTTATAGCTAAAACAAACAGCGAGCTGATTGGATGTGTTTGAAAAATTGTGTTTGTTTTGCTCTGAATTGAATCATTAATTAATAGTTTTGCTGAAAACACAAATGAAACAATTTTATTGTCAATGTGAAATATTACAAATTTAAATTGTGACTCTCGGACATTTCCTTCTCAACGGTTAGCAAACGTGATCTTTATGCAGAATGAACAAAACGCGGGAGAGATACAATAATTAAATGGGGGCACTAAGCAAGAAGATTTGTACAACAAATTTCATTATAAAGAAGCACGAAACAGCGCTGAGTCATATTTTAACGAGCCAATGCAACAAGTTAGTTCGACGGATCTGCACATAATGCATTTCCAAAGTTTAGTGAGGAAGGGTTTTTCAGCAAAAATGTAACTACAGATGAGAAGCGTCACTCGTTAAATGGATAGTATTCAGCTGCCCAGGTCATTAGTTCTCTCATTCAGTATGTCTGTCTCTCTGTCCGCCTGTCTGACTGACTGCCTATCTTACTGTCTATCTGTCACTCTCTCTACTTATTTATCTCTCGATGTAACAGTCTCTCTGCCTCTGCAACAACAACTGTCATATAAATCACCGATTAGATTTGGACAACTCAAATTTCTATTGAATCAGTATGCAAGAAGAGTTACAATTTGAAACAAGTAATACTCAAAGAAAGCTTAAATACAGGCTCGGTTCCACGAAATCTAGGGACAGGGCAAACATCTACAAAACTCAAAAAGCAATATCACATCCATAAGACAGGTAGACTGCATCAATTAAACTGCATTTGAGTAATTCCAAATGTTAATGGCTTAAAAGCTTATGTTATCGTTATGGAGGTGGATCCTAAGAGAGAATGATTCTCTTTGTCTATCTATCTCACACACACACGACAAAAACCATTGTTAAAAAGAGATATGGACATTTCTTGTTTCCACGATTGAAATCAAAATCAAGTGGTTCTGATTCGGTTTACTGTCGAACTCTGCTCCGGAAATAATGTTGCATGTTTATGGCATCTTAAATATGGTCTGTTTACACAGCAGTCTCTTCATCGCCCCTTTCGACAGATTGTATTCCGGCAGTAAGATCACCTACCAGAAGATAAAGTAAATTGGTATCAACAAGCCTGCTCAAGCAAGAGATGGACGGTGACTGATATCTACATAACACGAATCGACAATGTCATTTCATATTATTCGGGCGCACACTTCCGGATAACAGAACATATTTCCAGATGGCATAATTTTCGGTCGGTGTTCTGTGTGAAAATTTTCTGTGGCAAATTAACATTTCAACATTTCCGATTCAATTTTGCGAAGTCAGCTGTCATGACAAAATTAGAGTTCCTAGCCACGCGGTTGCACTCTATAATAAATTCTAAAGTCCCGCTCCCGAATTCATCGCCATTTCATAAATTCGCTGAACAACTTATGTTCAGCAAGTGATTAAGGGCAACGCAATTAATCATTTACTACCATTATTAAAACACTTTTGTGTGTGCGTACATTCCCGTACAACTTACGGCTGCAATGATTTCTGGGCCCCCTCTTGTGGAAGCAATTACAGCAGAAACCGACTCTGAGAGCAGTTACTTGTAATCATGCAGTAGTAGAGTCCGGTCCTTCGGTGGCGCTGTTGAGCCAAATTTCTCTTTTCAACCAGGTCTGAACCTTGAATGTGCAACAACTGTTCTCATCACCTGAACATGGACCAAGTCACAGGCAATTCCCGAGATTATGTATATAGCATGTAAAATTATTATTTCGGCGTGTGTTTAACTGACACTCTCAGATACACTGAATTCTCCTTGCTACCACTCCCTGAATCAGTTAGTAATTGATTGGATATTAATGGACTAACTCCATTGATAGTAGTTAACGGTAGAATTTTAGACAACTCTTTGTATTGGGAGAATGAGCTGATGTTCACCTTATCAATGAATTTGACTGTGTTGACACTTTTTGCGTGGTGAAGTGATTATTAACTTTTATGAGGTGCATTTTGAGTGACTGAAGTTCCAGATTTTTGAAAGGATTGAAATGAGTTTAGCATAATTTTGTAAATAGCTGTCACATGCTGATTGGTGGCAACGGGGCTGAAGTGTAAATTCTCAGAGTTCATTCACACCTGACAATTACAACTGGTAAATATCAATAAACTGAAGGATATTTTGATTCAGATATAATCGGAATAAACAATTTAAAGGAATTTGCAAATGACCAATCTGAATGCATTCAATTCGCTAGTTATTCACAATTCCACCACTTTTAATTAGGTTCCCGCCAACCGTCACCTCCTTCTTGTCTTTATCGCGGCTTCTCATGCACTGTCAAAGAGTGAGGAAGTAATGCGCACATTTTGTGTCGAAGAGGAACATTATAAGGCCCTTGATTTTCAGCATTGGGACAAACTTTTATCGTAGTGTCGACATTTAATAATGCGGAAACTAATACTTATTTACAGCGCGATGTGAAAAGCAAAATCTCTTCCTTTCTGACTTTATTACTATATGAAATATTGCGGGGATTCGGCATTTCTTCAAACGTACCGTCACGATGTTTCTTTGCCTTTATCGGTTCGCACTCCATTCCCAGGGTAATCAGAGTCCTAAACAGGATAAATGCGGCGAGACACAAACGAATTGAGATTGAATAAGATTTCAGCTAATGTCCTAGAAGATTACATAGAACATAGAACATAGAACATAGAACAGTACAGCACAGTACAGGCCCTTCGGCCCTCGATGTTGTGCCGAGCATTGTCCGAGACCAAGATCAAGCTCTCACACTCCTTATCACTCTGGTGTGCTCCATGTGCTTATCCAATAACCGCTTGAAAGTTCCTAAAGTGTCCGACTCCACTATCACAGCAGGCAGTCCATTCCACACCCCAACCACTCTCTGAGTAAAGAATCTACCTCGGATATCCCTTCTATATCTCCCCCCATGCACCTTATAGTTATGCCCCCTTGTAACAGCTGCCTCTACCCGAGGAAATAGTCTCTGAACATCCACTCTATCCCCCTCATCATCTTATAAACCTCTATTAAGTCGCCTCTCATCCTCCTCCGCTCTAAAGAGAAAAGCCCCAACTCCCTCAATCTTTCCTCATAAGACCTCCCCCCCAAACCAGGCAGCATCCTGGTAAATCTCCTTTGCACTCTTTCCAATGCTTCCACGTCCTTCCTATAGTGAGGTGACCAGAACTGCACACAATATTCCAAATGTGGTCTCACCAAGGTCCTGTACAGTTGCAGCATAACCTCACGGTTCTTAAACTCAAACCCTCTGTTAATAAACGCCAACACACCATAGGCCTTCTTTACTGCTCTATCCACTTGAGTGGCAACCTTCAGAGATCTGTGGATATGAACCCCCAGATCCCTCTGCTCCTCCACGTTCCTCAGAACCCTGCCGTTGACCCTGTAATTCTTATTCACATTTGCCCTACCAAAATGAATCACCTCGCACTTATCAGGGTTAAATTCCATCTGCCATTTTTCGGCCCAGCTCTGCATCCTATCAATGTCTCTTTGCAGCCTACAACTGCCCTCCACCTCATCCACTACTCCACCAATCTTGGTGTCATCAGCAAATTTACTGATCCACCCTTCAGTCCCCTTCTCCAAGTCATTGATAAAAATCACAAACAGCAGAGGACCCAGCACCGACCCCTGTGGCACACCGCTGGTAACTGGTCTCCAGTCCGAAAATGTTCCATCCACCACCACCCTCTGCCTTCTATGAGATAGCCAGTTCCTTATTCTATCGGCCAAATTTCCCTCTATCCCATAACTCCTTACTGTCTTCATGAGACGACCATGGGGAACCTTATCAAACGCCTTACTAAAATCCATGTATACGACATCAACTGCTCTACCTTCATCTACACACTTAGTTACCTCCTCAAAGAATTAAATCAAATTTGTTAGGCAAGACTTACCCTTCACGAATCCGTGTTGACCATCCCTGATTAAGTTGCCCCTTTCCAAATGGTCATAAATCCTATCCCTCAGGACCTTTTCCATTAACTTACCAACCACCGAAGTAAGACTAACCGGCCTATAATTACCAGGGTCATTCCTATTTCCTTTCTTGAAGAGAGGAACAACATTCGCCACTCTCCAGTCCTCTGGCACCATCCCCGTGGACAGTGAGGACCCAAAGATCAAAGCCAGAGGCTCTGCAATCTCCTCCCTTGCCTCCCAAAGAATCCTAGGATATATCCCATCTGGCCCAGGGGACTTATCGACCCTCAGGTTCTTCAAAATTGCTAAAACATCTTTCCTCAGAACATCTATCACCTCCAGCCTATCCACCTTTATCACACTCTCATCCTCAAGAACATGGCCCCTCTCCTCGGTGAACACTGACGAAAAGTATTCATTCATCACCTCTCCTATCTCTTCTGACTCCATGCACAAGTTCCCACTACTGTCCTTGACCGGCCCTACCCTCACCCTGGTCATTCTTTTATTTCTCACATAAGAGTAAAAAGCCTTGGGGTTTTTCTTGATCCGACCCGCCAAGGACATCTCATGCCCCCTCCTAGCTCTCCTAAGCTCTTTTTTTAGCTCATTCCTTGCTACCTTGTACCCCTCAATCGACCCAACTGAACCTTGTTTTCTCATCCTTACATACGCTTCCTTTTTCCTCTTGACTAGACATTCAACCTTTTTGTGAACCATGGTTCTCTCACTCGGCCATTTCCTCCCTGCCTGACAGGGACATACCTATCAAGGACACGCAGTAATTGCTCCATGAAAAAGCTCCACTTTTCGTTTGTGCCTTTCCCTGATAGTTTCTGTTCCCATCTTATACTCCCTAATTCTTGCCTAATCGCATCATAATTACCCCTCCCCCAATTATAAACCCTTCCCTGCCGTATGGCCCTATCCCTCTCCATTGCAATAGTGAAAGTTACCGAATTGTGGTCACTATCTCCAAAGTGCTCTCCCAGATACAAATCAAACACTTGGCCCGGTTCATTACCCAGCACCAAATCCAAAGTGGCCCCACCTCTTGTCGGCCTATCCACATATTGTGTCAGGAAACCCTCCTGCACACACTGTGCAAAAACTATCCCATCCGAACTGTTTGACCTATAAAGGTTCCAATCAATATTTGGAAAGTTGAAGTCACCCATGACAACTACTCTGTATAGCAAGAGAGAATGTCAATGGGTAATTCTCCCGTTTCCACTGTAAACACAAGTACTGGGTCACTCTGTAATCCTATCTAACATTCGCCTGGCAAGTACGGAACCATCGTGATATTCTCAATCAGCATTGCTGATCAGGGACTGACTCACTCTGGGATGTAACATAGGAACATAGAAACATAGAAAATAGGTACAGGAGTAGACCATTCGGTCCTTCGAGCCTGCACCGCCATTCAATGCGTTCATGGCTGAACATGCTACCCCAGTACCCCATTCCTGCTTTCTCGCCATACCCCTTGATCCCCTTAGTTGTGAGTGTTATATCTAACTCCCTTTTGAATATATTTAGCGAACTGGCCTCAACAACCTTCTGTGGAAGAGAATTCCATAGATTCACCACTCTCTGGGTGAAGAAGTTCCTCCTCAGCTCAGTCCTAAATGGCTTCCCCTTAATCCTTAGACTGTGACCCCTGGTTCTAGTTTTCCCTACCATTGGGAACATTCTGCCTGCATCTAATTTGTCTAAACCAGTCAGGATTTTAAATGTCTCTATAAGATCCCCCCTCATTCTTCTGAACTCCAGAGGATACAAGTTCAGTTGACCCAATCTTTCTTGATATGTCAGTCCGGCCATCCCAGGAATCAATCTAGTGAACCTTCGCTGCACTCCCTCAATAGCAAGAATGTCCTTCCTTAAGTTAGGAGACCAAAACTGCGCACAATACTCCAAGTGTGGCCTCACCAAGGCCCTGTACAACTGCAGCATCACCTCCCTACTCCTGTACTCAAATCCCCTTACTATGAAGGCCATCATTCCGTTTGCTTTCTTGACTGCCTGCTGCACTTGCATTCCCACCTTCAGTGACTGATGTACCATGATGCCCAGGTCTCGTTGCACCTCCCCTTTCCCTAATCTGCCACCATTCAGGTAATAGTCCGCCTCTCTATTTTTACCACCAAAGTGGATAACCTCACATTTATCCACATTGTACTTCATCTGCCATACATTTGCCCATTCACCCAACCTGTCCAAGTCACTCTGTAGCCTCCTAGCATCCTCCTCATTGTTCACACTGCCTCCCAATTTAGTGTCATCCGCAAATTTGGAGATATTACATTTAATCCCTTCGTCCAAATCATTAATATATAATGTAAACAGCTGGGGTCCCAGCACCGAACCCTGCGGTACCCCGCTGGTCACTGCCTGCCATTCTGAAAAGTACCCATTTACTCCTACTCTTTGTTTCCTGTGTGCCAACCAGTTCTCAATCCACGTCAACACATTACCCCCAATCCCATGTGCTTTAACTTTGCTCACCAATCTCTTGTGTGGGACCTTGTCGAAGGCCTTCTGAAAGTCCAAATACACCACATCTACTGGTTCCCCCCTGTCCACCCTATTGGAAACATCCTCAAAAAATTCCAGAAGATTTGTCAAGCATGATTTCCCTTTCACAAATCCATGCTGACTTGGACCTATCATGTCGCCACTTTCCAAATGGTCTGTTATGACATCTTTAATAATTGCTTCCCTCATTTTACCCACGACCGATGTCAGGCCGATGTCTATAATTCCCTGCTTTCTCCCTCCCTCCTTTTTTAAAAAGAGGGGTTACATTGGCCACCCTCCACTCCATCGGAACTGATCCAGAGTCTAAGGAATGTTGGAAAATGATCGTCAATGCATCCACTATTTCCAAGGCCACCTCCTGAAGTACTCTGGGATGCAGACCATCAGGCCCCGGTGATTTTTCAGCCTTCAGTCCCATCAATTTCCCCAATACCTTTTCCCGACTAATAAGGATTTCCCTCAGCTCCTCCCTCTTACCAGATCCTCTGACCCCTTTTATTTCCGGCAGGTTGTGTGTGTCCTCCACAGTAAACACCGAACCAAAGTACTTGTTCAATTGATCTGCCATTTCCTTGTTCCCCATTACGACTTCCCCTGTTTCCGACTGCAGGGGACCTACGTTTGTTTTTACTAACCTCTTTCTTTTTACATATTTATAGAAGCTTTTGCAGTCCATTTTAATGTTCTCTGCAAGCTTCCTTTCATATTTTATTTTCCCTGCCCTAATCAAACCCTTCGTCCTCCTCTGCTGAGATTTGAAGTTCTCCCAGTCCCCGGGTTTGCTGCTACTTCTGGCCAATTTGTATGCAACTTCCTTGGTTTTAATACTATCCCTGATTTCCCTTGTTAGCCATGGTTGAGCCACCTTCCCTTTTTTATTGTTACGTCATTAATCCCCCTTCATTTCTCTGTGTTTTAAACTAAATAAACTTGAGCTCATCCAAATCTCTGCTGCTCGTATCCTAACCCGCATTATTCCCGTTCATCACTGTGCTAGCTAATTTCCATTTGCTCCCGTTCGAACAACGCCTCTGTTTTAAAAGTCTGATTCTTGTTTTCAAATCCTAACATGCGCCTCGACCCCTCTCTATCTGTGTAAACTCCTCCAGCCTTACAACCCTCCGAGATCTCTGCGCTCCTCCAATTCTGACCTCCTTCGCTTCCCCGATTTTATTCGCTGCACCGTTGGCGGCCGTGAATTCAGCTGCCTGGGCCCCAAGAATTGGCATTCCCTCCCTAAACCTCTCAGACTTTCTACAAACGTTTCCTTATTTTACGACGCTCTTTAAAACCCACCTTTTTGACCAAGCATTTGCTCATCTACCCTATTTTTTTCTTATGGGGCTGGGTATCATTTTTTGATAATTGCTCCTGTGACGCGTCTTGGGACGTTTTATATAGTTAAAGGTGCTATATCAATACAAGCTGTTGTCGTGTTGTCACTGCGGATATCTGAATTATTGGATTCTTCGGATTTGTACCGTCAACAGCCGCTGCCGTTTAAAATCGATTGACTCGTTAATTGTTTGTTTTAACGAATTGTTAATATCTAAATGCATGTCCATGTACAGAGTGAAAGACTTTCGAACAAGGTTGGCAGATATTTCCAGCAGAATAACATCAGTGACTCCCATCAGGCAGCAGAGTAATCAGGGGATGAGGTAACGTCGATTCCCAAAACTGCTGGTTTATTTAAAATTCAATCCTACATCTGATAAAAGGGAATCTCAGGCGGAATACATTATGGATAGAGCGGAATATTGTGAGTGAGTATGTGTCAGTGCATATGAGTATATGTGTGTGTGTGTGTGTGTGTATGAGAGTGTGTGTGTGTGTTTATGTGTGTGTGAGTGAGTGTGGGTGTGTGTGTATATGTGTGTGAGTGTATGTGTGTGAGTGTGTGTGTGTATGAGAGTGTGTGTTTATGTGTGCGTGAGTGTGCGTGTGTGTGAGTGTGAGTGTGTGTGTTTAAGGGAGTGTGTTTGTGTGTTTACGTGTGTGTGAGTGTGTGTGTGAGTGTGTGTTTATTTGTTCACGGAATGTGGGCGTTCCGGCAATGCCAGCATTTAGCGCCCTTCCCTAGTTGACCCAGAGAAATTGGTGGCGGGCTGCCTTCTTGAGCCACTGTATTCCGAGTAATGAAGTTACTCTCACAGTGCAATGTATATGTGTGTGTGAGTGTGTGTGTATGTGTGTGTGTATGTGTGTGTGAGTGAGTTTGTGTGTGTGTATGTGTGTGTGTGAGTGAGTTTGTGTGTGTATGTATGAGTGTGTGTTTATTAGTTCATGGGATGTAGGCATCGCTGGCAAGGCCAGCATTTATTGCCCATCTCTAGATGCCCCAGAGAAGGTGGTGGGGAGCCGCCTTCTTTAACCTCTGCAATCAGAGTAGTGACGGTACTCCCACAGTGCCATTAGCGAGGCAGTTCCAGGATTTTGATCCAGCGACGATGAAGGAATGGCGATAAAATTGCAAGTCAGGATGGTGTGTGACTTGCAGGGGAACTTGGAGGTGGTGGTGTTCCCATGCACCTGCTGCCCTTGTCCTTCTAGGTGTTAGCGTTCGCGGGTTTGGGAGCTGCTTCCGAAGAAGCCTTGGCGAGTTGCTGCAGTGCATCTTGTAGATGGTACACACTGCAGCCACTCCGTATATTTATCTTTTAGGACCTCATCCCTATTTTACCTGTATCGTTGGTACCACGACATCTGGCTGTTTACCCTCCCCCTCCAGAATGCCCTGCAGCCGCTCCGAGACATCCTTGACCCTTGCACCAGGGAGGCAACATACCAACCTGGTGTCTCGTTTGCGGCCGCAGAAAAGCCTATCTATACCCCTGGCGTTAATATTAAACATGATTAACAGCTGTTACATCTCCATCAAAATTTTCTGAGTTAACTGCATAACTATTATCCTGTTTTACGGCGAAATATTCCAAGAAAAATTGCAAAAACAGCAAACCTAATTAAATTCAGATACAATTTCCCAAAATCTCGTCAGTCTGATTGTTACACAGTAGTTCTGGCAGAGGGCGGTTCGCTGTTACATACATTTAACAACAAGGGAAAAGGCGGCCCTCGAGCAAATTAGGAAGAAGCGTCAAATTTAAAGGACAAACCACAGCCCCGTGTGTTACAGGGAAATCGCAACGACAGGATGAGAGAATTTCTTTCTATCCTGGAACACATCATAACGTTAGATGCGGCTGAAGGTAGTGGCAACATAGTCATGTGCGACTGTTTGATTCATTAGTTGTTTCATTGAGCGATTGCCTTTTTAACTACTTCAGTCAATCATGCATTCATTCATTCAGTCAGTGATTGATTGATTCATTTATTCAAACATTCATTTATTCATTCATTCCTTCTGCAATCGGTAAATAAACCACCTTAATGGAAAATAAATAAACACAGTGACTGTGTGAATCTCACTGACCTCTTATAGTTATATGTACCGGGTCACTCAGAGCCGATGTTAGTTGTTTTCCCTCCACATTCCCCTCAAACAGACAGCTGTGATTTCCTTCTTCGGAGTGATCTAAATTCCTGATGGTGAAGGTGACAGAATTGCTCCATGCAGCCGCAGGCTGGACAACCGAGTAATTATTTTTTCTGTGTCTGTATAAGTAAAATGTGAAGCCAGGAAGGTCCCGGGAAATTGTACAGTTAAAGTAACATTTCCACCCTTCACAGTAACACTGGAATCCACTGATATATTTGGTTTGGGTAGACTTGTCGTGCGAAAGGAACAAATATTGTCAATCAATTCACAATGAAATAACGACTTACTTTTTGGATCCAAATATTATTGGTCTGGTCTTGGGTATACGGAGCATAATTTTATTTTTTTGCAGTTCATACAGAACTCGTAAATATAGTGATCTGTGTGGATGATAGTAAAACACATCAGTTGGGCATACTCAAACTGTTGAAACAGGGGTCAATCATTGCAGATTAAATTTAGCACAGAGAAGTGTAAAGTGAAGAACTTTGGTAGGAAGAATGAGGAGAGACAATATAAACTACAAGGTATAATTTTAAACGGAATGGAGGAAGCAAGAGACATATCGTCTACGTAAACAATCTTTGAAGGTGGCGGGAATGATTGAGCAGGCTGTTCAAAAGCTCTATCAACAGAGTACAGAAGTAAGGACGTTATGGTAAACCTTTATACCTCACTGGTTCTGTGCCAGCTGGAGTATTATTTCTAATTCGGGACATCACAAGTTAGGAAGGATTTCAAAGCTGAGGCAAAGGGACTAATTGGACAGCTCTTTCAGAGCCGGCACAGGCATGATGGACCGAATGGCCTCCTTCTGTGCCGTATCAGTCTATGACTCTATGATTAATGGTGTCGCTGATAGCAAAGTGTCAGCATCTGAGTTCAGGATTAATGGTTACAGACAATAGCTGAGCGCAGAGACTCTCTCTGAGCATATTAAAAATTGTTACGTTGAAAGACGACTGATTTTCTCTATATACCAAGAGCGTTGAATATGCATATTAAAATCTCTGCTCCCTTTCACTGACCAGCGACAGTGACCGTCAATTCTAAGCACCAGCTATTGATGGAGGTTCTATATAAGCATTGGTAACGCCCTCCTTGGTTTGTACTATTAATCGATACACCCTGTTTGGTCAAACATGCAGGATTAAAATTGGAAATCAGGAACATAGATAGTGCAGTGATAACCCACAGCCTGCAGAATATTTTTTGAATCACACGTGGAGTATTGTGCACAGTTCTGGTCCCCATATTATAAAAATGATGTAGAGGCTCGGGAGAATGTGCAAAAATGATTTACAAGGATGACACAGAACTCAGAGGTTAAAACTATCAGGAAATGCTGAACAGGCTGGGGCTCCTTTTACTGAAAAACAGAAGGGTGAGGGGTGACCTGATGGAGATCTTCAAGATTATGAAAGTTTTTGATTGGGGAGACATAGGGAAAATGTTTCCACTTTTGTGGGAATCCAAATCTGGGGCCATGAATATCAGAGAGTCACTAATAATCCCAGATGGTGGCGCGAATGTGGATATCGCTGCCACTTAGAGTGTTTGAGGAGAATAGTGTGGTTACATTTAAGGGGTCGCTCGTTATACACATGAGGGAGAAGGGAATGGAATAATATGCAGATAGGATGAGATGAAGTAGTTTGGTAGCAGGCTCGTGTGGAGCTTAAATTCCGGCTTACACCAGCTGGGCCGAAAAGTCTGTTTCTATGGGGTAAATTCGACGTCATACTATATGACATACTGCTCACTGATGCACAGTGTGGGTTCTGCCAAGACTACTCGGCTCCCCATCTCGTTACAGCCTTGGTCCAAACATGGATAAAGGAGCTGAATTCCAGTGATGAAGTGACAGTGACTGCCATTGACATAAAGGCAACTTTTCACCGAGTCTGGCATCAAGAAGCCGCAGTAAAACTGAAGTCAATGGGAATAAGGGGGGAAACACTCCACTGGCAGGAGTCATACCTAGCATAATGGAAGATGGTTGTGGTGATTGAAGGTCAATCATCACAGCCCCAGGACATCGCTGCAGGAGTTCCTATGGGCAATGTGCTCGGCCCAATCATCTTCAGTTGCTTCATCAATCAACTTCCCTCCAACATAAGGTCAGAAATGGGGATGTTCTCTGATGATTGCACAGTGTTCTGCGCCATTTACAACTCCTCAGATAATGAAGCAGCCCACGCCCGCATGCAATAAGACCTGGACGACGTTCAGGCTTTGGCTAATAGGTGGCAGGTCACATTCGCGCCACAGTAGAGCCAGGCAATGACTATCTCCAACAAGCGAGAGTCTAACCACCTCCCCTTGACATTCAACGGCATTACAATCGCCGAATCCCACACCATCAACATCCTGGGGGTTACCATTGACAAGAAACTTAACTGGACCAGCCACGTAAATACTATGGCAACATGAGCAGGTCGGAGGCTGTGCATTCTGCGGCGAGTGTCTCACGCCCTGATTCCCCAAAGCCTTTCCAACATCAACAAGGCACAACTAAGGAGTATGATGGAATACTCTCCACTTGCCTGGATTTGTACAGCTGCAACAACACAGAAGAAGCTCGACACTATCCAGGACAAAGCAGCCCGTCCACAACCTTAAACATTCACTCTCTCCACCATCGGCGGACCGTGGCTGCAGTGTGTACCATCTTCAAGATTCACTGCAGCAACTCGCCAAGGCTTCTTCATAAGCAGCTCCCAAACCCGCAACCTCTTCCACCTAGAAGGACAAGGGCAGCAGGTGCATGGGAACACCATCCACGTCCAAGTTCTCCTCCAAGTCACACACCATCCTGACGTAAATGTTTCTCGCCGATCCTTCATCTTCGCTGGGTCAAAATCCTGGAACTCCCTACATAATAGCACTGTGGGAGTACCTTCACCACACGGACTGCAGCGGTTAAAGAAGGTGGCTCACCACCACCTTCTCAAGGGCAACTAGGGATGGACAATAAATGCTGGCCTAGCCAGCGACGCCCAGATCCCATAAACTAATTAATATAATTGCAATAATGCTCCCTTTCCATAACAGTAAATGCCGAAACTTTACCCATTGCTCAAAGACACTTTAAAGGGCTGACCGCCGGGAACCTCTATGTGAAATATATAAACATTGATCATTGAAACATTTATTGGTAAAATACCAAGATCTTTGAATAGAAATAATAACAATCTGTATTCCTCTACACTGACCTTCGATAGTGACCGTCACTGCGTCACTGATCGGGGACCATAACCACCTGCTATTGACGGAGATTCTATATAGGTATTGGTACCGCCCTCCTTGTTTTGTGCCGGTAATCAGGAATGTTCCAATGTTGTCCTTTGTGACGATTTCAGGAGTGGTCAGCCGTTGAATATCTTTGCAAAAGTAAATTTGACCGTGATCCTCTCTGTTCACTGTGCAGGTAATGGTGGCCGTCTCTGCCTCTGAGTACACCAAGATCGGTTGGCAAGTGATATCCATGGCGGTGTTAGCCGATCTGTGGTAAAATACATGGAAAGAACAACAGAAATGGAGTTCGGCATTTTCTTGTGTCATGAATGTTTGGTAGCTCAATAAAGATTGTGAGGAGTTAAAGGGAAATGTTTGCATCGGCGATTGAGTTTCTACAAAAAGGGCATTGAAGGTTTCAAACAGAAGTGGGCAGAAAATATACCAGCTGGGGAACTAGTTCCAAAACCCAGTCTTATCACTGAAATGTCCCTCTGTGATATCAGGAGTAGAAGTGGAAGGTGTTGGTTTGAAATTCACATTGCTGGTAAGTTAAACCAGCCATAACCGGATTAAAAGCAGTGAACAACTCCCATAAACCGTGGGGATTTGCATTTCACATCAATGAGTTCAGTGTTGCAGGGCTCTAGGATGTGGGCGTCGCTGGCCAGGCCGGCATTTAGTGGCCACCCCCAGTTGACATTGAGAAGATGGTGGTCGGCCATCTTCTTGAACCACATTGTGCTCCCACAATGCTGTTCGGTACCGACTTCCAGAACTTTGACCCAGAGACGATGAAGGATCGCCAGATATATAATCATGTCAGGATGGTGTGTGATTTGAAGGTGGATCTTGGAGTTCATGCTGTTCCCATGCAACTACAGCTATCGTCCTTTCTGATGATGGAGGTCGCGGGTTTGCGAGGTGCAGTCGAAATTCCATACATTGAGGGATATGGAAACCAACGATGTACTTAAGTTAAAATATTTCGCATATCAAGATGATTGTGAAAATTTCATTCCGCAGTTTCGGTTGTCTGACTGTTAATGTGTAATCTGACATGGCCAGCCAGTCTGGCGATGCCTCGTGAGGTGACTCTACACTCAGTGGAGTTAAAACTCCGGCCGGAAGAAGCCATTTGATATTAACCATTTCGCTGTGTTAGTTCCAGACATTTAGTGAGTAAACTTGGTAATCAGAGACATAGATTATGTGAGGATAACAGACAGCATGCAGTTCCCCTGTCAGAAGTTCTGGTCTTCCCATCGCAAATTATTGGGTCTCTCAGCTCCCTAACAAAGCATTCCCAAGAGTTACAGAAGCAATTGTAATAAAGCCCGATATTACACTCCATTTAAGTCAATGGAGGGTATCATTGGACGTAGTTGAATCGTGAGGCCGATCCCTATCCGCCTCTTTCCCGCCTGGAGGATGTGGTTAAAGTTACCCTCTGCGGGCTGCCAGCTCATTTTTGTTGTCGGTGTTAAATTCGCAACATTCTGACGGAATGGAGCATAAATTCATAGAAACATAGAAACATAGAATCTAGGAGCAGGAGAAGGCCATTCGGCCCATCGAGCCTGCTCCACCATTCAATACGATCATGGCTGATCATCCAAATCCCTGTCCCCTGCTTTAATCCCCACAGTACACATATCCCACCCTACCCCCGTAACCCCACGTATTTAATTCCCCCTAACATATCCCATCCTATCCCCATAACCCCACATATTTAATCCCCCCCTAACACTAAGGGTCAATTTATCATAGCCAAATCAACCTAACCCGCACATTTTTGGACTGTGGGAGGAAACCGGAGCACCCGGAGGAAACCCACGCAGACACGGGGAGAATGTGCAAACTCCACACAGACAGTCACCCGAGGTCAGATTCGAACCCGGGTCCCTGGCGCTGTGAAGCACCAGTGCTAACCACTATGCCACCGTGTTGCCCCCTCATCATGTACAGTTGTTTAAAACAGGCGATGGCTCATCGATAGCCCGTTTTACACATCGCCGGATTTTAGCTCCCATTGCCTACAATAGAATCAGAAATCGGGCGTGTGTGAAACGGGAGGCCGATTCGCTTTCGCCAGTTTTGCGCTGCCGCCCGTGAGGATTTCCAGCCCCTTATCTCCAATAACGCCCTTTGCCGGTAATAGATTCACAGCGGGTGACTGCAGGGCCCAGTGTTACAGGGATCCTGTCTAGAGTTGAGCAATAGAATCAAAACCCGTTCGGTTTTCTTCCTCTCTCCTAATATTAAAGCATTCATTTTGTTACAGTGATTAAAGCATGATTTCCTAAACATATCAAAAGCTTGAAAAATCATAGAAAAAACCTCTGCCCTCTGTCATTCACCTACTACAGAGATCGTCACAGGCTCGCTGTGATGAGATTCTAACCGCCTTCCATTGACGGAGGTTCCATATCGGCACTGGTACCGCCTTCCTTGTTCTTTACTGGTAACCGGGAATGTTCTAAAGTTGTCCTTGGTGATGATTTGCTCGGTGTACAGCCATTGATTATCTTTGTAAAAGTAAAAGGTTTTATCGCGATTCTCTCCAGTCACGGTGCATGTTATGGTGACCGCCTCTCCTACTACATACACCCCAGTCGGTTGATCAAGAGACATCACTGGCGCTGTTAGCGGATCTGAGGTAAAATAAATAGAAAGTACAATGAGAAATGGTTCTGCGAATTTTCATGTGCAGTGCAAGGTTGGGAACTCAATGGTGATTGTGCGGTGTTGAAGCGCATTTTCACATCGGATACAGAGATTCCACAAAAGGGGAGCTCGGGATTTGATTACAAAGAAACAGTGAAAGACTTGCATTTCTATAGCGCCTTTCATGACCTCGCGACCGACCGACGATGAAGGAGCTGCGATATATGTCCAAGTCAGAAAGGTGTGTGACGTGAGGGAAACTTGGAGCTGGTGGTGTTCCCATGCGCCTGTTGCCCTTGTCGTTCTAGATGATGGAAATCGCGGGATTGGGAGATGCTGCCGAAGAAGCCTTGACGAGTTGCTGCAGTGCATCTGGTAGATGATGCACACTGCAGCCATGGACATGTACATCTCTCTGCTCATCCACAGCTCCTAACTTCTCGCCATTTAGAAAATACACAGATCTATTTTTTTAATGTACAAAGTGGCTGACCTCACACTTTCCCACATTGAACTCCATTAGCCAGACTTACAGGATCCTGTCTAGAGTTGAGCAATAAGATCAAAATCCATTCGGTTATCTTTCTCTCTCCTAATATTAAACCATTCATTTTGTACATTGATTAAAGCATGATTTTACAAAAATACCAAGATCGATGAAAAAAACATGAAAATCTCTGGTCCCTGTCACTCACCTGCTACAGTGACCGTCACAGACTCGCTGCGATGAGATTCTAACCGTCTTCCACTGACGGAGGTTCCATATCGGCACTGGTACCTCCCTCCTTGGTCTTTGCTGGTAACCGGGAATGTTCTAATATTGTCCATTGTGATGATTTGCTCGGAGTACAGCCAATCATTATCTTTGTAAAAGTGGAATGTTTTATCGCGATAATCTCCGGTCACCGTGCAGGTAATGGTGACAGTCTCTCCTACTACATACACCCCAGTCGGTTGATCAAGAGATATCACTGGTGCTGTTAGCGGATCTGTGGTAACATAAATAGAAAATACAACGGGAAATGGATGTGCGGATTTCCATTTACAGTGCAAGGTTGGGAACTCAATGATGATTGTGCGGTGTTGAAGCGCAGTTTCGCATCGGATACAGAGATTCCACAAAAGACGAGTTCGGGATTTGATTACAAAAAAACAAATAAATACTTGCATTTCTATAGCGCCTTTCATGACCTCGGGACGTCCCAAAGCCCTTTACAGCCAATGTAGTACTTTTCAAGTTTAGTCGCTGTTGTAATGTAGGAAATCAAATGGCGGAGCCAAAGAGCCTAAATCAGCTCGAGTTCTCTGTCCAAAGTCCGGTTTTAGGCCCGAGATTTTCCTCTGAGATACGAGCGGAAGAAAGAAATGGTGGCTTTGAAATCCCCAGTGCTGCTAATGTAGTCCAGCTTTCGAGTTTGTGAAATTCTGCCGAGATGCAATGCAGAGAGAGATATGAAAACTCACAATGTAATTAGATTAAATATCCTGCATAACAGGATCATTTTGATAGTCTCGGCACGCAGATGCTGTTCTTTGACAGAGAAACCTGTAATTTGTCAAGGCCAGTCATGCTGGAGAGCTTCTTGAACTGACGCTACATTCTGTGGAGTTAAATCCCTGGCGCCGTGCTGTCATTGTGGCACTAAACGTTGATAGTTCAATCATGTAAGGGATAAAACATGTCTTAGTCCGTCCTTGAAGCATGTGGTCTCCATTCGATTTTACACACATAATGGCCCGTATTTTCCGATCGGAGGCTTCCTGCGTGCGGTGGCGTCCATCTGGAAAATTTGCGGATTACCTGAGGGCTCCCGAGGTGCGTACACCTCCGCTCCTGGGGCTCTCCAAACTCGAACTGTGCAGGGCCCACGTTCCCAAGAGGAGCATGCAGATCGCAAGCGTCCCTGAGATCATGTGGCCCGTGGGGAGCCAATAGGAGAAGGAATCTCCCTTCATACACTTGATAGACAGTCCTGTCAAATATATCAATGGAGCTCACCTCAAGAAAATGTTAAACATACTTTTTTTAAAACTAACACGTTTTTAAAATGAGTTGAAATTACAATAAAGTAAATATTTTAAACAAAACATATTTTTTTTTGAAAAGAATAATTAAAGTTTTTTACGGGGCTAAAAATAAACTTACCTTTATTAAAATTATTTTTAAATTATGAATGTGTGAAACATTTTTTTTTACATTTTTCAACTCTTTTGCTGGTAGAACCCGGCCTTACGCCTGCTTCTACCAGGAGTAAGATTCATAGGTTTTCTCCGGGCGTAGGTTCTCCAGAAAGCGGAACTATCCGCCCGCAGAGGCCCTTCTCTAGGGCAGGTATTTCCGATGTCCCTATGGCGTTGTACACAGCTCGTACTCACCCGTAGGCATCGGAATATAAGGCCCACTGAAGTGGAAAACGAAGTCAGGCGGGGAACAAAACGGGCAGCGGAATCGCTATCAACCATTTTTGTGATACCGCAGGAGATACATTTCATTCTCATTTTCATTACGTGAGAGACAAGCAAAGATACTGTATCACTTGGCTCTGAGTTAATTTGCCGCTCTAACATTCTTTCCTCATACACACAGGAGTAACCTTCTGACCCGGTCCCCACAAGGTCCGTGATGTCAAAGGTGACCGCGGATTCCCATGAATTGGCTGTGTCAATTTTGATTGGTTCATTTTTACCTCCTCTGTAGAAATAGAACATGCTCCCTGAATATGGAGACCGGGCTCCACAGGTAATTTGTCAGGATGCATCGCCTTCGTAAACACCGATAAAAAGTACTAATTGAGTATTTTAAACTTGCCCTGCGCCTCTAAGCATATATCACCTTCTTTCTCTGTAATAGGCGCCAACCTGCCTCTTACTACTTTAACTGTTTACATGCCGGTAGAAAAATTTTGGGTTCCTTTTTATTTTAACCGAAATTCTACTCTCAGATTCTCTCTTTGCCAATCTTATTTTCATCTTCACTTCGCCTCTGAACTTAAGGTATTTGCTTGGTTCTCCCTTGAAGAATTCACCTGACATGCATCATACACCGTCTTTTTTGTTTCATCATCTTCTCTATCTCCCTCATCATCCAAGAAGCCCTTGCTTTGGTTCCCTTACCCTTCCCTCTTGTTGGAATCTACCTAGCCTGTACTTGAAACATCTCTTACTTAATATCACCAATTGTTCCGTCACAGTTTTTGCTGTCAGTCTTTGATTCTATTTATACCCTGGCTAGATCGCTTCGCATCCCATTGAAGATAGCACTATTCCAGTTTCAAAGTTCCACTCTAGATTGTTCATTGCAGCTCTCAATTGCTTATGTACGTTTTATTATACAATGATCACTCGTACCAAGTGTTCTCCAAAAGATACTTGGTCTACCTGGTCCACCTCATTCACCAGCACCAGATCCAGGAAAGCCTCCTTCCTAGTTTGTCCAAGAACATACTGGTCAAGTAAATTCTCCTGAACACATTTCAGAAATTCCTCCCCCTCCTTTCCCTTTACCCTAGCATTAACCCAATCGATATTTCGGTAATCCAGGTCCCCCAATATCACAATTCGATAGCTCGTGCACATCTCTGCGATTTCCTCGTAGATTTGCTACTCTACCTCGCTCTCACTATTTAGAGGCCTGTAGAATACCCGCAACAGCTTGATCATACCATTTTTGCTGCTCAACTCTATACAAATGGATTATGTCCTTGTTCCCTCAAGAACATCCTCACTTTCCAAAACTACAATGTCTTCCTTAAACAGCGCTACCACCCCGCCCGCCTTTTTCGTTCCCTATCTTTTCTGAACACATTGTAAACTTGAATACTATAGAGTCACAGTAAAGAGTTATACAGCGCAGAAAGAGGCCCTTCGTCCCATCCTGTCCGCACAGGCCATCAAGCCCTGTCTATTCTAATCCTATTTCCAACAATTGGTCCGTAGCAATTTATGCTATAGCGTTTCAGGTGCTCATCTAAATGCTTCTTTATTGTTGTGAGTGTTCCTCCCTCTACCATTCTTTCAGGCAGTGAGTTCCAGAATCCAACCACCCTCTGGGCGAAAAAGATTTTTCTCAAATCCCCATTAAACCTCCTGCATGTGCACAGTCCTCACCGTTTTAAGCCATGTTTCCGTTCTTAACACAACACCATATTGCTACACGGCTAATTTTGCTTGTAGCTCACCAACCTTATTCAACAAACGTTGTGCATTTACTCACATGCATTCTAAACACATTTTTAAATTTTTAGCAGTCTTTCTTACTCTGCTCCTATCTAATGTGCTTCTAATACCGCCTCTAGTACTATCTTCTCTAGTACTATCCAACATACTTACACTTTTATGCACCTGCCTTCTCTTTTCTGCTCATATATGCTGGTGCCCAGCCCCCTGCCAAACTAGTTTAAACCCTCCCCAATAAGCACTAGCAAACCTCCACGCGAGAATATTGTTCCCGGCACTGTTGAGGTTTAACCCGTCCGGCTTGTACAGGTCCCACATTCCCCAGAAACGGTCCAATGCCTCAGGAAGCTAAAGCCGTCCCTCCTGCACTATCTCTCCAGCCATGTATTTATCTGTGCTATCCTCCTATTCCTGTACTCAGTAGCACGGTGCACCGGGAGTAATCCTGAGATTATAACCTTTGAGATCCTTCTTCTTAATCTCTCTCCGAGCTCCCTAAACTCTGCCTGCAGGACCTCATCCTTCTTTCTGTCTATGTCATTGATACCAAAATGGAGAAGGAGCTCTTGCTGTTTACCCTCCCCCCTCAGAGTGTTCTGCAGCCGTTCAGTGTCAACCTTGACACAGGCACCAGGGAGGCAACATATCATCCTGGAGTCACAGCTGCGGCCGCAGAAACGTCTTTCTCCTCCCCTAACTATCGAATCCGCTGGCACTATTGCTCTTCAAATCTTCTTCCTCCCCACCTGTGCAGCTGCACGAACCATAGTGCTGTGGACTTGTCTCTGGCTACACTCTCCAAAGGAACCATTGTCCTCACCAGTACTCAGAACAGATTACTGTTTGGAGAGCGCAATGCACTCCGGGGATTCCGGCACTACCTGCCTTGTCCTCTTCTTCTGTCTAGCCGTCACCCATACCCTCTCTGCCTGCACACTGTTAAGCTGCGGCGTGACCAACTCCCGAAACGTGCTATCCACATAATTCTCAGCCCGGCCGATGCACCACAGTAACTCCAGCCGCCGCTCAAATTGGAGTTTCTGCAGCCGACGACACTTCCTGCACATGTGGTCGTCCAGGCTACGCGAAGCGTCCAGGACTTCCCACATCGCGCTGGATGTGCACTCCACGGAACCGTGCTGCCTTGCCATGCCTCTAGTTGTTAAATGAAGTGTTTGGGTTAACCCACTTCCCTTAGTGAAAGACTAAAAGGCTAAAAACAAAAAAAAATGTTGAAGCTCAAAAAGAAATAAACTTAAAAAAAAACACACTCACCAGCAACGCACCAATCAGCTCCTTCCCTAGTGCCGACGTCACTTCTTTCACCCTGACGTCACTCTTTTGAATGTTGCCTCTCAGGTCCCGCTGCCGCTCACACGCAGGACCGCCTCCCCCGGAGTTGGGCCTCCTCTCAAATGGTTCAAACTGGGTGTATAAATCTGAGACGTAATGGCCCAGAAATTAGAGTTCGATGCTTGCCGCGGGGGTAAGGATCCGGCGCGGTATTACATACCGCGTCTGCTGTTTTCCATTTCCCCCGCAGGAACTTCGTGCTTTCTGAGCTGCACTGCAGGGCAGCGTCTGACATCACACCGCCCTGCAGCGCAGCGTGCGCGTTTCATCGCGTGCGGTGGGCAGTGAAGACACGCCCTGGAAGGTCGCATTACCATAGGCCACAACCACAATTTTTCTTCACTTCAAGCTAGTTTCAAAGCAGCTTCACAGAGATTTCTACCGAAGGGGTACCTTGCAATAAAAGTAAGTTGCATTTAAATGCATGTTTTGAAAACTTTTGAAGATTTTTAGATGAATTGGAATAATTTTAAAAAGATGTAAAGAGATTTGAAGTAATTTAAATAGTTTTAAAAGCCCTGAAATCATTTTTTTCATTCATTTTACTTTATTTAATCAGCAAACGGAAATGGCTGCAATGAGCAATATTCAATTTATCAAAAGAACTCAAAATTTCAGTGATGATGATCTCCGCACACTCCTCGACGAGGTTGAAGCGAAGCAAGTAAGGGTCATTGGAACTGAGAAATCCAACCCCCCTCGAAAAGGCCAAATGTTAGCTTGGAAAGAGGTTGCGCAAATTGTGAGCGCAAACTCGACCATTCCACCTACAGCAGAACAATGTCGCAAGAAATTCAGTGATTTATTGCGAACTCTCAAAGTTTGTATAGTTATAACAAAAGTCAATGTTAAAATGTCTTTAAATTGAACTGAAATACTTTTAAATAGTGTTTGTTTACTCAACTGAGTTAACTGAAGTCACAAGATGCTGCCATAAATTTTTATGGCTTTTGGGGCCAGGTTAGGGTCATAAAATGGTGCTGTTATCTTGATTCCATCTGCTTTGAGTTGTTTAGTGAGTTAACTGTGTGAGTGCCAATGTACTTTGGGTGTAAAAACCCTTACATTTCATGTTTTAATTTTAGACTAAAACTGCTGACAACGCCAGAGAACGTGCACTGACAGGCGGTGGTGTTGTCACGTTAAGGGCTTTAACCGAATATGAGGAAAGGCTCGAGCATCTATTTGGATTTCTTAGCGGCTGCCCCTTTGAAGCTGAACAAATCGACACAGATGATGTGTGCTGAATATCAGCTTCTTAAATGTGGCACATCATGCTTTACCTTTGCTAATCTTTGCTGTTTCCTATCCATAGGTTTACAGCAGACTTCTCACTCGCGGGATGAGCAGTGCGTTGAGTCTGAAGCCGAAGATGTCATTGGTGAAGCGCATGTTGAGCCAATGGGAGCTGCGAGTGAGGTGGTGTTGGAGGAGCAAGAGGAAATTGTTACTGTACTGGAAGTGGAGGCTCTGGAATCTGGGTTGCTGGAGAGGTCCTCTCCATCTCCTGTCCCCTCTGGCTCTGTGCCAGACAGACAGCAGCTTGATACTGCAGTGCATGTGGGAGAAACAGATATACATGCAACAGAACAGGAGTTACAAGGTCACATCCACCATCTTGAACGGTTGAGACAATCGATGTGTTCTCTTACAGAGAAACAAGTTGAGTGTCTTGCCTCGGTCAAGCAGGGAATGGATTCTATGTGCATGTCATTTAATCAAATGAATGAGTCTCTCATTGGACTCTTTCAGACACAAAATGTGGAAATGGAGCTTCATAAAATAAATGAGTCACTCAATTGACTCTTGCAGAAACCAGATTTGGGAATAGAGCTTAATAAAATAAATGAGCCTCTTGTTGGACTCTTGCAGAAACCAGATTTGGGAATGGAGCTTCATAAAATGAATGAGTCTCTTTTTGGACTCTTGCATATGCTTCAACCAATTTCTGCTGCCATTACTGTGACTCCCGCAGAACCACCCTTACCTGCTCCCAGCGCAGAAACAGTGCAGGTCCAAGAGCCAGCTGCTGCGCCTGTGGTGATGCAAGCAAACATTGCCTTGCAGCAGCAGCAGCAGCAGCAGCAGCAACCCTGTCTGGTGGCAATTGCTGAAGGGCAAGAGACGGCAAACAGGGCCCTTTCAAGTCGCAGCACAGGGCACCGTTCACGGGGAGCGGGAAAGCGCAATAGACGTTAGGGTGTCACATTTTCCACAATGCACATCCATTGACCCTCAGGCATAGTTTCGAGTGGGTAAATCTTTCAATTGTTTAATTTTTCGTTTTAGTTAAAAGTAACATGTTTTCATTGTTTTTTTTATTGAAATATATATTTGTCACTGAAAGTGTATGTAACCTTTTCATTGAAAAAGTACAGCCTCTATTCACTTTTAAAAAATTCAAATCGTTTATTTGCAAAAATAATTTAACATTAAAAATGTTTTACATTTAGGAAAGAGTTATTTTCCATCTTGAATGTCTTTATTGCAGTAACAAACCAAAAAAGTCACTGTAAACTGTTTACAAATTTTATTCTAACCTATTTATGATTACGAATCTTTGCAAAGCTGAAAAGTAGCTAGTTAACATTGAAAAGTTATAAACTGTGTACATCAATACTGAACCTCAAGTCTATAATGCTGCAATAAAAGAGCACTGTTTCACTTTAAATTGTGTCTGTTCCTTTCTTTGCCTTGCTGGGGGAGGGGGAGGGGGAGGTACAAGGCGACACTACCTCGTGAAGGTGTTGGCTACCAGCTGCTCCCGAACAGCCTTACTTTCAGCAGCACTTGGCTCGTCCCCATCAGGCCTTCCCACAGGCACATTGGCATTGTCCACGTCCTCCATTTCTGCAGGTAGTTCCTCTGCAACGTTAAGGGTCAGTCCTTCCCGCAGGGCAAAGTTATGCAAAGCACAACAGGCCGCCACAATCTTTGCCACTTTCAGAGGAGAATACTGCAAGGTCCCCCCTGACCTGTCCAGGCACCGGAAGCGTGATTTCAGAACTCCGATTGTCCTCTCCACCACTTGCCATGTGGACACGTGTGCCTGGTTGTATCTCTCCTGAGCCTCATTATTGGTCTTGCGGTAGGGAGTCATCAGCCATGGTCTTTGCGGGTAGCCCTTGTCGCCCAATATCCATGCGGATCCTGGAGGCAATGCGTTGAGGGCGACATATAAGTTCGAGTTACGGAGGACGAAGGAGTCATGTTTACTTCCCCGGTTACTTGCATTCACATTTAGGATCCTGAGATGCGCATCACAGACAATCTGGACATTCAATGAATGAAACCCCTTCCTGTTGATAAATATCACAGATGCATCCACTGGTGCCTTCAATGCAACATGGGTTCCATCGACGGCCCCAATCACATTGGGGAATCCAGCAATGTTATGAAATGCAAGGGCCATCTCCTTTTGATGGCAAGCGGACAAGTCATAGTTAATGAACTCTGAAGCCCAACGGAAAATGGCTTCTGTGACCTGGTGAATGCAGGCCCTCGCAGTATTCTTGGATGTGTTGGTAATGTCACCGGTGCTTGCCTGAAATGTCGCACTTGCAAAGAAGTTCAGTGCTGTGGTTACCTTCATGCTCACTGACAATGCAGTGCGGGACTTCGAGCGTGTTTGAAGGTCCTCCTTTAACAAGTCACAGATTTGGCCGATTGACTCTTTACTGAAGCGCAGCCTCCTAACACACAACTCCTCCGACAGCATCTCAAATGACAGCCTCTCCCTGTACACTCTATTTGGTGGGTAGTAGTTTCTCCTTCTCAGGAGGAGACGGGCTTAGTTCCTCCGTCTGTCTTGTCGCCTGGCGTCTAAAATTCTCTGATACAAAATCCCACAGAGGAACAGGATTTGATTCTGAAAGGGCATCTTTCTCCCTCACAGGCTTCCTCTTCAAACAGAAAGTTGCAATGAAAAAAATGGAAATAGTTGTTAAAGTAACTTAAGTAAAGTGAGTGCCTATAAAATCAGGTCGGGCTATGGTGGGAAACGTGCGCTATCGGATTGGGAACACGTCGACCCGCCTCACGGCCCGAGATGATTTTACAGAACTGTAACATTTTCATAAATTAATGCATACATACATACTTACTTAGACGAATATAATTGATGATCATTTTCTTTTTTTAAACTTTTTCAAATGTAAGTAGTTCATTTTTAAACAGTCATTTTCACATTTAAGATAGAAACCTTAATCAATATGCCTTGTACACATCCACAGTTGCTATACTACTCCAAATGGTCAAAACCCGTTTTTAAACTTTTTTTAAAATTGTAAACTTACCTCAGACTTAATTAAATAAACTTTGCTGGCTTTCAGATTGACAAAAGCTCACTTTAGTAGCCCCACTGCTGAAACATTTCTTCCTCCTGCTGTCTCCGGAGCTATCGAAAATGGCTTAATCCTGCTTGTTACATGTGTAATTGCTAGGAGCGAACACACACTTCCACCATTGATAAAAAAAATCCAAGTTCTTTGCGCACGCGGAGACTCTCCGGCGCACGCGATTCCACGGACATACCTTTAAGTGAAGCCACCGGAAGTGACGGTTTCCCGCGCATGCGCAGTGCATACATGAAACCGGCACTTCGGGACCTAATACGCGAGAGTACACAGTGCGTACTCTCCCGTATTAGGTCGAATTTTCGGGCCAAGGACTCCATTTTTACACAACAGACAAGTTTGCAAAAATTAAAAGCGGCTCATGTCCCTGGGTGTGCTCGAACCACCAACCTTTACAGTTAAGTAGCCGAACGCGCTGGCCCATTGCGCCACAGAGACAGTTAATGAAACCCTTGCAATTCGAATTATTGCACAGGAACCCAAGTGATGAAACACCAGAGAGTTCAGACCAGAGGGACCGATTTTGCAGCACATGAGAAGCTGCGTGGGCCAATCGACCGCCGGGGTAGTCGTGCCCGAGTGGTTAAGGCGATGGACTCGAAATCTATTGGGGTTTCCCCGCTCATGTTCGAATCTTGCCGACTACGGAAATTATGACGTCGTCCCAAAGGACCCGTTTTTACTTCATTTTAACTGCTGGCTTTCGGTTCTGTGCTGAGACACATTCAAAGCGACAGTCAGACAACGATTCTTTGCAGAAAGTAAAACAAGCACGTCACCTCTTTATTACATCACGGCATCAGGAGATGCCAAGGCCGCATGAGAAACACTTCATTGCTCTTGAAACCGTGAAAGCAATTTTAACCGTTGAAAATATTTTTTTTGCAACCTGGGAATCTGCCTCTTTCTGGGACTCTGCCTCTTTCTGGGACTCTGCCTCTTTCTGGGACTCTGCCTCTTTCTGGAACTCTGCCTGTTTCTGGGACTCTGCCTCTTTCTGGGACTCGACCTCTTTCTGGGACTCTGCCTCTTTCTGGGAATCTGCCTCTTTCTGGGACTCTGCCTCTTTCTGGGACTCTGCCTCTTTCTGGGACTCTGCCTCTTTCTGGGATTATGTCTCTCATGGACCCTGCCTCTTTCTGGGACTCTGCCTCTTTCTGGGACTCTGCCTCTTTCTGGGACGTTGCCTCTTTCTGGGAATCTGCCTCTTTCTGGGACTCTGCCTCTTTCTGGGACTCTGCCTCTTTCTGGGACTCTGCCTCTCTCTGGGACGCTGCCTCTTTCTGGGAATCTGCCTCTTTCTGGGACTCTGCCTCATTCTGGGGCTCTGGCTATTTCTTGGTCTCTGCCTCTTTCTGGAACTCTGCCTCTTTCTGGGATTCTGACTCTTTCTGGGACTCTGACTCTTTCTGGGACTCTGCCTCTTTCTGGAACTCTGTCTCTCTGGGACTCTGCCTCTTTCTGGGACTATGTCTCTCATGGACCCTGCCTCTTTCTGGGACTCTGCCTCTTTCTGGGACTCTGCCTCTTTCTGGGACTCTGCCTCTTTCTGGGACTCTGCCTCTTTCTGGGACTCTGCCTCTTTCTGGGACTCTGCCTCTTTCTGGGACTCGACCTCTTTCTGGGACTCTGCCTCTTTCTGGGACTCTGCCTCTTTCTGGGACTCTGGTTCTTTCTTGGTCTCTGCCTCTTTCTGGGACTCTGCCTCTTTCTGGGACTCTGACTCTTTCTGGGACTCTGACTCTTTCTGGGACTCTGCCTCTTTCTGGAACTCTGTCTCTCTGGGACTCTGCCTCTTTCTGGGACTCTGCCTCTTTCTGGGACTATGTCTCTCTGGGACCCTGCCTCTTTCTGGGACTTTGCCTCTTTCTGGGACTCTGCCTCTTTCTGGGACTCTGCCTCTTTCTGGGTCTCTGCCTCTTTCTGGGACTCTGCCTCTTTCTGGGTCTATGTCTCTC
This sequence comes from Squalus acanthias, assembly GCA_030390025.1. NCBI lineage: Eukaryota > Metazoa > Chordata > Chondrichthyes > Squaliformes > Squalidae > Squalus > Squalus acanthias. The sequence goes on from JASTWF010000042.1 coordinate 498,277, forward strand.
TGGGACCCTGCCTCTTTCTGGGACTCTGCCTCTTTCTGGGACTCTGCCTCTTTCCGGGAATCTGCCTCTTTCTGGGACTCTGCCTCTTTCTGGGACTCTGCCTCTTTCTGGGACTCTACCTCTTTCTGGGACTCTGGTTCTTTCTTGGTCTCTGCCTCTTTCTGGGACTCTGCCCCTTTCTGGGTCTCTGCCTCTTTCTGGGAATCTGCCTATTTCTGGGACTCTGCCTCTTTCTGGGTCTCTGCCTCTTTCTGGGACTCTGCCTCTTTCTGGGACTCTGCCTCTTTCTGGAACTCTGCCTGTTTCTGGGACTCTGCCTCTTTCTGGGACTCGACCTCTTTCTGGGACTCTGCCTCTTTCTGGGACTCTGCCTCTTTCTGGGACTCTGGTTCTTTCTTGGTCTCTGCCTCTTTCTGGGACTCTGCCTCTTTCTGCAACTCTGCCTGTTTCTGCGACTCTGCCTCTTTCTGGGATTATGTCTCTCATGGACCCTGCCTCTTTCTGGGACTCTGCCTCTTTCTGGGAATCTGCCTCTTTCTGGGACTCTGCCTCTTTCTGGGACTGCCTCTTTCTGGGACTCTGCCTCTTTCTGGGACTCTGCCTCTTTCTGGGTCTCTGCCTCTTTCTGGGATTATGTCTCTCATGGACCCTGCCTCTTCTGGGACTCTGCCTCTTTCTGGGACTCTGCCTCTTTCTGGGACGTTGCCTCTTTCTGGGAATCTGCCTCTTTCTGGGATTCTGCCTCTTTCTGGGACTCTGCCTCTTTCTGGGACTCTGCCTCTCTCTGGGACGCTGCCTCTTTCTGGGAATCTGCCTCTCATGGACCCTGCCTCTTTCTGGGACTCTGCCTCGTTCTGGGACTCTGCCTCTTTCTGGGACTCTGCCTCTTTCTGGGACTCTGCCTCTTTCTGGGACTCTGCCTCTTTCTGGGACTCTGCCTCTTTCTGGAACTCGACCTCTTTCTGGGACTCTGCCTCTTTCTGGGACTCTGCCTCTTTCTGGGACTCTGGTTCTTTCTTGGTCTCTGCCTCTTTCTGGGACTCTGCCTCTTTCTGGGACTCTGACTCTTTCTGGGACTCTGACTCTTTCTGGGACTCTGCCTCTTTCTGGGACTCTGCCTCTTTCTGGAACTCTGTCTCTCTGGGACTCTGCCTCTTTCTGGGACTCTGCCTCTTTCTGGGACTATGTCTCTCTGGGACCCTGCCTCTTTCTGGGACTTTGCCTCTTTCTGGGACTCTGCCTCTTTCTGGGACTCTGCCTCTTTCTGGGTCTTTGCCTCTTTCTGGGACTCTGCCTCTTTCTGGGTCTATGTCTCTCTGGGACCCTGCCTCTTTCTGGGACTCTGCCTCTTTCTGGGACTCTGCCTCTTTCTGGGACTCTGCCTCTTTCTGGGACTCTGCCTCTTTCTGGGACTCTGGTTCTTTCTTGGTCTCTGCCTCTTTCTGGGACTCTGCCTCTTTCTGGGACTCTGCCTCTTTCTGGGACTCTGCCTCTTTCTGGGACTATGTCTCTCATGGACCCTGCCTCTTTCTGGGACTCTGCCTCTTTCTGGGACTCTGCCTCTTTTTGGGACTCTGCCTCTTTCCGGGAATCTGCCTCTTTCTGGGACTCTGCCTCTTTCTGGGACTCTGCCTCTTTCTGGGACTCTGCCTCTTTCTGGGACTCTGCCTCTTTCTGGGACTCTGCCTCTTTCTGGGACTCTGCCTCTTTCTGGGACTCTGCCTCTTTCTGGGACTCTGCCTCTTTCTGGGACTCTGCCTCTCTCTGGGACTCTGCCTCTTTCTGGGACTCTGCCTCTTTCTGGGACTCTGCCTCTTTCTGGACTCTGCCTCTTTCTGGGACTCTGCCTCTTTCTGGGACTCTGCCTCTTTCTGGGACTCTGCCTCTTTCTGGGACTCTGCCTCTTTCTGGGACTCTGCTCTTTCTGGGTCTCTGCCTCTTTCTGGGACTCTGCCTCTTTCTGGACTCTGCCTCTTTCTGGACTCTGCCTCTTTCTGGGACTATGCCTCTTTCTGGGACTCTGCCTCTTCTGGGACTCTGCCTCTTTCTGGGACTCTGCCTCTTTCTGGGACTCTGCCTCTTTCTGGGACCTGCCTCTTTCTGGGACTCTGCCTCTTTCTGGGACTCTGCCTCTTTCTGGGACTCTGCCTCTTTCTGGGACTCTGCCTCTTTCTGGGACTCTGCCTCTTCTGGGACTCTGCCTCTTTCTGGGACTCTGCCTCTTTCTGGGACTCTGCCTCTTTCTGGGACTCTGCCTCTTTCTGGGACTCTGCCTCTTTCTGGGACTCTGCCTCTTTCTGGGACTCTGCCTCTTCTGGGACTCTGCCTCTTTCTGGGACTCTGCCTCTTCTGGACTCTGCCTCTTTCTGGGACTCTGCCTCTTTCTGGGACTCTGCCTCTTTCTGGGACTCTGCCTCTTTCTGGGACTCTGCCTCTTTCTGGGACTCTGCCTCTTTCTGGGACTCTGCCTCTTTCTGGGACTCTGCCTCTTTCTGGGACTCTGCCTCTTTCTGGGACTCTGCCTCTTTCTGGGACTCTGCTCTTTCTGGGACTCTGCCTCTTTCTGGGACTCTGCCTCTTTCTGGGACTCTGCCTCTTTCTGGGACTCTGCCTCTCTCTGGGACTCTGCCTCTCTCTGGGACTCTGCCTCTCTCTGGGACTCTGCCTCTTTCTGGGACTCTGCCTCTTTCTGGGACTCTGCCTCTTTCTGGGACTCTGCCTCTTTCTGGGACTCTGCCTCTTTCTGGGACTCTGCCTCTTTCTGGGACTCTGCCTCTTTCTGGGACTCTGCCTCTTTCTGGGACTCTGCCTCTTTCTGGGACTCTGCCTCTTTCTGGGACTCTGCCTCTTTCTGGGACTCTGCCTCTTTCTGGGACTCTGCCTCTTTCTGGGACTCTGCCTCTTTCTGGGACTCTGCCTCTTTCTGGGACTCTGCCTCTTTCTGGACTCTGCCTCTTTCTGGGACTCTGCCTCTTTCTGGGACTCTGCCTCTTTCTGGGACTCTGCCTCTTTCTGGGACTATGTCTCTCATGGACCCTGCCTCTTTCTGGGACTCTGCCTCTTTCTGGGACTCTGCCTCTTTCTGGGACTCTGCCTCTTTCTGGGACTCTGCCTCTTTCTGGGACTCTGCCTCTTTCTGGGACTCTGCCTCTTTCTGGGACTCTGCCTCTTTCTGGGACTCTGCCTCTTTCTGGACTCTGCCTCTTTCTGGGACTCTGCCTCTTTCTGGGACTCTGCCTCTTTCTGGGACTCTGCCTCTTTCTGGGACTCTGCCTCTTTCTGGGACTCTGCCTCTTTCTGGGACTCTGCCTCTTTCTGGGACTCTGTCTCTCTGGGACCCTGCCTCTTTCTGGGACTCTGCCTCTTTCTGGGACTCTGCCTCTTTCTGGGACTCTGCCTCTTTCTGGGACTCTGCCTCTTTCTGGGACTCTGCCTCTTTCTGGGACTCTGCCTCTTTCTGGGACTCTGCCTCTTTCTGGGACTCTGCCTCTTTCTGGGACTCTGCCTCTTTCTGGGACTCTGCCTCTTTCTGGGACTCTGCCTCTTTCTGGGACTCTGCCTCTTTCTGGGACTCTGCCTCTTTCTGGGACTCTGCCTCTTTCTGGGACTCTGCCTCTTTCTGGGACTCTGCCTCTTTCTGGACTCTGCCTCTTTCTGGGACTCTGCCTCTTCTGGGACTCTGCCTCTTTCTGGGACTCTGCCTCTTTCTGGACTCTGCCTCTTTCTGGGACTCTGCCTCTTTCTGGGACTCTGCCTCTTTCTGGGACTCTGCCTCTTTCTGGGACTCTGCCTCTTTCTGGGACTCTGCCTCTTTCTGGGACTCTGCCTCTTTCTGGGACTCTGCCTCTTTCTGGGACTCTGCCTCTTTCTGGGACTCTGCCTCTTTCTGGGACTCTGCCTCTTTCTGGGACTCTGCCTCTTTCTGGGACTCTGCCTCTTTCTGGGACTCTGCCTCTTTCTGGGACTCTGACTCTTTCTGGGACTCTGCCTCTTTCTGGACTGCCTCTTTCTGGACTCTGCCTCTTCTGGGACTCTGCCTCTTTCTGGGACTCTGCCTCTTTCTGGGACTCTGCCTCTTTCTGGGACTCTGCCTCTTTCTGGGACTTCTGCCTCTTTCTGGGACTCTGCCTCTTTCTGGGACTCTGCCTCTTTCTGGGACTCTGCCTCTTTCTGGACTCTGCCTCTTTCTGGACTCTGCCTCTTTCTGGGACTCTGCCTCTTTCTGGGACTCTGCCTCTTTCTGGGACTCTGCCTCTTTCTGGACTCTGCCTCTTTCTGGGACTCTGCCTCTTTCTGGACTCTGCCTCTTTCTGGGACTCTGCCTCTTTCTGGGACTCTGCCTCTTTCTGGGACTCTGCCTCTTTCTGGGACTCTGCCTCTTTCTGGGACTCTGCCTCTTTTCTGGACTCTGCCTCTTTCTGGGACTCTGCCTCTTTCTGGGACTCTGCCTCTTTCTGGGACTCTGCCTCTTTCTGGACTCTGCCTCTTTCTGGGACTCTGCCTCTTTCTGGGACTCTGCCTCTTTCTGGGACTCTGCCTCTTTCTGGGACTCTGCCTCTTTCTGGGACTCTGCCTCTTTCTGGGACTCTGCCTCTTTCTGGGACTCTGCCTCTTTCTGGGACTCTGCCTTCTTTCTGGGACTCTGCTCTTCTGGGACTCTGCCTCTTTCTGGGACTCTGCCTCTTTCTGGGACTCTGCATCTCTCTGGGACTCTGCCTCTTTCTGGGACTCTGCCTCTTTCTGGGCCTGCCTCTTTCTGGGACTCTGCCTCTTTCTGGGACTCTGCCTCTTTCTGGGACTCTGCCTCTTTCTGGGACTCTGCCTCTTTTCCTGGACTCCTGCCTCTTTCTGGGATCTCTGCCTCTTTCCTGGATCTCTGCCCTGTTCTTGCGACTCTGCCTCTTTCAGGGCTCTGCCACTTTCAGGACACTCCTGCCTCTCTCTGGGACTCTGTAGCCTCTTTACTGGGACTCTGCCTCTTTCTGGGACTGCCTCCTCTCTGACCCTGCCCTCTTTCTGGGACTCTTGCCTCTTTCTGGGACTCTGCCTCTTTCTGGGACTATGTCTCTCATGGGACCATGCCTCTTTCTGGGACTCTGCCTCTTTCTGGGACTCTGCCTCTTTCTGGGACTCTGCCTCTTTCTGGGACTCTGCCTCTTTCTGGGACTCTGCCTCTTTCTGGGACTCTGCCTCTTTCTGGGACTCTGCCTCTTTCTGGGACTCTGCCTCTTTCTGGGACTCTGCCTCTTTCTGGGACTCTGCCTCTTTCTGGGACTCTGCCTCTTTCTGGGACTCTGCCTCTTTCTGGGACTCTGCCTCTTTCTGGGACTCTGCCTCTTTCTGGGACTCTGCCTCTTTCTGGGACTCTGCCTCTTTCTGGGACTCTGCCTCTTTCTGGGACTCTGCCTCTTTCTGGGACTCTGCCTCTTTCTGGGACTCTGCCTCTTTCTGGGACTCTGCCTCTTTCTGGGACTCTGCCTCTTTCTGGGACTCTGCCTCTTTCTGGGACTCTGCCTCTTTCTGGGACTCTGCCTCTTTCTGGGACTCTGCCTCTTTCTGGGACTCTGCCTCTTTCTGGGACTCTGCCTCTTTCTGGGAATCTGCTCTTTTCTGGGACTCTGCCTCTTTCTGGGACCCTGCCTCTTTCTGGACTCTGCCTCTTTCTGGGACTCTGCCTCTTTCTGGGACTTGCCTCTTTCTGGGACTCTGCTCTTTCTGGGACTCTGCCTCTTTCTGGGACTCTGCCTCTTTCTGGGACCTCGCCTCTTTCTGGGACTCTGCCTCTTTCTGGGACTCTGCCTCTTTCTGGGAATCTGCTTTTCTGGGACTCTGCCTCTTTCTGGGACTCTGCCTTCTTTCTGGGACTCTGCCTCTTTCTGGGACTCTGCCTCTTTCTGGGACTCTGCCTCTTTCTGAGACTCCTGCCTCTTTCATGGACTCTGCCTCTTCTCTGGGACTCTGCCTCTTTCTGGGACTCTGCTCTTTCTGGGACTCTGCCTCTTTCTGGATCTCGCCTCTTTCTGGGACTCTGCTCTTTCTGGGACCCTGCCTCTTTCTGGGACTCTGCCTCTTTCTGGGACTCTGCCTCTTTCTGGGACTCTGCCTCTTTCTGGGACTCTGCCTCTTTCTGGGACTCTGCCTCTTTCTGGGACTCTGCCTCTTTCTGGGACTCTGCCTCTTTCTGGGACTCTGCCTCTTTCTGGGACTCTGCCTCTTTCTGGGACTCTGCCTCTTTCTGGGACTCTGCCTCTTTCTGGGACTCTGCCTCTTTCTGGGACTCTGCCTCTTTCTGGGACTCTGCCTCTTTCTGGGACTCTGCCTCTTTCTGGGACTCTGCCTCTTTCTGGGACTCTGCCTCTTTCTGGGACTCTGCCTCTTTCTGGGACTCTGCCTCTTTCTGGGACTCTGCCTCTTTCTGGGACTCTGCCTCTTTCTGGGACTCTGCCTCTTTCTGGGACTCTGCCTCTTTCTGGGACTCTGCCTCTTTCTGGGACTCTGCCTCTTTCTGGGACTCTGCCTCTTTCTGGGACTCTGCCTCTTTCTGGGACTCTGCCTCTTTCTGGGACTCTGCCTCTTTCTGGGACTCTGCCTCTTTCTGGGACTCTGCCTCTTTCTGGGACTCTGCCTCTTTCTGGGACTCTGCCTCTTTCTGGGACTCTGCCTCTTTCTGGGACTCTGCCTCTTTCTGGGACTCTGCCTCTTTCTGGGACTCTGCCTCTTTCTGGGACTCTGCCTCTTTCTGGGACTCTGCCTCTTTCTGGGACTCTGCCTCTTTCTGGGACTCTGCCTCTTTCTGGGACTCTGCCTCTTTCTGGGACTCTGCCTCTTTCTGGGACTCTGCCTCTTTCTGGGACTCTGCCTCTTTCTGGGACTCTGCCTCTTTCTGGGACTCTGCCTCTTTCTGGGACTCTGCCTCTTTCTGGGACTCTGCCTCTTTCTGGGACTCTGCCTCTTTCTGGGACTCTGCCTCTTTCTGGGACTCTGCCTCTTTCTGGGACTCTGCCTCTTTCTGGGACTCTGCCTCTTTCTGGGACTCTGCCTCTTTCTGGGACTCTGCCTCTTTCTGGGACTCTGCCTCTTTCTGGGACTCTGCCTCTTTCTGGGACTCTGCCTCTTTCTGGGACTCTGCCTCTTTCTGGGACTCTGCCTCTTTCTGGGACTCTGCCTCTTTCTGGGACTCTGCCTCTTTCTGGGACTCTGCCTCTTTCTGGGACTCTGCCTCTTTCTGGGACTCTGCCTCTTTCTGGGACTCTGCCTCTTTCTGGGACTCTGCCTCTTTCTGGGACTCTGCCTCTTTCTGGGACTCTGCCTCTTTCTGGGACTCTGCCTCTTTCTGGGACTCTGCCTCTTTCTGGGACTCTGCCTCTTTCTGGGACTCTGCCTCTTTCTGGGACTCTGCCTCTTTCTGGGACTCTGCCTCTTTCTGGGACTCTGCCTCTTTCTGGGACTCTGCCTCTTTCTGGGACTCTGCCTCTTTCTGGGACTCTGCCTCTTTCTGGGACTCTGCCTCTTTCTGGGACTCTGCCTCTTTCTGGGACTCTGCCTCTTTCTGGGACTCTGCCTCTTTCTGGGACTCTGCCTCTTTCTGGGACTCTGCCTCTTTCTGGGACTCTGCCTCTTTCTGGGACTCTGCCTCTTTCTGGGACTCTGCCTCTTTCTGGGACTCTGCCTCTTTCTGGGACTCTGCCTCTTTCTGGGACTCTGCCTCTTTCTGGGACTCTGCCTCTTTCTGGGACTCTGCCTCTTTCTGGGACTCTGCCTCTTTCTGGGACTCTGCCTCTTTCTGGGACTCTGCCTCTTTCTGGGACTCTGCCTCTTTCTGGGACTCTGCCTCTTTCTGGGACTCTGCCTCTTTCTGGGACTCTGCCTCTTTCTGGGACTCTGCCTCTTTCTGGGACTCTGCCTCTTTCTGGGACTCTGCCTCTTTCTGGGACTCTGCCTCTTTCTGGGACTCTGCCTCTTTCTGGGACTCTGCCTCTTTCTGGGACTCTGCCTCTTTCTGGGACTCTGCCTCTTTCTGGGACTCTGCCTCTTTCTGGGACTCTGCCTCTTTCTGGGACTCTGCCTCTTTCTGGGACTCTGCCTCTTTCTGGGACTCTGCCTCTTTCTGGGACTCTGCCTCTTTCTGGGACTCTGCCTCTTTCTGGGACTCTGCCTCTTTCTGGGACTCTGCCTCTTTCTGGGACTCTGCCTCTTTCTGGGACTCTGCCTCTTTCTGGGACTCTGCCTCTTTCTGGGACTCTGCCTCTTTCTGGGACTCTGCCTCTTTCTGGGACTCTGCCTCTTTCTGGGACTCTGCCTCTTTCTGGGACTCTGCCTCTTTCTGGGACTCTGCCTCTTTCTGGGACTCTGCCTCTTTCTGGGACTCTGCCTCTTTCTGGGACTCTGCCTCTTTCTGGGACTCTGCCTCTTTCTGGGACTCTGCCTCTTTCTGGGACTCTGCCTCTTTCTGGGACTCTGCCTCTTTCTGGGACTCTGCCTCTTTCTGGGACTCTGCCTCTTTCTGGGACTCTGCCTCTTTCTGGGACTCTGCCTCTTTCTGGGACTCTGCCTCTTTCTGGGACTCTGCCTCTTTCTGGGACTCTGCCTCTTTCTGGGACTCTGCCTCTTTCTGGGACTCTGCCTCTTTCTGGGACTCTGCCTCTTTCTGGGACTCTGCCTCTTTCTGGGACTCTGCCTCTTTCTGGGACTCTGCCTCTTTCTGGGACTCTGCCTCTTTCTGGGACTCTGCCTCTTTCTGGGACTCTGCCTCTTTCTGGGACTCTGCCTCTTTCTGGGACTCTGCCTCTTTCTGGGACTCTGCCTCTTTCTGGGACTCTGCCTCTTTCTGGGACTCTGCCTCTTTCTGGGACTCTGCCTCTTTCTGGGACTCTGCCTCTTTCTGGGACTCTGCCTCTTTCTGGGACTCTGCCTCTTTCTGGGACTCTGCCTCTTTCTGGGACTCTGCCTCTTTCTGGGACTCTGCCTCTTTCTGGGACTCTGCCTCTTTCTGGGACTCTGCCTCTTTCTGGGACTCTGCCTCTTTCTGGGACTCTGCCTCTTTCTGGGACTCTGCCTCTTTCTGGGACTCTGCCTCTTTCTGGGACTCTGCCTCTTTCTGGGACTCTGCCTCTTTCTGGGACTCTGCCTCTTTCTGGGACTCTGCCTCTTTCTGGGACTCTGCCTCTTTCTGGGACTCTGCCTCTTTCTGGGACTCTGCCTCTTTCTGGGACTCTGCCTCTTTCTGGGACTCTGCCTCTTTCTGGGACTCTGCCTCTTTCTGGGACTCTGCCTCTTTCTGGGACTCTGCCTCTTTCTGGGACTCTGCCTCTTTCTGGGACTCTGCCTCTTTCTGGGACTCTGCCTCTTTCTGGGACTCTGCCTCTTTCTGGGACTCTGCCTCTTTCTGGGACTCTGCCTCTTTCTGGGACTCTGCCTCTTTCTGGGACTCTGCCTCTTTCTGGGACTCTGCCTCTTTCTGGGACTCTGCCTCTTTCTGGGACTCTGCCTCTTTCTGGGACTCTGCCTCTTTCTGGGACTCTGCCTCTTTCTGGGACTCTGCCTCTTTCTGGGACTCTGCCTCTTTCTGGGACTCTGCCTCTTTCTGGGACTCTGCCTCTTTCTGGGACTCTGCCTCTTTCTGGGACTCTGCCTCTTTCTGGGACTCTGCCTCTTTCTGGGACTCTGCCTCTTTCTGGGACTCTGCCTCTTTCTGGGACTCTGCCTCTTTCTGGGACTCTGCCTCTTTCTGGGACTCTGCCTCTTTCTGGGACTCTGCCTCTTTCTGGGACTCTGCCTCTTTCTGGGACTCTGCCTCTTTCTGGGACTCTGCCTCTTTCTGGGACTCTGCCTCTTTCTGGGACTCTGCCTCTTTCTGGGACTCTGCCTCTTTCTGGGACTCTGCCTCTTTCTGGGACTCTGCCTCTTTCTGGGACTCTGCCTCTTTCTGGGACTCTGCCTCTTTCTGGGACTCTGCCTCTTTCTGGGACTCTGCCTCTTTCTGGGACTCTGCCTCTTTCTGGGACTCTGCCTCTTTCTGGGACTCTGCCTCTTTCTGGGACTCTGCCTCTTTCTGGGACTCTGCCTCTTTCTGGGACTCTGCCTCTTTCTGGGACTCTGCCTCTTTCTGGGACTCTGCCTCTTTCTGGGACTCTGCCTCTTTCTGGGACTCTGCCTCTTTCTGGGACTCTGCCTCTTTCTGGGACTCTGCCTCTTTCTGGGACTCTGCCTCTTTCTGGGACTCTGCCTCTTTCTGGGACTCTGCCTCTTTCTGGGACTCTGCCTCTTTCTGGGACTCTGCCTCTTTCTGGGACTCTGCCTCTTTCTGGGACTCTGCCTCTTTCTGGGACTCTGCCTCTTTCTGGGACTCTGCCTCTTTCTGGGACTCTGCCTCTTTCTGGGACTCTGCCTCTTTCTGGGACTCTGCCTCTTTCTGGGACTCTGCCTCTTTCTGGGACTCTGCCTCTTTCTGGGACTCTGCCTCTTTCTGGGACTCTGCCTCTTTCTGGGACTCTGCCTCTTTCTGGGACTCTGCCTCTTTCTGGGACTCTGCCTCTTTCTGGGACTCTGCCTCTTTCTGGGACTCTGCCTCTTTCTGGGACTCTGCCTCTTTCTGGGACTCTGCCTCTTTCTGGGACTCTGCCTCTTTCTGGGACTCTGCCTCTTTCTGGGACTCTGCCTCTTTCTGGGACTCTGCCTCTTTCTGGGACTCTGCCTCTTTCTGGGACTCTGCCTCTTTCTGGGACTCTGCCTCTTTCTGGGACTCTGCCTCTTTCTGGGACTCTGCCTCTTTCTGGGACTCTGCCTCTTTCTGGGACTCTGCCTCTTTCTGGGACTCTGCCTCTTTCTGGGACTCTGCCTCTTTCTGGGACTCTGCCTCTTTCTGGGACTCTGCCTCTTTCTGGGACTCTGCCTCTTTCTGGGACTCTGCCTCTTTCTGGGACTCTGCCTCTTTCTGGGACTCTGCCTCTTTCTGGGACTCTGCCTCTTTCTGGGACTCTGCCTCTTTCTGGGACTCTGCCTCTTTCTGGGACTCTGCCTCTTTCTGGGACTCTGCCTCTTTCTGGGACTCTGCCTCTTTCTGGGACTCTGCCTCTTTCTGGGACTCTGCCTCTTTCTGGGACTCTGCCTCTTTCTGGGACTCTGCCTCTTTCTGGGACTCTGCCTCTTTCTGGGACTCTGCCTCTTTCTGGGACTCTGCCTCTTTCTGGGACTCTGCCTCTTTCTGGGACTCTGCCTCTTTCTGGGACTCTGCCTCTTTCTGGGACTCTGCCTCTTTCTGGGACTCTGCCTCTTTCTGGGACTCTGCCTCTTTCTGGGACTCTGCCTCTTTCTGGGACTCTGCCTCTTTCTGGGACTCTGCCTCTTTCTGGGACTCTGCCTCTTTCTGGGACTCTGCCTCTTTCTGGGACTCTGCCTCTTTCTGGGACTCTGCCTCTTTCTGGGACTCTGCCTCTTTCTGGGACTCTGCCTCTTTCTGGGACTCTGCCTCTTTCTGGGACTCTGCCTCTTTCTGGGACTCTGCCTCTTTCTGGGACTCTGCCTCTTTCTGGGACTCTGCCTCTTTCTGGGACTCTGCCTCTTTCTGGGACTCTGCCTCTTTCTGGGACTCTGCCTCTTTCTGGGACTCTGCCTCTTTCTGGGACTCTGCCTCTTTCTGGGACTCTGCCTCTTTCTGGGACTCTGCCTCTTTCTGGGACTCTGCCTCTTTCTGGGACTCTGCCTCTTTCTGGGACTCTGCCTCTTTCTGGGACTCTGCCTCTTTCTGGGACTCTGCCTCTTTCTGGGACTCTGCCTCTTTCTGGGACTCTGCCTCTTTCTGGGACTCTGCCTCTTTCTGGGACTCTGCCTCTTTCTGGGACTCTGCCTCTTTCTGGGACTCTGCCTCTTTCTGGGACTCTGCCTCTTTCTGGGACTCTGCCTCTTTCTGGGACTCTGCCTCTTTCTGGGACTCTGCCTCTTTCTGGGACTCTGCCTCTTTCTGGGACTCTGCCTCTTTCTGGGACTCTGCCTCTTTCTGGGACTCTGCCTCTTTCTGGGACTCTGCCTCTTTCTGGGACTCTGCCTCTTTCTGGGACTCTGCCTCTTTCTGGGACTCTGCCTCTTTCTGGGACTCTGCCTCTTTCTGGGACTCTGCCTCTTTCTGGGACTCTGCCTCTTTCTGGGACTCTGCCTCTCTGGGACTCTGCCTCTTTCTGGGACTCTGCCTCTTTCTGGGACTCTGCCTCTTTCTGGGACTCTGCCTCTTTCTGGGACTCTGCCTCTTTCTGGGACTCTGCCTCTTTCTGGGACTCTGCCTCTTTCTGGGACTCTGCCTCTTTCTGGGACTCTGCCTCTTTCTGGGACTCTGCCTCTTTCTGGGACTCTGCCTCTTTCTGGGACTCTGCCTCTTTCTGGGACTCTGCCTCTTTCTGGGACTCTGCCTCTTTCTGGGACTCTGCCTCTTTCTGGGACTCTGCCTCTTTCTGGGACTCTGCCTCTTTCTGGGACTCTGCCTCTTTCTGGGACTCTGCCTCTTTCTGGGACTCTGCCTCTTTCTGGGACTCTGCCTCTTTCTGGGACTCTGCCTCTTTCTGGGACTCTGCCTCTTTCTGGGACTCTGCCTCTTTCTGGGACTCTGCCTCTTTCTGGGACTCTGCCTCTTTCTGGGACTCTGCCTCTTTCTGGGACTCTGCCTCTTTCTGGGACTCTGCCTCTTTCTGGGACTCTGCCTCTTTCTGGGACTCTGCCTCTTTCTGGGACTCTGCCTCTTTCTGGGACTCTCTGCCTCTTTCTGGGACTCTGCCTCTTTCTGGGACTCTGCCTCTTCTGGGACTCTGCCTCTTTCTGGGACTCTGCCTCTTTCTGGGACTCTGCCTCTCTGGGACTCTGCCTCTTTCTGGGACTCTGCCTCTTTCTGGGACTCTGCCTCTTTCTGGGACTCTGCCTCTTTCTGGGACTCTGCCTCTTTCTGGGACTCTGCCTCTTTCTGGGACTCTGCCTCTTTCTGGGACTCTGCCTCTTTCTGGGACTCTGCCTCTTTCTGGGACTCTGCCTCTTTCTGGGACTCTGCCTCTTTCTGGGACTCTGCCTCTTTCTGGGACTCTGCCTCTTTCTGGGACTCTGCCTCTTTCTGGGACTCTGCCTCTTTCTGGGACTCTGCCTCTTTCTGGGACTCTGCCTCTTTCTGGGACTCTGCCTCTTTCTGGGACTCTGCCTCTTTCTGGGACTCTGCCTCTCTGGGACTCTGCCTCTTTCTGGGACTCTGCCTCTTTCTGGGACTCTGCCTCTTTCTGGGACTCTGCCTCTTTCTGGGACTCTGCCTCTTTCTGGGACTCTGCCTCTTTCTGGGACTCTGCCTCTTTCTGGGACTCTGCCTCTTTCTGGGACTCTGCCTCTTTCTGGGACTCTGCCTCTTTCTGGGACTCTGCCTCTTTCTGGGACTCTGCCTCTTTCTGGGACTCTGCCTCTTTCTGGGACTCTGCCTCTTTCTGGGACTCTGCCTCTTTCTGGGACTCTGCCTCTTTCTGGGACTCTGCCTCTTTCTGGGACTCTGCCTCTTTCTGGGACTCTGCCTCTTTCTGGGACTCTGCCTCTTTCTGGGACTCTGTCTCTCTGGACTCTGCCTCTTTCTGGGACTCTGCCTCTTTCTGGGACTCTGCCTCTTTCTGGGACTCTGCCTCTTTCTGGGACTCTGCCTCTTTCTGGGACTCTGCCTCTTTCTGGGACTCTGCCTCTTTCTGGGACTCTGCCTCTTTCTGGGACTCTGCCTCTTTCTGGGACTCTGCCTCTTTCTGGGACTCTGCCTCTTTCTGGGACTCTGCCTCTCTGGAACTCTGCCTCTTTCTGGACTCTGCCTCTTTCTGGGACTCTGCCTCTTTCTGGGACTCTGCCTCTTTCTGGGACTCTGCCTCTCTGGGACTCTGCCTCTTTCTGGGACTCTGCCTCTATCTGGGACTCTGCCTCTCTGGGACTCTGCCTCTTTCTGGGACTCTGCCTCTTTCTGGGACTCTGCTCTTTCTGGGACTCTGCCTCTTTCTGGGACTCTGCCTCTTTCTGGGACTCTGCCTCTTTCTGGGACTCTGCCTCTTTCTGGGACTCTGCCTCTTTCTGGGACTCTGCCTCTTTCTGGGACTCTGCCTCTTCTGGGACTCTGCCTCTTTCTGGGACTCTGCCTCTCTGGACTCTGCCTCTTCTGGGACTCTGCCTCTTTCTGGGACTCTGCCTCTTTCTGGGACTCTGCCTCTTTCTGGGACTCTGCCTCTTTCTGGGACTCTGCCTCTTTCTGGGACTCTGCCTCTTTCTGGGACTCTGCCTCTTTCTGGGACTCTGCCTCTCTGGGACTCTGCCTCTTTCTGGGACTCTGCCTCTTTCTGGGACTCTGCCTCTTTCTGGACTCTGCCTCTTTCTGGGACTCTGCCTCTTTCTGGGACTCTGCCTCTTTCTGGGACTCTGTCTCTCTGGACTCTGCCTCTTTCTGGGACTCTGCCTCTTTCTGGGACTCTGCCTCTTTCTGG